>ML786734.1:132635-150951 GCA_009831015.1 Picea engelmannii | reverse complement strand
CAAACTCTTTTGTTCCTTTGAGATATCTGAAGATCCTCTTTACTACTAATACATGTGATTCCTTTGGTGCTTCTTGAAATTGTGCCACCTGTCCAACTGCCTGCATTACATCTGGTCTGGATGTTGTCACATATAGTAGGCTACCAATCATTGACCTATATTGCCTTTGATCTGTAGACTTTGAATCATCATCTTTGCTCAACTTACAACTGGTTTGCATGGGAGTGATAACTGGATTGCAATCTTTTATTCTGAACCTCTTTATCATTTCTTTGATATACTTGGTTTGAGAAATAAAAATTCCTTGGTTGCTTTGACGTATCTGAAGTCCCAAAAAGAAGGATAGTTCTCCAAGTAACGACATTTCAAATTCATTATGCATGTCTTTTGCAAATTTCTGGCTTAACCTGTCATCATCACTACCAAAAATAATATCATCAACATAAACTTCAATTAATAAAATATTACCTTGACTTACCTTGATGTAGAGGTTTTTGTCTGCACTTCCTTTTTTGAACCCTGCATGCTGTAGATACTTATCCAATCTGGAGTACCATGCTCTAGGAGCCTATTTTAGACCATACAAGGCCTTCTTTAATTTACACACATAGTTTGTGTTCTCTGACAACTGAAATCCTTCTGGTTGTTCAATGTAGAATTCTTCTTTAATTTACACACATAGAGAAGCTCATCATTGAGTGTAAGAGAAAACTCTATGCAAAGTTCGAATTGAAAGACCTAGGTTTGATGCACTGCTTTTGGGTCTAGAGGTATGGAAGAGGAAGAATGATATCTTCCTAAATCAGGGAAAATATGTTGTGGAGATCCTGAAGAGGTTTGGGATGTTGGACTGTAAACCGATGGCTACACCAATGGCATCAAATATGAAGTTGTTGGATGATACGACTTCAGAAATTGTGGTTGCTACATTATATAGGCAGATGGTTGGATCATTGATGTATTTTAAAAACACACGACCAAACATATGTTTTGTTGTGAACACCTTGAGTCAATGCATGGTTGACCCCAAACATGTTCACCTGATTGCAGTAAAACATGTGATGAGGCACCTTAAAGGTACAATGGATTATGGGCTCAAGTATGTTGTAGACAGTGAGATCAGTCTACTTGGATATTCAGATTCAGATTGGGTCGATAGTGTTGCAAACTAGAAAATTACATTAGGATGTTGCTTCACTTCGGGATCCGGTATGATTTCATGGATCAATAAGAAGCAGTCATGTGTAGCACTCAGTACTATTGAGGTAGAGTATCTGGAAGCATGTGCAACAAGTCGTGAAGTAGTGTGGCTTAGAAAATTACTCACTGGATTATTCGATATTGTGATGGAGGCAACTTGTATCTTGTGTGACAACCAAAGTTGTATAAAGTTGTCAGAGAAGTCGATGTTTCATGATAGGTCGAAGCATATCGAAATAAGGTATCATTGTATCAGGTATATGGTGCAGAAGGGAGCAGTGAGGCTCCAATATGTAGCTACCGATGAGCAGGTTGCAGATGTGCTAACAAAGAAACTGTCAAGGGAGAAGTTCGAGTACTTCAGGGACAAGCTTGGCATAGTCCCTCTTAAGAGGGAGTGATGGATTCAGATGTTATCGCAGTGTAGTGGATGTCATGGTGACATGTTGTATATATTGGAGAGCTACCCACCGACCTTGGATGCATGCTGAAGAGATGAGGTATAGATGTTATCGCAGGGTACTGGATGTCATGCATAAGATATTTGAGCTTTCTACGGGAAACTGGATAGTCTCATGATGACGTGTTGTAGCTATTGGAGAGCTACCCATTGGCCCTAGATGCATGTTGTAAAGTCACTATGGATTTCCTCTGATGTATATATTTTTGTGTCTTGCAATCAATGATCATGAGCTCCTGTGGATGGAAACAGTGTTAGAGTCTGTGTCAGATAGAATATCTTCCTCATTAAGAGAGAGTGTTGAGATTTTATGTAATTTTAGAAGTTATTCCTAAATGTAATTGTATTGGTTATTCCTAAGTGTAATTGTGAAAGGTTTTATTGATAAGTCATGTATTTTAGGTCTTTTAGAGTATAAATAGAGGTTATATCAAGTCATTTTGATCACTCGTTGAATATAAGTACAAGAGAGTAGTACACACTTATCTAGGAGGCTATTCTCGGTTCGTGTCTGGGTATCTTTGGTATTGATTTTGTGAAAGAGCATTGTATGACATTGTACATATTGGAGGAATATATTTGAGGAAAGTTTGTAGGTTTTTCTACCAATTGAGGGTTTACCTAAGGATATATCTTATTGTTCTGTGGATATCTATCTTTCAGTTGTGATCATTTTTCATATTGAATACTATTAAGAGAATATAATTCTTTAACTGTTGGAAAAACAAAAAGAAATCAATATAGGTTGGAATTGCAAGAATCCCTTACGAAATTTGTATGCTTATAGCCCTCTCGGACTTGAATTTGGAGTCATTTTCTTGGTGATCTTGATCTTTCATATAATTGAATAGGAGGAATAAAAGGTGTCTGGTATATTTTTTATTGTGTGGTATGAACCTGAGGGGGGAATATATGGGGTTTTTTATCCCCAATTTGTGGGATAACTAAAGAGATTATGCCTTGAGGCCCTCAGGTTGAATATATGGAGTGTCGAGACACCACATGACCAACAACATCAACTTCCACAGATGGAGACCCTTCTCATCATCATAGAGGTCATGATTTTCATATGGAATCCACCACACTAGTTGGCTTTTGAGAGGCACTGGGCCTTGCTCCATGAGGTACAAGTCAGGTATTATGGTGAGTGTCATTTCAATATTTGAGGGATTTTGAGGATGTTGTATCTTATATTGCTTTAGATTTTATGACATATGCTTGGACATTATGCCTTTTTCCCTGTTTCGCCTTGGTGGTTGACATCGTGCCCTAGTAAGTGGTCTTCTTTAAAAATGGGTTTTCTACTAGGAACTCCCTTTCAGATCCATCATACCGTTCCCAACCATACTTACCACTTTCCATCATCTAAAAACCCATATTTCCTTGTCTCTTGGGATTTTATAGTGTATTGACCCAAGAAGGGGTTATCCCTCATTCTATGGGAAGAAGGGGTTGAAGGCCCAGAGGGATTGTTATTGGATAAAAAAGATAAAATACTATGTATAAACCTTCCAGATGCTTCATTGATGGATCCCCCGAGAAATAAATGAAACGCTTCTCTGTAAAAAAAGGGGGACACACAAGAGTAAATGATAGAATGCTTAGGGGGTTAGTTGGAGGATAGGAGGTCTCATCACGAGCTGGCCTATCATGATCATGGGTATCTAACGGTGTCACATTACCATCATCTGGCCACCAATCCAGGGTAGTGTCTCTTAGTTGCACAACCGAGAGAGGGGGGGTCTCATCATGAGTCAACCTTCTCATTTCCGCAAGGTATTTGTGAGTGACACCATCATTATCTGGACACCACGTCGGGATAGTGGCATTAAAATCGTTCCTTAAAACATGAAAGAAACAAAGAATGGAAAGAGGATGGGCTTGGAAAAATGCATTGCAAATGAAGGTGCCACACACCCTCTACAAAGGCACCCATGAATGAGACACTACAATCCCTTGTATGTCATGAAACCCATGCCCAGTGAGTCTTGATCCTTAACCTCTTCATATACTTCACATGGATTAGAGGGGTATCACTTGGGAAACACTCCTTGACCTAGGGAAAGATCTACCCAATAGGACACCTCGCTAACCCTCCCATATCCAAGCTTGGTAAGTCACATAATGTCTTTGACCACTTACATGTTTGACCAGGTAATCTTTACTGCACATGCTTAGGTGGCTCATTTATTGATTTTATTTACTCACCTTGATATTATGACTTGAGATCCTTGGAGGGCGTGCTTATTTGTCTTTGCAAGACCTTGCTGGTGGACAATTTTGGAGGAACAAGCCTAGCTTGGGCTTCCATAGGGCTTGAATCCCACAAGTTGGATGTCAAGGGTCCACATGCGGGATAATAGTGATGTACCTTTGGAGGACTCGAAGACATTGTGGATGACATGACCTATCCCTTACATGATGAATTTTTTTCCTGGGAGAGGCAAAACGTCACCTTTGGAGGCTTGACGTCACATATAAGGGCTAGGGTTTGGTGGTGAAGACATGGTTCATTGACACATGGAAGTTTTGAGGAGAAGAGGGCCTTGACAATTGACATGTGGCCTTTGAAAGCCTAACTATGCACCTCCAACACCAATGACTTGCTCCTAGTGTCAAAACATCCCCCAAATGTGTGATGTCCTCTTGTTTTAGGGTTTTCTTTTGTGTAAAAGTGAATTTAAATATGAATTGTTTAATATTATTTGGTTGCAATGGGTAAGATAAGGGTTGTGGACCCCTTGTCTTATGTTTTACCCTTGCTAATGTGGAAAAACTATGTTAGTGACATTTTGTATAAATAGAGATCATAAGATCTCATTTTAAATTATAACTCTCCCATTGTGAGAAGTATTGGACTGAAAATTTCGCTACCCTTGAGGCGTTTTTCTATCTTGTGCTATGATATGGTTTATCTTTGGTTGTGGAGTTGATGATGATGATGCGCTAGCCTTGGAAGGATTTTCTTTTGCTATTGTGGTGGTTTTTCTTAGCATCTTTTCCTTGAATTGGTAAGAAATATGCATTGTGTTATTATTTTATTTCAAGTCAAGCTTGATTGTTGCTAGAGCTAGGTGGTAAGTATAAGGGCATACACCCCCACCTTAGCCTACATCATAATTTTTCTTAAGTATTGTCGATTTAATAAGGTTTTACTAAGAGAAGTATAAGTGTTTGCACCCTCTTTGTCTAAACCCTAGCTAGGGATACTTTCCTTGGGGAGTAAGAGGATTTACACCCCCAAGGAGGTAGCACCTATAGTTTTTTTTTTCTTGACTCCATTAACCCAATAATCAAAGGCACTAATCATTGCATTGGTAAATGTGAAAGTTTCAAGTTTTGAAGTTATCTTATTTGGAAGTTGTTCCTTGAGCCTTAGGCTCTCTTTCCTTATTGAGGTGTCCCCTTTCAACCACTAAATATTTTTTTTGTTACAAAAATACCCTACAGCCATTAGGGCTGCAAAAACCTAACTCTCTAACCTTAGATAACTCCCTAACTAACCCCAGGAATTGGCTACAACTTTGCCCTAACAAAATACTAACCCTAGCACACTTTTTGAGCTAGATAAAGGTGATTTTCATTGGCTTGTTTTTCTGATATAAAGCTTGGTTTTCTACAAACATAAGGATGATAAATATCATTGCAGTAAGATTTTGTTTCAGCATTGCTTTTGTGCTAAAATATTGCTTTATCATTATTGATTTATGTTAGCCTTCACTAACTTGACTCTTGTTTATTCAATCATACTTTTAGCACTTATTTTGCAGCCCTTATTATATTCTATATGCTGATATATATCATTTAATTTTTCTGCAATTAGGGAAAACGAGCTTAACTTGCTTGTCCAACTAACATTTTACAAGTATCCTTGGTTTTCATTGTGTCTTGGGTAGGTACCTTACTCTTGACAAGTCACTCAACTCATTTGGCAACCCTTAACCTTTCCCAAGACCCTTTTCCAAGTTCCTTCAACCATTTAGAATTGAAATTTAGGGACATCCATCCATACTTATCATTTTCCATCTCAATCCCCCCTAGGGTCACCGGTATTCCCCCCTTGAGGTGACTACCTCACCTATAAAGTGACGAGAACACCTGCCTAAGGTGACAGTGGGTAGGTACTCTCTAAGTTATCACCAATTGGTGGTTGGTTCGTTCTTTTCCAAACCTACAACTTGTGCAATAACATTTTGGCATTATTTCCGGAGAGGATTTTGAATCCTCTACATGCCCTAATGACACTTTTGAAAGCCTCCCTCCACAAGCCTCTATCCCTTAGCTTTCTTGGCGACTCCATTGACTAATGTTCCCTTTTCACCCTTGATAAGTTTTCCTTGAAGCCTGTCCAGCGACTCCACCTTCCACATAACCTTTTCCCCTTTCCCTCCTTTTGGTGATACTTGATCTCACCTGGTGAATCCATTGAGGTGTATTTTCATTCAATGGAATTATGGCACCCTGGGATAAACCCTCATACAAAACTTTTTATGACTCAAAGATGGTATTTTTACAGATGGAAAAGGAAAAGGTTGCTAATAAAGCTTCTAAGGAAATGATGAATCACATAATAGAGTTATTTCCTCCCATTGACGACAAAGATGTGCTCGAAGAACACACATATGAAGAAATTCATCAAGAAGAGAACACAATGAGTTGTGACCCTTTAGAATATCTTGATGATAATTTATTCCATAACCTCGGAAGCGAGGAATTATTGGAGGAAATCTTGGATATGATATATCCTCTTGAAGAAAAGAGAGCAAAGAACTATGCACTAAGGATCAAGCCTCTTATGATGAAGAGATGATGGAGGGGTGTGTCCATAAGAAGAAATAAGAATTATGATAAAGCACAACATATTGAGGCACCATTATCATTGCTCCCACTTGATGAAGGTAAGGTTGTCCAACCTTTCTCTCCTCCTGCACATGATGTTGAAGAAGCGATTAGTCTCAATGATGAATAATTTGAAGATCCAGTTGAAGACGCCCATGCCTCTACTCCTCCTACACACGAAGAAGAAGAGATGGTCATTTTCATGACCTTATGAAACAACCATTCAATAGGGTTGATGAGCATATAGACATTTTTATACAGACTCACAGACGTAGGTGGGATTTTGGTCATCTCATTTTCGATAGAAACCCCATTTACGACATTGAGGGTAGTCCTCAAGAAAATGGGTTTGAGTTTTCATCTTCATAAGACTACTTTTCATGTGTTTATGATTCATATGTTTGGGATCTTGATGACGACATGATTACAGATTTGTTTGAGGACTCTCAGCCACCTTTGTCCTAAATTTTGGAGGAATACCAAGACATGGCCACCTCAGAGTGATCAGAGGCTCACTCTACAAAGAGGAAGTACTTTCATATTGAGGATTTCTACATGGATTAGAAGATAAAGAGGGAACACTTTTATCTTCTTAGACCTGAGAATGTCCCTTACCTCATTTCCTCTTCTCATGGAAATCATGAGGTCTTCTTGGGACATCCCATATCTTCATGGTCTTCAGGAAGCAGTGACCATGTTCAAGAGGATGAAGATGAGCCTTCGTCTACATATGGTACCTCCCTTCAGAGATGGATTGATCGAGATTGTGGATATCACTTCATGCAGGATTCTTTGCATGATCAGAGTTGCAGATATTATTTCTAGCAGGATTTCCTCCCTCCCACCCATCTCCATGAGTTTCATTTTACGATTGATTACATATCTATTTATGCTCATGACCATTTTGTGTTGGAATTATCTTTGTTGTTTCACATGATTATGCACATGGGGAGATACTTTGATGAGATGATCAACTGGTTGCACTGGTTGTATAACTTCACCTGACATCATCTTCAAGGCCCCAAGGTCCCAGGTAAGTAGGTAGGTCATCTTTCTTTCCTTGAATTTGCATATTTATTTTCTCATATTAGTATTAGATGCATTTCATTTTCATTTTTCTCTACTTGCATATCAATTTCATGATTAGTTTAGAAATTTTTGAAAAAATTCCAAAATTTTCCTTTTTACATTAGTTTTCATTTGGATTTTTATGTATATGGATGAAGGGTGATAGCACCACCCTAGATGCTCTGATGTCTTTGTCTGAGTTTTGGCAGAAACAAATCTACCAGGAGATGTTATGACTCTCATGCACTCTACAGTGAGAACATGTTCCCAAGTAGGAGCCAAATGTTATCCCCATTTTGTGGGATAACTAAGGAGATTATGTCTCGAGGCCCTCAGGTTGCAGATATGGAGTGTTGAGACACTATATGACCAGAAATATCTACTTGCACATATGGAGACCCTTATCACCACCACAGAGGTTAGGATTTTTATATGATATACACCACACCAGCTGGCTTCCGAGAGGCACTCGACCTTGCTCCATGAGGTACAAGTCAAATATTATGGTGAGTGTCATTTCAATATTTGAGGCATTTTGAGTATGTTGTATCTTAGACTGCTTTAGATTTCAGGACATATGCTTGGACATTATGCATTTTGTCTTGTTTCACCTTAGAGCTTGAGATTGTTCCCTAGTAAGTGGTATTCCTCGGGAGTGGGTTTTCTACTAGGAACTCTCTTGAAGAGACATCATACCATTCCCAACCATAATTACCACTTTAGATCATCTAAAACCCCCCATTTCCTTGTCTCTTGGGATTTTAGGGTGTACTGACCCAAGAAGGAGTTGTCCCTCATTCTATGGGAAGAAGGGGATGAAGGCCTAGAGGTATGGGTGTTGGATAAAAATATAAAATCCTATGTATAAACCTTACATATGCTTTACCCAGGGATCCCCCGAGAAAGCAATGAAATGCTTCTCTGTAAGAAAAGGGGGGCCCACAAGAATAAAATATAAAATGCTTAGGGGGTTATTTGGAGGATAGGAGGTCTCATCACAAGCTGACCTATCATGATAATGGGTATGTAATGCTATGGCATTACCATCATCTAGCCACCAAGCTAGGGTAGTGTCTCTCGGTTGCACAATTGAGAGAAAGGGGGTCTCATCATGAGCCAGCCTTCTCATCTCCACAAGGTATTATGTCGACAACATTTCGGGACAGTGGCATTCAACTCGTTCTTTAAAACATGAAAGAAACAAAGAATGGAAAGAGGATGGCCTTGGAAAAAATGCATTGCAAACGAAGGTGCCACACACCCTCTACAAAGGCACCCATGAATGAGACACTACAACCCCTTGTATGGAATGAACTCCATGCCTAGTGAGTCTTGATACTTAACCACTTCATATACTTTACATGGATTAGAGAGGGATCACTTGGGAAACACTCCTTGACCTAGGGAAATATCTACCCAATAGGACACCTCGCCAACCCTCCCATATCCAAGCTTGGCAAGTCACATAATGTCTTTGAGCACTTACTTGTTTGATTAGGTAATATTTGATGCACATGCTTAGGTGGATCATTTATTGATTTTATTTACTTGCCATGATATTATGACTTGAGATCCTTGGAGGGCATGTTTGTTTTTCTTTGCAGGACCTAGTTGGTGGACAATTTTGGAGGAACAAACCTAGCTTGGGCTTCCATAGGGCTTGAAGCCCACAGGTTGGATGCCAAGGGCTTGCATTCTAGATGATAGAGATGTACCTTTGGAGGCCTATAAGACATTATCAATGACATGACCTAACCCTTACATGCTAAAAAATTTTTCTATGAGAGGCAAAACATCACCTTTGGAGGCTTGATGTCACATAGAAGGGCTAGGGTTTGGTGGTGAAGACATGGTTCATATACACATGGAAATTTTGAGGAGAATAGGGCCTTGACCATGAAGAGATGGCCTAGATAATTGACATGTGGTTTTTGGAGGCCTAATTATACACCTCCAACACCAACAACTTTCTCCTAGTGTTAAAACGTCCCCTAAAGGGATGGCATCCTCTTGTTTTAGGGTTTTCTTTTGTGTAGAAGTGAATTTAAAGATGAATTGTTTAATATTATTTGGTTTCAAGGGGTAGGATAAGGGTTGTGGACCCCTTGTCTTATGTTTTACCCTTGCTAATGTGGACAAACTATGTTCGTGACATTTTGTATAAATAGAGATCATAAGATCTCATTTTAAATCATAACTCTCCCATTGTGAGAAGTATTGGACTAAAATTTTCACTACCCTTGAGGATTTTTGATATTTTGTGCTATGATATGGTTTCTCTTTGGTTTTGTAGTTGATGATGATGATGCACTAGCCTTGGAAGGATTTTATTTTGTTATTGTGGTGGTTTATCCTAGCATCTTTTCCTTGAATTGGTAAGAAATATGCATTGTGTTATCATTTTTCTTTCAAGTCAAGGTTGATTGTTGCTAGAGCAAGGTGGGAAGTATAAGGGCATACACCCCCACCTTATCCTCCATCATAATTTTTCTCAAGTATTGTTGATTTAACAAGGGTTTACTAAGAGAAGTATAAGTGCATACACCCTCTTAGTCTAAACCCTAGCTAGGGATACTTTCCTTGGGGAGTAAGAGGATTTACACCCCCAAGGAGGTAGTGCCTCTAGATTTTTTTTTCTTGACTCCATTAACCCAATAATCAAAGGCACTAATTGTTGCATTGGAGAAATAAAATGTTGCATTGGTAAACGTGAAAGTTTCAAGTTTTGAAGTTATCTCATTTGGAAGTTGTTCCTTGAGCCCTAGGCTCTCTTGCCTCATTGAGGCATCCCCTTTCAACCACTAAATATAGTTGTTGTTAAAAAACTAGCCTATAGCCATTAGGGCTGCAGAAAACTAACTCTCTAACCCTAGATAACTCACTAACTAACCCTAGCGCACTTTTTGAGCTAGATAAAGGTGATTTTCATTGGCAGATTTTTCTGCTATAAAAGTTGGTTTTCTATAGCCGTAAGGCTGATAAATATCACCGCAATAATATTTTGTTTCAACCTTGCTTTTATGCTATAATATTGCTTTATCATTGTTAAGTTAAGCTAGCCTTTACTAGCTTGACTCTTGTGTATTCAATCATACTTTTAGAACTTATTTTGCAGCCTTTATTATCTTCTATATGTTGATATATATCATTTAATTTTTCTGCAATTAGTGACAACAAAATTAACTTTCTTTTCCAACTAACATAGTACAAGTATCCTTGGTTTTCATTGTGTCTCAGGTAGGTACCTTACTCTCGGTAGGTCACTCAACTCATTTGGAAACCCTTAACCTTTACCAAGATCCTTTTCCAAGTTCCTTCAACCATTTAGAATTGACATTAGGGAAATCCATGCATACTTATCATTTTTTATCTCAATCCCCCCTAGGTTCACCAAGATTCCTCCCTTGAGGTGACTACCTCACCTCTAAAGTGATGGGAACACATGCCTAAGGTGACAGTGGGTAGATTCTCTCTAAGTTGTCGCCAATTGGTGGTTGGGTCGAGCTTTTCCCAACCTGTAACTTGTGCGATAATAGGTTAAATATACATGTAATGGGTAAATGTATATGTCATAGTGTTCAGCCTAATAAAGGGGCACATGTGCAATGTGTGAATAGGTATACAAAGAGATCATATAGTCATTATTGAGGCACATGTGATTTGGATGTATGGAAGTATTGGGGTATTTGGTCAAGGTTATCTTATTCTTATGTGGCACCTTCATTAGGTAGACATCTATTACATATACATTTACCCATTGCATGTGAATTTCACCCCATAAATGCCCCCCATTGGGGTCATATCATTTACATTTAATCCCATAATGCCCCCCTTGGGGTCATATCATATACATTTAACCCCATAATGCTCCCCTTGGGGTCATACCCGAATGTTAACATTAAATTAATTATGAATGTTCACATCAATCAATTGATACCAAGTACACATTGGACCTACTTATGATAGCTTCAAGTAAAATACAATTACTGTCAACATAATAATAAAATTATTATGAGTAAAAAAAATATTTCAAGGAAAATCTCATGGGGAAATCCAAGGGATGCTACCCCATATTTTTGGATAGCATTCCTATTAAACTTGTTAGCATAGACTAGTGTTCCTCACCCAGGGGGATTCAAATCGGGTACCTATCATAAAAAAACTAGCCAATTGCACAACAACATTGGAAAAAACCCATTGAGATAACCCCCTAGGATAGTAACTTATTTTTTAACAAGAACAAATGTATTTTTATTAGAAAATTACTATAATTACAATGGTCAACATGATAATACATATATATGGTAATTTTCCCTCAAACATTTCTAAGAATTGTCCAAAATTTGAATATGGATATGTATGGATACAAAACAATCCTTCATAAAGGATTTTTGAAAACTATTGCTAGTATAGATTCTGACAAATACTCATAATATCAATCAAACTTTAAAAACCATTATACATTATTTACTAAATAAAAGCATGTTGATTGTAAGCTTCCTCCTAGTTCTCTACACCAGTCATGAAGTTCTAGTCCAATTAAACATTTCCACATACTCCTAACATTGGTGTACTAACTCATCTTTTTTTACCTCCTCCTCCGCAAACCCAATTGATAGCATGGCATTTGAATTAGCTAAAGTATTGGTTCTCACCAATCCCACAACCAAATTTTGCAGAGAAACACACTCATCTTGAAGGTCCTCAATTTGTCTCCTTTCATTATGCAAGGTTTACAGTATGAAGGCAACTTCAAAATTTCTAGCCTCTTCATGAGATTGCATCCTACCAGTAATTGAGAAGATTGAGTTCCTATTATCAGTAATATAATCCTCCTATCTTCTTAAAAATTTGTGGATTTCAGTAGTTTCAGACAATGGATATCTCCTATAATTCCCATGATCCATTTTTATATCCTAACATAACACCTAAAAAAATCCCTTATATGTACCCAAAACACTCATACTAACAAGCCCAACTTCACAGAAAAACATTCCCTCAGAAAAGTAGAAGAAGGATAGAATGCCTAAGAGACTATCCTTTTACAAATTCATGTTGAGAGGAGTAGGCAACTTCTAGAGCAACACAACTAGACCAAAAATACCATGCAATACAACTCAAACCAACCAAACCAAACTAAGCCACATGAACCAGAATATGAAGAGCTTGAGCCACACTAACCAATATGACCCAAACCACATGGACCGAAGCTACCAAGAGAACAAAAATATGAACCCTACAAACTATATCTGGAGACAGAAGTACCAAAACATCATGAACCAAATCCAACAAAGCACAAACCCAGTAAACCACCAAGGCTAGGGTGTCACAAAGACAATCTAGGAGAGAGATAGTCCAAATTCAAAGCCTTGATTTCAACCAGGTCGAGACAAAACCAAGAGCCACATATTTAGAAAATACCAAGAATATTTTAACATCAAATCTGAATCGAGAGCCATTATCCCACCTACAATAAAACTAGAGGAATTGATGTGGCTGATCTTGCATTAACCTTCCAGTGTGTGAGAGTGCCATGAGTTGAATGCTCCTTGATCATCATAAATGGAGATTAACCTTCTCATGCATATTGACATACCAATTTTCTATCATGCAAGGTCTCTTAATAACTATGGTTTGATACTTAGGGGATGGGGAAGAATACCTCTCAATTTTTTAATCTTAATTTGTTGCAATACAAAAGAATGGCCTTATTGTCTAGACAAGTTGCCTAATGGTTGAGAAAACTTAGGATGTGGAATAACTGAACACTTTAAGATTGGACGACTTCCTTTATAATTCTCTTGATAGTCCATATTAAATTTATGTCACTTGGAGAGAAGGCTCTTAGCATCTGCTTGATGAATAAATTTGAGTCCCCTACTACAATTAGTTTTTTAATATTATTTTCATCAATAATCCTCAAACCTTGGAATAATGTCAATGCCTCTACTTAGTTATTTGAATCTCATCCCAATCCCTACTCAAAGGTGTTTTCTAGGTTCCTTCGGGATTGAGAATGATCCCCCCTGTACCTGCCACCCTTGGGATAGTAAAATTATTATTAATATCATAATTGTAACATTGATTTTCAATGTGGTACTTAACATTAATCAACAATGAACACACACACACACACACACACACACACACACACAATAGAGAAAAAATGGGAAATATTACATTGTGTTTTGTACTTAAATATACTTTAGGAATGCTTATAAGGAAAATTATACTCTCATTGCATTTAATTCTATACATTTTTTTTGTTTGGTTGATTAGATTGGTTGGGAAAGTTTTGATGTAATGATTATATTGTTAGTTTGAGTTTGTTGGGGGAATGTTGGTATGATTTGTCGTCCCACTCTCATTGTATATGCCCATGGAATTTGAATTGTTGTCACTTTTGCATGAAATGTGACTTTTTATGTGAGTCTCATCTTGCACTGAGATGAGGATTTCATGATCACCATTAAATGAACTTAGACATCAAATTTTAAAATGAAAAATAAGAGGACAACATCAACTACAATAATGACCTAATAGTATCCTTGTTAACATTTTTTTGATCATTTCTTTAAAATATTTGACACAATCCCACATTTGTACATGTTTCCATCATTATAGGTCCACATATGGAAACCCAACATGCATTTGCTTGAATCCAAAGGAAAGTGCACTCCCTCAACTAGTTGTATTCTTGGAAGGCGCACTCTCTCAGCTTATTGGAGGAGAAGAATAGCTAGGCACAAGTTCCAAGGAAGTATTTGATAAGATCTAGCTAATTGTTTGTAGCTTGCCCTATTCAAACCATCATATAATAATGCATCTATATAAGACTTCCTCCTATTCTAAATAAAATGATGGTCATTTTGCTCTCAGTTTTTGGTCACAGTATTCATGTTTTTATGTTTTAGTTAATTTCATGAGTATTGCTATTACAAATCAAATGGTATTAAAGAATCGATATGATATGCTTCTACTCCAGTGAGTTTCAGACATAGAAATATTATTTTATGGGTTACTAGTGTCTGCACTCACCCAATATTCATATCCAAAGGTGCACTAGGGGTGACTCCACCATCCATCTCTTAGGTAGTGTTATAGGGTTTTCTCCATACCTTCAATGCCCAGTCCTTTGCAGTGATTTCTAACTTCAGAGATGTGAACGTGGCTTATCTCACCCTCGATCTCTTCCAATGCAATTTGCTAGGGTTCATATCGCCCTCCACTTCTCATTGATTTGGTTATGGGAATCATGCAATCCCCCCCTCTTCTCCAATTTGTGCCGAGGTATGCTAGGGTTTTCCACACACTCCGCTCTCTTCCAATGTGCCTTCTCAGTGTGTGATTGGCTAGGGTTTTCTAGCGCAACCTCCCTTTTGGGCTCCAGACGATGTGCTTTAGGGTTGTATTTAGATCCAGGGTTTTTCCATCTAGATCTAGCTCCCGATCTAGATCCAAATCCAAATCCAGAGGATAGTACACTAGGATTTTCTCCAGATGGTGTGCTTCAATATTTTCCCACTCTCTTTGGCTCTATCACCCTTGGTATTCCATTTTTAGTGCACTTTCGATTATCAATTCTTGATTTCTTCAGCATATGAAGATAATGCCTCCTCGTAGAGACCCCTCCCTCGAGGATTCTACATATGGGAAATATTTTCCAATTCAGGACCTGGCTCTTGCTCTGAATGAACTCATACTGTTCCAACGGAGATCCCCAATGCCTTTGTAGTTGGATAATCATTTTCATCCACCTAATTTTTCAAGGCATATGAATGGTGAGGTCGTTGATTCCTAGGTATGCAATCTATCCACTTATTTCAAGACCTTCCTAGGAATGATAGAATAAGAGAAGCTACATATCGCTAGTTTGCAATTGGAAGAGGTTGCTCAAGCTTGGTGGGACACCCAAACATATACCTCCTCTCTGGTGGTGGACTTGGGAGATCAACCTACGAAGACACCTCGGTTATTGGGATGCCTTTTATCTAGCACTGAGGAATCACTTATATCCCTTGGGGTACCGTTAGACTCTCCTATCTCGTTGGTTACAACTCTGCCAATTCTTGGGCTAGCCATTCCAAATCTACATTTAGTTGTTTACTAATTTTTAAATTTAATCATGGAGGAGGTACTCATTGTTAAATTTAATTCTGGTCTTTTATTATTGTTATACAGAGAGGTTGATTTAATTGAAAGATATTCCTTAGATAAGGTGTTGGATTATTGAGAGGGGGGGTGAATCAGTAATAGATAAAATCAATCCCTTTTAACCACAAAATGAAAGTTTTATATCAATGTAGCATTTTCATCCAATATTTGCAGAGTAAATAAACAATGAACAAATGAGCAATCATACACATACACAGTACACCAGTGTTTTTACGTGGAAATACAAAGCGGGAGAAAATCGCATAATACTTTTTCTTATATGTCTTTAATAATTACATTCATTGGAAGCACCAACTTCCTTTGTTTTCCAGCTGTAACTGGAAGGAGGCTCCAATCCCCTAGTTTCTCAGGCTACAACCTGAAGGAATCTCCAACTCCCCAATTCTCTATCTACAACCAGAAGGAGGCTATAAGCCCCTATGTTCTTCGGCTACAACCGGAAGGTGGCTACAACCACATGTCCTTGCCCCATCCAAACGCCCTGAAATATAAGTAGAATGATGGAACCATTGTTACACTATCATTGTGAGATATACCACTGTAAACTTGTACCAAGCAACCTGCACCAAACAATATGTAACAACCTATACCAAACAACCTGTAATCAACCTGTACCATAAACAAGTGCATCAACCATGTACCAACCTGTACCTAAACATGTACCATTAAAGAGTTCATCAACCATGCACCAAATATGTACCAATCATGCATCAGCTACACATCAACTATGACTCATCAAGATGTACCAACATCATGAACTATACACCTCATGTATGTGCCAACTCATCAACTACTTATCTCAACCATGTACCCAACATGTACCTCAACCATATACCAATATAACCATCAAAATTTCTCTAACAATACATCACTCTATCCATAACCAAATACCATAAACCCTTACATCAAACCATGTGCCATAACCTCACTTTTATGTAGCCTCAAGGATGTATCATTCATAAGCCAATCATATACTGATCTAAAAATGAAGAAGACTTGTATTCTTGAAATTATTTGCAAGTAAAATTTATGTGTTAAAATGCAAATGGTTCAAGTTTGCAACACAAATTTTAATAGGATTTACTCATTCAAGATGCATATAAACAACAACATAATCAAAGAACAGAAAACACATAACACAACAAATGATAAAGGACTTCACCCCTCTCTCGGGCTACATCTCCTGGTCCAGATTCCAATGGATCATTTGTATTATTTTCTCAAAGTGCTCAAAAATGTGCTTTACAATTCTCAAAATGCCAAATAGACTGCTCCAATGGCTTCAGAACGTCCAAAAACCCCTAGCTGGGCTTTTTCGGCACCTCGTTTGGCCAAAAAATGAAGAAGATAGGCTTCCTGGAAGTCCGCCCTTCAAGCTTTTTGTCTTTGCATCTACAAAATGCACTATTGTTGGCTCAACATAGCCCACACACATATTTAAGCATAAAAACTTAGCACCGGACGCAACCGCGTGAACCGTGCAAACTGTAGGACAGTTACGGGTGCACCTAGCCCCTAACCGTCAAGGGCAAGGTTGTATGACCCATGCGACCGCGTGCTAGCATTAACATAGGCTCTCGTTCCATAAGCCAATGGTCAAAGGACAAATGGCGGGTTGTTTGTATAACCATTCGAACAAACAAAACCCCGCGCATGCCTGTATGGTATATCTTTGGGTCATATGTAATACAATGTGTGACCAAGGGCTGGGGCTAAGCCCTGGCCTGGTCGCGCCCCAAACTACATGCATATACAAACTTTTAAATATATTTCACCATATATATTACAAGGAAAAACTAGTGGCACGCCAGTTGGCGGCTCTTGCCAAGTCTTTACCCCCTACCCGGAGGTCGCGAGGTCGACTCTGACCAACGACATAAATTTTAAACCAATAAATATATGACACATGGCGACCATTGAATGGGCCACGTGTCGTCATCTCGTTCATTGAAAAACATGCCATGTCACATGCCAACTGTCTGAATAACTATCTTCCATGTGTCGTACGGCCTGCCACATGTTGTACGGCCTACCACGTCAGCGTTCATATGGACTGTATAATCAACACCCCTTTTTTTTGCATGTTTGTAAATTTGAACAGAACGCGATATCTCTCTCTCCCGACGTCCGTTTGAACCTAAATGAGTTGCATTAGGTTCATAACGATGAGGCCTACGCTCTCGTTCGATTTGAAGTGATTCCGAGCACTTTGAATTTTTGAGCAAAATTTGATCCCCTAATCACACCTCCCCATTGGAAAGCTTTTGGACCTCCAAAAGACTATTTTCAGTCTATCTGAAGATGAGGGTATAGCTCCCTCACCTTTCCAACCTCAATCCACTTGGATTTGCTTGGATTTCTAACTTTAAGACCAACTCTAAGATACTCCACATTTCCTCATTTTGAAGTTCGCATTCTCCTGTCAAGGATGGTGTCTTCATGCAGTTCTGTAAGATATTCTGGGGAAAAATCATCTATAGGAGGAATCTGAACATGCTCTCCTTGATCATCAATCAAAGGAGGCTCATACAATTTCAAATTCTCAACATTAACAACTGCATACATTTGCATATA
>ML786734.1:61949-108829 GCA_009831015.1 Picea engelmannii | reverse complement strand
TCCAATATATAAATGCAATTTTGATATGGTTCATTGCAAAACCTAGTTGTGTTGAAATATTGTAACTGCAAAGAGTATTCTATTTATTATTGAGTCATTATTCATTATATCAATCCCCTTTTGTGGATTGATCATGTCGGGCAATGTAATTCACCAAATCCCCTTTTGTGGATTGGTCAAACCCTAATTGTATTATGCAAATTAAGAAGTCAACCCCTAGGCATAATTAAAGTGGTTTTAACCACTAAGAAGACAATTCGGCCCTGCCCAGTTAAGAGACACCTTTCTAGCACCTGCCAGCTAGTATAAATAAGGAAACCAACGCCTCATTATCTCACTCACTCATTTGCTCAACAAGTGCACAAGTTTGGTAGTTGCAGTTAGGGAAGAAGGAAGAGAGAGGCACTTTGCTCAGTGTTGGATATTCTCTAGTGTTTTGGTTTATTGTCTTGGCATTGTATTGGCTATCTATATTAAGGATTTTTTTTGTTGGTTTTCTCCCCCATGAGAGTTTCCCAGGATAAATGTTGTGTATCTTGTGATTGGGTTTCTCTCAGTGATCCTACCTATGCAATTTTTATCTAGTAAATTGAAAAGAAACCTAATAATAGCTCAAAAATTAACATGGAATCAGAGCTAAGCTGAAGAGAGCACCTTTCACTGGATAAGCAAAAACGTCATTGTTGTCGTACAAGAAAATTAGGGCTTTTGTTGGAGAGGAATTTTTGCCTAAAAACCATCTAGAAAAGTGCGCCCTACCCTAGTGAATCTTTTGGCAGCTTGAGTTCACCATTTCAATGGACAGAGCCTCTGGAAAGTCAAACCCTAGTTTTTGACTGGTACTAGAAAACCAGAAGTACCAGAAAATTAGAAAACCAGAAGTACTAGAAAACCAAGAAACCAAAACCAGTACCAGAAGTACCAGTCCAGATTTCTGCAAGCTCAGTTTCAAGGAGTAAAATTTGGATTTTCATAAATCTAACTACACAAGCTCACTCACCTCAGCTCAGTGCATCTAGCCCCTGGATTAGAATTTCAAAATTTGAAGTTTGAAAAATTAGGGTTTTCTCATAAAACCCTAAGTTACAGTTGAAGTATAAGTTGCAGTTCCAACTGCAGTTCTAGCTGTAGTGAAATATTTTGTAAAGTGTTGGCCAACCATAAAGTTGAAACACCTCTGAAGTTTTGAAGGTTTGTTACCTATCACCACTGCTAGTGGATGATACCACCACCCGCTGATACTATCAGAGGTATGCACTTACATATGTCTCAACTATATTATTCTAAGGGTTACTTGCATGAGAAAGGATCCCCTATCATAGATCCAGAAGGATCTCAGATCCAACATACTCAGAATACTAAATGCACCCCAGGTTTGATTATCTTGATATGTGTCTATTTGTTATGAAATTATTTTGACCTTATGAACATCTAGGTGGTATGTTGAAATCATACTAACCATTGGTCAAAATTATTAAGGTTCATTAAAGTTGAGTTTATATAGCTTATTCTCTAACTTAGATTTCTGTCAAGATAACATATTGTCTTAGTACAAAATATAGGTTGAAGAAAGCACTTGTCATCTTGAGTGAAGGAGATTTGAAAGAAAAGCAACACACTCATTCTTGAGGAAAAAACTCTAGGTTCCAGGTTTGATTGATTAAGTTGATAAGATTCAAAGTTTCACATGACAAGTTGATAACTACCCCTTTACAAGTAAACACTATAGTTGAGGTAGCAGTCTTTGAAAAGTATTATACTTGGTAGCATGTGAGCATATTGAGATAAATGCTTAATGTAATCATTTACCAGACACAACTAACATCTCCTCTAGGAAAAACTTCTTGTGTTGGTTCCAAATTACCTAGGATGAATGTTTGATCACAACACTAGAAGAGTGTTGATCTCATTTCGTATTATATTTCTTACTTTTGATTTTTGTTTCAGACAGGTCACAAGTGAAAGATCTAAAGGAGCTACTGTGATGATTATTCGTGATATTGTTTTATTACTATTATCAAAAGATTATTATTCTTGTTTGTTGTTTTGTTGACCTTGTTTCAGGTCACATGTGATAACCCTGAGGAAGCTATAGTGAAGGTTGTAGAAGGCAATAGATTATATGATACATGAAAAATACTACGTACATGACCATATACATTCATGTACCAAAGAATATGAAGAAGAAACTATTTTTGAGATCCAGAGTATCTCATATGGAGATTGATTGTAAGGAGCAAAAAAATCCAAAGATGACCAAACATTAGAACAAGAACTCATAGAAGACTTGGTCAAAGGATAATGAAGCCACCTTGATGAGAAGCAAAACTCATTTGAAGTCTGACTCAACCTTTCATATTTAGACTTGGTATTCAACACCAAGTATACCCCATAAGAGATGATGAAGTCCTTGTAGACTCAGAAGAAATCAAGAGTAAACCTAATCTCATAAAGGATTAGATGAAGAGACAACCTCCAGGACTGGGATACAGATGTCATGAGAAGACTAGATCGTAGCATCAGAAACTTCTAGGAGATATGAAATCTCCTGGAAATATTCTCTTATTTCAGTGACAGAGAAGGAAGCTAGTCAGAAAGATTAGGATATGGATTTTTTCGTGAGACTAGAAGAGAAGTCAGTATTGAATTCCAAGATTGATCTAACAGATCAAGCATGTTGCATATGTACAAATCTTGATGTGTGTCCATAGGATTCTCCCAACAAGAGGGAGATGACTATGACGAGACATTTACTCCAGTAATTGTAGAAATAGTTTCTAGTATTCATGAAGTCAACCAGAACAACCATGATTCATATATAGTATGAGATGCAGGGGGATCAATCCCCTTATTTAAAATTGAGTGGCAGTTGGTGAAATACATTAGTTGGGTCGTGGAGACATGACTACAATAAAATATATAGTTACCTCCATGAAATAAGAAGAGCTACCTTCAATATCAATTATTGAGCCACTCTCAGTTTTAGATGAAGTTGTTGCCATGATGGAGTAGAGGAGTTACTCCCATATTTCAGCAGTCATAGTGAGAATGGAGCAACCATTCTCAGCTTTAGAGCAGTTGCAGGTGCAAAGTCTCAGTTCCAGAAGGAACAGTTGCAGAAAGTGGAGAGGACATACTCTCAAGCAATGAGACAGATAGTGCTTTGCAGAGAGCACATAGAGCTAGAACATGATTGTGCAGATTGAGTTGTAGCTGAGCAAGTGTACCAGATTATTACAATGTAATGTGAAAATTTGGTTTTAAGCTAAAGATAGAAAGACTCAGGTCTGCAGGTTGAAGAAGGATCTGTACAGGTTGAAGCAAGTTCCTAGAGCTTGATATGGTAGAATTGACAGTTTCCTAACAAGCTTGGGCTTTACCAAGAGTAAATATGATTCTAACCTTTACCTCAAGGTTATGAATGATAATCCAGTGATGTTGCTACTATATGTAGATGATGTATTCTTGACAATATGAAGAAAAGCTCATCACAAATTGCAAAAAAATCTCGCTACAGAGTTTGATGAAAGACATAATGCATTATTACTTAGGTCTCGAAGTTTGGTAGAGCCTAGAGAAGATCTTCCTTAACCAAGGGAAGCATGTAGTTGAAATACTGAAGAGGTTTGATATGTTTGAGTGTAAATCCATGAAAACACCCATGGAAACAAAGTTGAATCTCTTGGTTCATACTTTGTCAGAATTGGTTGATGCTACGTTGTACAGTCAGATTATTGGTTTGGTGATGTATCTGACAAATACCAGGTCAGATATATTTTTTTCCTTGTGTTAGTATATGGTATAACCTAGACGTTTTCAATTTGATGATGCAAAACCTGTGATGAGATACCTTAAGGGTACGTTGGGTTTTGGTCTCTATTATACTAGATATCATGACATCAGACTGAGTGGTTATAACAATTGATATTGGGTTGGAAGTGTCTCTGAAAAAAAGAGAACCTCAGGATGTTGTTTCAGTATGAGGCCAGCCATGATCTTATGGCAGAGTAGGAAGCAATCAAGTATTTCTCTCAGCATGGCAGAAGTAGAATATATTGCAGCATGTTCCACCAGTGGTGAAGCCATATGGTTTCAGATGTTGTTGACATATCTATTTGATCTGGAGATGGAAGCCATTGTGATCCTATAAAATAACCATAGTTGTATAAAGATGATGTGTTCCATGATGAGTTGAAGCACATAGAGATCTAGTATCACTTCATTCATGATATGGTGTAGAGAGGAGCCATAAAGCTCCATTATGTTTGCATGGATGAACAGGTTGTTGATGTTTTGACCAAGCCTCTATCTCGTGTAAAGTTTAAGCACTTTCAAAACAATCTTGGTGTAGTCCAAGACGACCTCCCTCAAAAGGGGGAGTAGTGTGGATGCCATCCTAGTGCTGAAGATTTCCATCTTCGTGTTGATGTTGTTGTGATGCCAGCCTAGCGCTGAAGATTTCCAACTTTGTGTTGATGTTGTTGTGATGCCAGCCTAGTGTTGAAGATTTCCAGCTTCGTGTTGATGTTGTTTTCATGCCAGCCTAGTGCTGAAGATTTCCAACTTCATGTTTATGTTGTTGTGATGTCATCCTAGCGCTGAATATTTCCAGCTTCGTGTTGATGTTGTTGAGATGCCAGCCTTGTGCTGAAGATTTCCAGCTTCGTGCTAATATTGTTGAGATGCCAGCCTCGTGCTGAATATTTCCATCTTCGTGCTCATGTTGTTGAGATTCCAACCTCGTGATGAATATTTCCATCTTTGTGTTGATGTTGATGAGATGCCAGCTTTGTGTTGAAGATTTTTAGCTTCATGTTGATGTTGTTGAGATGCCAACCTCGTGCTAAAGATTTTTGGCTTTGTGTTGATGTTGTTGAGATGCCAACATCATGTTGAATATTTCTAGCTTCGTGATGATGTTGATGAGATGTCAGCTTCATGATGAAGATTTCCACCTTAGTGATGATATTGATGAGATGTTAGCTTCATGCTGAAGATTTCCATCTTAGTGTTGATGTTGATGATGCTCTAGCCTTCATGTTGTGATGTTGTTGTTGTTGATGTTGTATCAACCTCGTGCTGTTATTGATGATGATGATGTATTAGTGTTATACTAATCCATGTTGATGCAGATGATGATGATTCCATTCCATCTCCTTGTTGTGGATGATGATATTGATGATGAGAAAAACTTATGATGATTTATAGATATGAAAGTTATTGTTCCAGATGTTGTTGATGTTGTTTCCCTCTCTCTCTCTTGATGATGTTGTAGAATACCCTTATTGTTAAGGGGGAGTGTTGAAATATTGTAAATGCAAAGAGTATTATATTTATTATTGAGTCATTATTCATTATATCAATCCCCTTTTGTGGATTGATCATGTCATGCATTGTAATTGACCAAATCCCCTTTTGCGGATTGGTCAAACCCTAATTGTATTATGAAAATTGTTGAGTTGTGAAAAAGGTACAAATATTCTCCTTATTACCATGGTTTATGATATATTCTTGATTGACTTTTCTATTAATTAGAAGTAATTAAGAAAGAAAATGATTAAAAAGTCTTCTAGAAATGTTATCGAGTGATATTAGATAATTTATGAATTTCAGTTTGAATTGTCTGATTTAATTGCAGAAAATGGACAATTGTTGTTACCTCAAGATAACTAAAGAGATCCTGAAGATACATAAGATGTTGAAGATCGAAGGAATCAAGCATAAATTGGTTTAGAAGAATATTGACTCTTTATTTTGTAATCTTTATAAATAGTAAAATAAATCCCGAGGATCCCTCGATCCTCACGATAGCTTAATTTACTCATATCATTGTAATATATAGAGGATGATGAACAATAGAGAGATACAAAAGAAATTCAATCAAACACTCAGATATTTGAATTTCTCTGTACAAGTAGTCCATTGTAAATTATTTACCAGTTATGGAATTAATGAAATCCTTGAGTGTTTTGATCATTTTTTCATACTGAGTTTTTAGCAGCAGTATCTTCTGAAGACCGTGGGCCTAGTTGGAAGGAGTTATTGTTTCATCTGTAATCGTATCAATTCTATTTCAGTTTTGTGATTTGAATTTCCTTGCAACAGTTAAGATAAATTCATGAGTGTATTGATTCTTCTATAAATTGGTTATGCTATTCAATTACAGAGGATAGATGTTTCATTTGAAGGTTATCGATTGTTGTTCCATTTCTAATTGTTGTTAGTTTATTGCTTGAGAGTTCCTCTCTTTTTTGCATACATTGTTCCTATTATTAAATTTGCATTTGGTGTTCCTTTCGCTTAAATTCACATTTGTTGTTCCTTCTTAATTTTACAGTAATTCGTTGTTCTTTTCCAGCAGGATAAATAATCATTCATAGATTTCATTAAGTGTTTTCGCAGGTTAAATTATTGTTTCTTAGTTAGATGAATTCAGTAAATTAATTTGTGTCTTTGATTCAGAGTGTGTTAGTAATTAGATTACAATTTTTTTGAGTGAGTTCTTAGTTTCAGAGTCTTTAATGAATGTGTGAGGAACTTGATTATTGATAAACTCATATTTTCTTTAACTACACGATTTAACCTCTACAACTATCTGCATAGAATTTGTTGATATTCTTGAAAGAAAAGACGAATCCTTGGTTGATAAATTAATGTCAGACTAAGGTTGTTTATAGGACATCTTTAGAGCCCAACATTTTGGCATCGTTTCCGGGGAGAATGTCAAAGATAGCATAGGTTGTGTCTCTGGAGGATGAGGTATTGAAAACGGAAGGTAAGAACCTACGTAGGCAACAAGTAAAATGCTTGTGCCAACACCTAATTCAGTTGATGCATAGAGGTTATATAGGTGCTTAGAATTTTGTGTGAGTGTGTATGACTAAGAAGAAAGAACCTGAAAAATTAAAACCCCCACCAAAAACTACAAAATCCCAGGGCCCGGTGCCCCCTGGAAGGAGCACTTTCATAGATGAAATTATCTGAAAAGTTGAATATCAGGCCTCGGTTGAACCTCGAAAAGGATCCACCTGAATCCTTCAAGAAAAAAATTCACCAACTACAGCTCATGCTGAGGTTCATAGCGGAACTGAAGGGACTGAGAAAAGTTTCCAAAATACACATACTCCACCTCTCAGTCCTTTAGATGAGGGAAATTTCTGTAATTTGGAAGAAGGAGAAGGGGAGACCAGTGGAATTGTTGAGGCAAACCCACCACCACCTGAACCTAGATCTCCTATGATTCTGATAGGAGAAGGAACACCTGAAATCCCAGATATAGGCAGCGTGATTAAATCTCCTAAGGGACCAAATAATCAACCACCTCGAATAGAACACTCGGACCAAGAAATCCCTGAAGTTTATTGGCATATTTTCGATCAAATGGAACATCCAAATCAACCGCGGACCCAGAATTCCACTTTGGAATATCCTATAGTTGATCTAGTTGATAGTGCCCCAATGAAAGCCATTCCACTGCAGAATATTCCAACCTTTCATGGACTTTTATCAGAGGACCCTGATGCATTCTTATTCGAGTTTGATGTCCTATGTAGAGGCTATAAATACATCTCTGAACCCTAGAAACTAAAACTATTTCCTTCCACTTTGAAAGGAGCATCTCTACGATGGTTTATGGGACTAGGAGGAGGAACTATAAATTCATGGGATGAAATGAAACAAGCCTTCCTTAAGAAATATCAAGACTACTGTAGAACTGGGGATTTAAAGGATGAAATATTTAAGATGACTGCAAAATAAAATGAAACACTAGAAGAATATGTTGAAAGGTTTCAATATAACTTGCAGATATCACCTTACGGTACACTACCAGGTGAGGTACTTATAGCCACTCTAATAAAAGGATGAAGGATGAATGGGTAGAAACATTGAATTTAATGGGAAAAGGTGATATTTATCAAGAAACATATGATAACATTGTCCAATTGTGCATCAGGTGTTCACGAGGAAGTACATGAACCAAATCAAGAATACAAGCCCCCATCACTAGAAGTAGTAACATTACTAGTGGGAGCGTCACCCGAGCAGAAGTTGGTAATCTTTTAGAAAATTTTAAAACTGACATTTTGAGTACTCTGACTACATAATTGGATGTTTTGCAGGCTAAACAGAAACAAGCAGAAGAGGAACAGTCGTTGGCCATATTTTTCCACCGATGCAGAAGGAAACATGGACCGAGGGAATGTCCCTTGGATGTGGTTCATATTTGCACCATCTGTGCCAAAGACCATGCGACAGAGCAATGTCCATCACTCCCAAGACTAAAATATGTCTCTAAAGAAGCATAAGAGGAAACATAACTAGTATATCTGATGGCTCAGCATCACCAATGGCAGGCCCATCCCCCAGGTACGCTACAAGATCCATCTTCTTTCTTTTCTGGGAAATATAATCAACAACATAATTATGGAAACACATGGTAGGGCCAACCATTTGCTAACCCCACCTGGCAGTCCCAACAATACCCTACTTCACCCTAGCCAGATCAACCAGTTGCAAATCCCACATGGCCTAACTTGCAATACCCTACCCCATCTTGGCATAATTCAAATAATAACTCCTATCCTTCACAGTGGACTAACACAGCTGCCCAAGCTCCCAATTAGAATCAAAACTGGCAGTGCCCCATGGGAATGACCAACCAACCCATGGGAATGGATCCTCAATCTCTACTTCAATTACCCCAGAACCCTCAACCTCAAATGCACCCTCAACTACCAACTCAACCCAACCCGAATCCAAACAACAGACCAACCCGGCTCGTGCAAATTGTCAATAATTTTGAGGGTGAATCAACTCTGTAGGGTGCAACGAACTCCGGTTGAGGTCAGGGCATATAATTTCTTCTGAAGAGAGTAACATTCACCAAGAACAAGAGAATGAGAATAATATACAACTAGCAATAAAACCATCAAATGTGGTCATAACAAAAGAAGCAGAACAAGGGGGAAACATAGTCGAGCAACAGAATCTTGATGAAGACGTAATTCCTCCTCCCCCATTTCCCAAGAGGCTAATGATAGAAAAACTAGTTGTATATCCTAACTCTGATATCGTTGGGGAACTAAAGAATCTATATGTTAACATCCCACTCCTACAGGCTTTGCAAGACATCCCAATTTATGAAAAAACAATTAAAGAATTATGTGGGAAGAATCTCGTAAGGAAAACTAAAAATCTATCAAATGTCCATGAGGTAGGAACTTTTTCTGATCTTATTCTAGGCAAGCAGGAGCCATTCAAGTATGCAGACCCAGGGAATCATGTGGTAACAGTTCAGATACAGGGTTTCTTTTTTCTAAATACATTAGTGAATTTGGGGGCAACCATTAGCATTCTGAACATCGAGACTTGTAATGTCCTGGGTATCTCCTCTTTCGAACCTACTTCGATTATGTTAGAATTGGTTGATAGATCGGTGG
Organism: Picea engelmannii; assembly: GCA_009831015.1. Taxonomy (NCBI): domain Eukaryota; kingdom Viridiplantae; phylum Streptophyta; class Pinopsida; order Pinales; family Pinaceae; genus Picea; species Picea engelmannii. Next base: position 99,389 of record ML786734.1, on the reverse strand, counting down.
TTAAACCAGACAACACATTACAAGATATAGAAATTTTGGTCAACTCTTGGGAATACCCACCTAATTTCCTCGTTATCAACCCAATAAGTAGACTCGATGGTCACCCGTTGATATTGGGATGACCATGGCTAGCAACAACAGATGCATACATAGGATTTCGCACAGGCAACATGAAAATCACTAGAGGAAATGCTACAAAGAACCTTATCATGTACCCTCTAGCTGAACCAAGTCTCCTATTATACATTAGCAGTTGCAACCACCTAGATATCCAGAAGAAAACCTACGATCTCCTCTCACAATGGAAGTAGCTCTTGGGCTCAAAAACCAACTGGAAGATGATGTGATCAGTAGCTTCATTAACAGCTCAACTGTTATAAGAAACCCAACATGTCAAATGCTAAAAGTTGTTATAGTTAATGAAGCACATGGAGATCCTTTGGAAGAACTAATGGAGCAACAGATTCCCACTACTCCTGTCCATAAAATCATTTTAGTCGAAATTGCACCAAGGAGGTTTATGAATATTAATGTTAATCTGAATGAGCAACAACAACAAAAATTGATTCAGATCCTTTCTAAATATCAGCAGGCTTTTGCTTGGGAGTATCTCTACATGAAGGGCATTGATCCCCAACTCTGTACACATCATATATATATTGAAAAATATGCCCAATTGTTGGCACAGAGGAAAACCCAGGGTTCAACGCTACAACAACGCACCAACAAAAACCTAACTACCGGCCCTTTCGGCAACACCTTCGAAGCATATGAAGTCTCACCAGAGGTAGAGGCGAGGGTGGTTGCAGGACTCAGATGTCTGCAACCTTAGTTGGGACACAAATCTGTGATTATAATACCTTAACATAGCACTTAGCAGTTATAACTCATCAATATTCAATCTTAGTCTATAGCGCAACTAAACCCTAATAAATAATCAGCACAGTATTCACACAAATCCAATAGATCCAAGCACTAATCATACTAACATAGATCAGATCTAGCATTCGTTCAAATTATCCCACACTAAGCTACTGTATCATATCCTTCTGAGCACGTATTAGAGTAGTAAGCATTCAATCACATAGATAAGATAACAACAATAAATCACATAGCAATCACAACACAAGATATATGTGGTTCACCCCCACCCTGGGGCTACGTCCACCGACTCTTCGTCTTATTTATTAGCTTCATTCAATGTTATTACATGCACAGAGCCTCAAAACCAACTTCGCATAGAACAAGATATTTACGCACACTTCGCTAGATCCTCCTTCCGCAAGCTAGGTTACAACACAAAGCCGACATACATTCCCTTACAATCACTTTCACTCATCCTTGCAAGTTTCACACAGCATGCACAAAGCACTTACAACCCTTACCTGCACTTAGCACAACTTTCAACTGACTAGTCACTTACTAACTCTTTCTTATATCTCCTAGTCTTCTATTTATATATTACAGAAAGGGGCCTAAGCATGGGTAAACCCATGGGTCGACATCCCCATACCCGTTACATACGACCAAAATCAAAAAATCCCTAAAAAGGGGCCGAGATCCCGCAATCTCCACTTCTCCTTGCACTCTGCCTTCGACAACCTATCGAAGTCCCAAAAGTAGGTCAAACATGACCAAGAATCCTCAAAACTTGGTTAAGGGCCAACAGGTCCCCAACACTCACCTGTGACTTGTCCTGAGTCACTCTGGTCTGGGTATCTCTGCTTCAAAATCCTTGAGCTTGGCTCGAGCTGCTTCGACCTATTTCTGTGCCACATCCTCCTGCTCAGTGAACTCTTGGATTACTGCTTCGTTGACAGGTCCCTCTAAACGTTGTTCAGTTGTAGTGATAACTTTCTCTAGTTCTTCTCCTCGGCCTTCAATCTCTACGAACAGTTGGAAAGCCTCATATTGTATAGGTTGGAGCTTCTAATTTACTTCCATGACTTTTCTCTGAATGGTGTGTACCTGCTATTGAGAAGTGTGTTATTCTTGGGATCACTTCATCCTCTCAACTGCTAACAGGGGATTCAATTGCGCCTGTACTATTTCTACTTGTTACTTTTCCTCCTGGAGTTGTGACTCTAGTTCCTTCAGTTATGGATTCTCAGTGAGTCACTCATAAGTCTGGGCACTTCGATCACTTAGTTGTTTACATTCCATGGTGAGGGCCTTGATTCTTTCAACTGTGCTTCGAGCAGTTGCTTCTCTTTGATCCCTCACATCCTGTGGAGTGTTGGGCACTGTGTGGAGCTTTAAGTTTTTTATTCTTTACTGAAGTTGTTAGATAGCTTCCATGAGATGTGCTACTTGATTCTCTACTCGGTCTTTTGACTTATGTTCTAAGCCCATCACAGAGTGAAGTGCTCCGTCGACTGCTTCTTTGACTGCTAGTTGTTCTGCGAGCAACTGTTCTTTTTCTTTCTTGACTTGTGCTCTCTCTTCTTCAAACTTGGCTTGAAGGTCATCCTTCTCTTTCTGTGCAACCTGGTGTTGTTCTACCACTTCTTCCTGGGCTTGCTTCAGGATTGTTGTGGCCTAGTCTTTCTTAGCTTGGGCTCGATGAAGGTGATTTCCTACAATTAATTGGCATGTTAGGCACACTGCATCGTTCTGTATGGAAGCTACCTTGTTGCCTTTCATCCCCTTCTATACATCGTCGTATGTATCTTTGATCTTCTGTGTTAATGCGTTGTATCCTTCCCTGTATAGAAGTCCTACGGGTCGGGTCCTTGCATGCTCAATCCATTGATCCTATGGATCAGTGTCAGATCGACTATGAAACGTCGGTCTAGCCATAAGTAGCCGCCATGGTAACATGAGAGAAGGATATTAACATAGGCGTTAACATCCTGGTGCCTTCCAAAATGTGGGATCTTCATTACATTCAAAAGGGTGGACTGCGTGAGGTTCATCGTCCATGACTGGGGGATTATTTTTGAGTTCTTCCCCTTGGTCTTGGTCAAGAATTTATAAGGGGCAAGCATACTATGGTTCTTGCGGTCTCCTAGGTTGAGTTCACTGAACTTCAACATCACCATCTTATCTTTCTACGCTCTAACTGCACGTATCCCCTTCGGGTGATATGCAGTAACCATGGTGTAATCAAAGTCCCTCGGGACACTGTTACGACTCACCACACATGCCAGAGGTGGGATGTAGTCAGGTAATATGGTCAGGATTAGCTTCGTGTTCGCTAGGTCATCTCTGTTCTTGGTTCTCTTCTCTGTTGTCGGTTGGGATGGTCCGGATCCGTGAGCAGTCGACAGAGAGTCTTGCAGTACTCCTCTCGTCGATGACGCTTGTACACCCACAAACATTACCCTTTCAGACATTACTCTTTCAATAATGAGGTCGATGAGTACCTCCTTCATAAACTCTTCGAATGCGCTAAGTTCTTTAGACATACATGCTCATGGTTGAATATCTTGGGTTTGAAGAGCAACTACTCAATGCAATGGGATGGATGGCGATAGCTCGATGATCACTACACGAAATCAACTAATCTATGGCCTCAGATAATCATGGTTGGAAAAAGTGTTCTCAGTGCAAGGCTCGACGGAATAAGTAGACAACTAGGTAACAGATCTCTCCAATGGGCGAGAAGCCTTCATTAATGCAGTTTTGTCTGTTACGGTGTGGTCCCAATGGTCTGATGGTGAGCGTTTTGACCATAAATGTCATTCTAACCATTCAAGGGGTCGTTCTAATGGTTATACTATTTCCAACGGTTACATTTCTTTCCCATGGAGAAGTGCCATGTAGCGTTGTTCTAATATCTCGATGAAGTTCCAGTTTTTCAAATTTTTCTTCTGCGAAGTTCCCTTTGGAACCTTCTGTAATTTTTTGACATTTTCTCTCTTCTTACTGAGTTTTCTATCCTTCTTCCCAGTGATCTTCATATCGGTTTGCCTCTTTCCATTCTGATACTTGTCTTCTTTTGGCATAGTAACTTTGTGCTATTGAGATTCTTTCATAGGGTTCACGGCCAATACTTCTTCTCTAGCTGAAGTGGGTGCTTTAGTCTTCTGTGAGTCTTCTTGTGTTCTTTCAATTTAGACATCCAAGTTTCTGGTTCTAAATAGCTTCAATCTGTTCTCTTGTTCTGCAATCAAGTGTGTTATCCTCCTAGGCATGAAATCTTTTAATTCTTGCTTCTTCTGCTCTAAGACTTCCTCTTCTTTTCTTCTAGCCTGATCCTTTTCAATCCAAGGTTTTCCTAGTAATATACCAAATGGGGTGTTGTTCTCAATAAATTTAACAATCTCAAAATATTCCTCTGTCGAAGTTCCATGAGCACTCATAGATGTATGGGTGAGTCTTCCACATAGGGTTATCATCTTTCCTCTAAATAATCCTATTCCTCCCAATGAAGGAATCATAGCAGGCTTTCCTAAAGTTTCCCAAGTTCTTTTTGTCATGATATTTACCTGTGTTTCTTCATCTAGAACATAGTCAATGTTGAAGTCTCCAAGTCTTTCTTCTATGCATTCTTTTTCTTTGAAGATCTCTGATAAGATGATACTTCAGTGATCATTTAGTGTTTCTTTCATTTGTAGCAATACATCCTACGATTCTTTCTGGGGTTCTGCCATGGTCTCGGTGTCTTGACCTTCCTTAGGGTCTTCTTGTCTCATATTCATTCTGTCAAGCTTAGCAATCATTCTAGGGAAATCCAAAACTTCATGATCTGTAGCTTTACAACAAAGACAACTAGGTCTTCTACCAGGGCATCCCTTAGCCAGATGTCCTGGTCTTCTGCAACTATAACAAAGGGTTAGTCCTTGTTTTCTTTTAAATTATCCCCAACCTTTCATGTACTGTGCACTAGCATCATGGTAGCTAACCTGCAAAAAATTCTTTCTAGGATCGTGCATCCATTTGTTAGTCCACACATTCTTTCTATGCATAGGTATAACATATCTTTCACTATTTTTGTCAGATCTACTCATATCAAACCTTCTTTCATCTAGTTGTGCCATACTTTTCAAGCTAGGACAAAATTTATCAAACATACCTAGATCCATACTATAGAAACAAATTTTTTTACTTATCTTACCTCTAATAAAGAACAAAGCTTACAGATCTTACCTCTTTAATAAAAAAATCTCACTTTTACCTTTATCAGAGCACAAAGCTTTCAGATCTTACCTCTTTTCTTCAAATATGACCCTACTTCTTGGCACAGAGCTTCACAGGTCAAGTAGTATTGCGTACTAGGGCAATAGATCTATGCACGGAGCTTTTCTCTTTTTCAGTTCCCAACAATCACAGTTTCAATTCCGATCTTCGCACAAAGCTTCTTCTTCCTCAGTTCCCAACAATCACAGTTTCAGTCCTGGCAACAGAACCATTTGTTGACACACGGGCAGACCCAGGGTTCAATGCTACAACATCACACCAACAAAATCCTAACTACCGGCCCTTTTAGCAACATCTGTGAAGCAGATGATGTCTCACCCAAGGTAGAGGCAGGGGTGGTTGTAGGACTCAGATGTCTGCAACCTTAGCTGGGACACATATTTGGGATTGTAATACCTTAATAGAGCACTTAGAAGTTATAACTCATCAATATTTAGTCTTATTCTACAGCACAGCTAAACCCTAATAAATAATCAACATAGTATTCACACAGATCCAATAGATCCAAGAACTAAGCATACTAACATAGATCAGATTTAGCATTCATTCACATTATCCCACACTAAGATACCATATCATATCCTTCTGAGCATATATTAGAGCAGTAAGCATTCAATCACATAGATAAGAGAACAACCATAAATCACATAGCAATCACAACATAGGATATACGTGGTTCACCCCCACCCCGAGGCTACGTCCACCAACTCTTCATCTTCTTTATTAGCTTTGTTCAATCTTCTTACCTACATGGACCCTCAAAACCAACTCCGCATAGGACAGGAGATCTGTGCACACTTCGCTAGATCCTCCTTCCACAATCTAGGTTACAACACAAAGCCTACATACATTCCCTTACAGTCACTTGCACTCAGCCTTGCAAGTTTCACACAGCATGCACAAAGCACTTACAACTCTTACCTGCACTTAGCACAACTTGCAACTGACTAGTCACTTACTGACTCTTTCTTACATCACCTAGTCTTCTATTTATATATTACAAAAAGGGTCCTAAGCATGGGTAAATCCATGGTATGACATCCCCATACCCATTACATAAGCCCAAAACCCAAAAATCCCTAAAAAGGGATCGGGATCCTGCGATCTCTGCTTTGCCTTGCGCTCCACCTTCAACAGCATGTTGAAGTCCCAAAAGTAGGTCAAACATGACCAAGAATCCTCAAAACTTGGTCAAGGGCCAACATCGTACCATTTGACATCCCCAACGAAGATTAAATCCTCATCTCAGGGACATTGTTAAAGAATAATTAAAGAAATTGTTGGATGTAGATTTCATATATCCTATTTCAGACAGTCGATGGGTCTCTCCACTAGTAATCGTCCCCAAGAAAAATGGAAAGTGGCAGATCTGTGTAGACTATAGATAACTCAATAATGTGATTCAGAAGGACCACTTTCCCCTACCTTTTATTGATCAGGTCCTTGATACTTTAGCGGGGAAGCAATTTTTCTCCTTCCTAGATGGCTTTAGCGGTTATAATCAAATTCAGATTTCTCCGGAAGACTAGGATAAAACTACATTTACATGTCCCTGGGGTACCTTCGCATATAGAGTATTTCCCTTTGGGTTATGTAATGCTCCAGCTACATTCTAGAGAGTTATTTTAAGAATATTTTCTGATTTGATTAATGAAGGACTTGAAGTTTACATGGACGATTTCACCCCTTATGGCACTGACTTTGATCAAGATTTAAGTAATCTAGAGAAGGTACTAAAATGATGCATTGCTACCAGGTTATGTTTGAGTCATGAGAAATTTCATATGATGATGACTAAAGGTTTGGTACTAGGACACTATGTTTCTGCAAATGGAATCAAGGTAGACCCAACAAAAATAGAGGTAGTCCTTAAGATACCTACACCTCGAACACAAACTGAGGTATGTAGTTTCCTTGGCTGTGCAAGATATTATCGTAGATTCGTAGAAAAGTTTTCAAGAATAGCTACACATTTACATGCTTTTACTCTTAATGTGGAATTTTAGTGGTTTGATAAATGTGATGTTGCATTTACAGAACTCAAAAGATTGGTTTCAACAACATAGGTGCTAAGAGGACCAAACTGAAAATCATCATTTCACATCTCTTCAGATGCATCGGATATCGCCATAGGTGTTGTCCTTGGACATGAATAAGACAAGAAACCTTATGTTATTTATTTTATTACCAAAAATCTTACTCCTGCTGAATTAAATTACACAGTAACAGAAAAAGAATTTTTAGCCGTTATACATGCCATTAATAAATTTTGCCACTATATAACAGGTTATCCACTTATTCTGTATATTGATCATTCTACTATTAAATATTTAGCTAACAAACCTATTACTAATGGATGGGTTACTCGGTGGTTATTACTATTGTAGGAATTCAACATCACCATCAAGGATCGGCCCGGAAGAGAAAATCTCGTTGCAAATTTCTTGTCTCGCATACCCAAAACAGATAACTCTTTGACAGTTGAAGACCAAATCCCTGACGAACACTTGTTCGTTGTCACTATTATGATGCCTTGGTACACTGATGTGGCGAATTATCTAGCAGTGGGAAACTACCAGCACACCTATCATCAAGAGAAAGGAAACTAATTGTTCAGCACAATGCATGGTTCATTTGGATTGGTGGATATCTTTTCCACACGGGGTCTGATCTTCAGATCCAAATATGCGTCAGAGATGATGAAATTTATGATGTCTTGAAGGCGAGTCATGATGAATCCTGTGGTGGACATTTTACAGACCACATAACTAGGAATAAGGTTTTACAGATGGACTATTATTGGCCCTCAATATTTAAAGATGCAAAGAAGTATGTCCAGGCCTGCGACAGCTGTCAAAGGATGGGTCGACCAGGCCAAGCTGATGAAATGCCCCTACAAGAACAAGTGGTGGCAGAACCTTTCGAGATATAGGCATTGGATTTTGTTGGTCCCTTCAACCCAAAATCAAACCAGAAAGCTTATATACTAGTTGCAACAGACTATATGACCAAATGGGTAGAAACAGTGGCCTTTCCAAACGCAATTGAGGAAGTAGTCATTAAGTTTCTCTTTGAATTATTTGTATGCTATGGATTGCCCAGGGAAGTAATCACTGACGGAGGGTCATTATTTACATCCCATAAAATCACGGCAACTCTACGCAATTATCACATTAAACACATAGTTACCTCCCCGTACCACCCACAGGAAAACAGACAAGTGGAAAGCACCAATAAATTCTTGGAGGCAATCTTGAAAAAAATAGTCTCAAAAAACCATCAAAATTGGGCAGTCGATCTTCCAAATGCTTTATGGGCCTATCACACAACATGGCGTAACACTATTGGCTACTCTCCTTATCATATAGTCTTTGGCAAAGAACCTATTTTTCCAATTGAATTTGAGATCAAGACTCTAAGAATGACCCAGGAAATTGGACTAGATCTTATGGAGGGACACTTACAACACTTACAGCAGCTCAATGAGTTAGATGAAGCACGCATGTTCTCCCTTCAGTGTACAGTTTTTATTCAGCAGTAGAGAGCTAGCTGGCATGATAAGCATATCAAGAAGAAATCCTTCCAGAAAGGTGATTGGGTGTTTCTCTAAGATTCCAAATTTTAGGATTTTCCTGGAAAATTGTAGACAAGGTGGGTGGGACCATATGAAATCAATGAAGTTCATGATAATGGAACTGTCACTTCAGTTACCATCGACGGGTCTGGTTCTCCTTTTCTGATAAATGGACATCGACTACGACTCTACCATTGACCGCTTTCAAAAGAATCCTTTTTACAAGAAGTAAGTAATGATCCTACCGTTCAAATTTTAGCTGGTTGGGAAGGTAACCCGATAGCTTTAGTTCCATGAAATTGTTGTTCTTCAAGAACTATGCATATTGTATATAGTTTTCTTTAAAGATTTGATTGATTTTTTTTACTTCCTAGGAAATTCGTTATAAGAAAATTTGGAGAACAAAAACCAAAAAAGATGATTGTAATGAATATAATTAGCACTCTTTTTTGTTCCTTATTCAAACTTCAAATTTCTCCTGTCTCACTTTGAAAAATCCATTGAATATAAATCTTGTTTTACAGAGGAAATGAATATGTCATGTTCCACAGCAAAAAGTCAGGTAATTGCACTAAAAGAATGCACAACTATAATAAATAGAAAATGAATGCATGACACTAACAAACCATCCAATACTTCGAGCATTGAATAAACCTACCCATAAAAACTGAATGAATTTAGTTGATGACTAATCAATCCTAGATTTTCTAAAACAAAAATGTTTGCGGGAGGTTTCCAATTACTTAATTAGATGGTTAAAATTTGAACATCATTGTTGTCGTTCATTCGAACGTAACGACTGTCGTTCCCTTTGTTGTGATTGTTGTTCCCTTTGTGGGTAGTGTCATTCATTTGAACGCAATGACTATCGTTCCCTTTGTTGCGATTGATGTTCCCTTTGCAGGTAGTGTCGTTCATTTGAATGGAACAACTGTCATTCCTTTGTTGCGAGTGCCCTTCCCTTTTGTGAGTCGTATTGTTCATTCGAATAGAAAAATTGTTGTTCCCTTTGTTGTGATTTCCATCCCTTCTTTTCAGGTAGCGTTGTTCATTCAAAAAGAAACAGTTGTTGTTCCTTTTTGCGATTGTTCCTGTCGTTGTTCCTTTCCTTTAAAAATAATGATTTTTCACCAACAACATGTCCTTATGATATGTTTAGCCACTCCTTTGGGTACGAACTTCACTAACTAATTTTCAGCACCACTTCTAATTATCATAGTAATGATTTTTCATTTTGTTTTGTGGACTATCTAGCATACCTTATCGAAATGTTTTTTGGATTGATTTCTCTGAATTATCTTAATATTATTCATAATCCTTAACCACCATAATTCGTTTATTTCCCCTATATATATACATATACTTGAATGATAATTTGCCTTCAAATCATAATAAGGGGTCTAAGGCACATTTTACTTGGAATTCTTACACTTCTTACGCCATCCCACACTCTAAAGGAGTAGATGAGCCTCCCTTAATAAAGCCTAAAAAAAAAATTAAATATAAAAAAAGAAAATAAACTTCTCCCACAAAGGATAGGGGGTCTCATCATGAGAAAACCTACCACTATCATAAGATAATAACATAAGTGGAATTCCCACTATGGCTACCACACCAGGGCAATGGCCTTTGGCATTTTTTCATCAAAGGACAAGAAGTCTCATCACGAGTCGGCTTGTTCACTTAGGTTACAATCTAGTGAGTGGCATCATTGTTATCTGACTACCAAACCAGGATAGTGGTATTTTTGGGAAAAAATGATTCAAACTATTTATTAAGGATAAAGACTCATCTATGGGTTAAAAGGAAACCCTGTCGGGGCTATGGAATCCTACTGGCAGCAATGGCTCTGCCTGTGGTATGGAAGCTTATCTTAAATATGCTAAAGTTTTTTTGTGTGTTCCTAGACTTCCTTTCTTAAAAAAGAGGCTATCATTCTAGTTATATTTAACATGAGGGAAAGTAACAAAGTTATGATATGCGGAATATTTATAAAACGTGAACAAATTTAGATTACTCGGAATCTTTTTCCTTAAAACATTTTTTGAATATAGGTATTTGAACGTGTATTTCCCACAAAAGAGTGATTATTGTTCATGATTTCCGTTAAAGTTCTTTTGAAGGTTATTAAAGATTGTTCTCCCAGCGGCGGCGATGGCGTAGTAATTACCCCTCACTTGAACTACATGCCAGCATTACACTCACACATATCGACGATCAAGATAGACCTTTTAATTTATCAGGGGGTGGATATTCTGCATGTTTATCTATAGATCATAATGATTACAATGAATGGAAAAATTCACATTTCTATATACATTTGTTGTTCTGTGATTTTTACCATTTCTGGTAATATTTTCTCACAAGCTGGTCTAACTAAGTTGTAGCCAGGAGCGATAGTTGTGCTGACTTGTTTGCAGAAGACATGGGCAGCCGAAGCATCCGTCGAGAGCCCACATTGCTGCAAGTAACCGACCAAGCAAGGGAAATTTTACATCGTCTGGGGTGGATAGAATATTTCAACAGATTGCAGAGATATGACATAAATATCACGCTAGCATTTTTCCATAACTTACATAGGGGAGTCTCGGTGATTCCAGACATACAAATTTCGGTCACTGAGGAAATCATAGCGGAGGTAACAGGCCTCCCAAACGAAGGCACACAGTGGACCGGGAAATACACAGCACTCAAGGAGGATGTGGAGTCATTTGCGGAACCAGGAGAATAACTCGAAAAAAAAGGGAAATGACTCAACCTCGTTTCTCTCAACGATCCATGGAGGGAGATAGAAGGATTAATTTAGTATATATCACATGTGATGGGAGATACGATGTGGTGAGATCGCGCCACCTCAAACTGCTAGCAGAACTAAAACAGAGGTCAGTAATAAATTTGCCATTTTTTCTAAATGTCATGTTGCATGAAGTTGTCGCAAGGACCTAGAAGGCCAAAGACCCTGTCATTATAATTAGTCACCATGGACTAGTAAAATTAATAGTAAACATGGCCTTGAGCCAAACAAAAATAACTTGGGGAGATTTAATTGAGCCTGATATGCCCCTACAAATTGAACAACCCAAAATGCACCATGAAAATCCCCCACAGGGAATTGAGGCAGCCCAGGTAGGAGGAGACAGTGCCCAAATGGAAGTTCCATTAATGTAGCCTGAAATTGAAGCAGATGTTATCCAACTGAAAGAAACTCAGACCATACAGGCAGAAACATCAAAGAAGAAGAGAAAAGAACAATTGGTGTTCCTGAAACCTCCACTGTGAAAAGAAGGAGTAAAAAGACAGTACAACCTGAATAAACTTAGGAAATTGTACAGACAGAACAACCCTCACATGAGAACACTCAGGAAAATGCACAAACAGAGCAACCATCACTTGAAATCCTTACAGAACATTTTTTTAGAATTTATGAAGTAGAGATGGCTCAAGTACTGGGAAATTTAGGGACATCAATCACTGAAGACATAGACAGGTCTGGAAAACCTCACGCACCAACTTCCTCCCATTCAAACCCTATCTTGGATTTTCCTGATATGGAGATACCATCTCCTAAAGGAACAAAACAGCCAGAACCTCACATTGAGGTAAACAATCCTTTAGAACAAACAGAGCACCCAGAAGAAACAAGGGAGTAGTCACCAACTGATCAAGGTGGGGAAGACCTTGAAATTCCCCATAGACAGAAGAAAACATTAGGCAAAGGGAACAATAAAATTAGAAAATTAAAACATGAAAACAAGATATTGAGGAAAAGGGTTAAGAGGATAAAAGTGTTAAATCAAAAAGTTGGTCGATTAAAAGAAATAATTAGACAACTTAGGAAGCAGTTGGAAGAGGTTGATAAAGCCCATGAGAAGAAGAAATCTAAGAGGCATAGAGTACAGGGAAGCAATCCACTTCCCAGAAGAACAGTCCACACCAATTCTGCTGGAACACAAACAGAATTGCATGCTCCTTTGGAAACAACTGAAATAGAAACTCAGACTGAGGTTCCAGCCATAGAAGAAACAATTGTTCAAACTGAAGGAGTGTTTCCTACATATCTTATTGCTCCTTTGGAAACCATTGAAATAGAAACATAGACAAATGCTCCAACAACAATAGAGACAGTTGTTCAGACTGAATAATCATCTCAGTTCCCTGAACAAGATGCCATCATTAGCAGGTTGGAAGCAGAACTGGTGCAATCCCAACAAACCCTAATTCAATGCAGAAGTGAAATGGTAAAAATGGAAGAACATCAGAGAGTTGTCAAACAACTTAAATCCATGTCAGCAATAGAGAATGAGACCTTTGCTGAGCTCAGCAGAGCTCAAGGAAAGGTGAAGAAAGTATAGGGCTAGTTAGATGGAGCTTTGGTGTAAATCAAAGAAATTTTCTCTATTTATTCTGATATAGTAGATTGCAGGGCCCCTGCTACTAATTACACCTTATTTCTATTAGAATGTTATCTGATGCTGAGAATCAAATCTATTAGAGCAGGAAAACCTTTTGATTTTACCACTGTTTTTTATTTTGTTTCATGTTTTAGAGAACAAGAGGATGGAGTTCAATACTTTCTGTGTGAACTATACCTTCACAACTTCATCCTAGGAGAAAACAGAAATGAGAACCTTAGTCCTTTCACTGGGGACATACAGTTTCAAGAATTTTTTTCCTTTTCCAAAAACCAAACCAGGTGGGCTAAAGCACAAAAGGTTTTCATGAAAAGGGAGACTAGGCTAGACCTATGGATCAGAGGGGAAACTCCTAAAACCCTTAAAACCATTATGTAGCACAGAACATTCATGAAGAGGGAGAATGTTGTAGAATCTTTATCTCCCATCCATAAACATGTTGTACATTCAGGTCTACAGTATTTTAGAGAGCTTAAAGAAGAAGCCATTTCTGATGCCAAACTAAGATGGGATGTCTCCTCAAATGCAGTCAAGAACAGGGAACCCTTTGGTTTTAGAAATTTTCACACAGACACCTTCATGTTAGAGAGGTATGCCAGAATGATTCTAGATGAAGGACCTACTTGGATTGTATGTAGGTTCAGTCCTCCCATTATTTGGTATCCTCCAGAGGGTTATCAGAGTAATTATAAACTTCGTAAAAAGGAGGAAGATGTTTATTTTGAAGTGCTTAAAGGTAAGAATGGGTTCAGGAGACCTGGAGAAAAGACCTCTCCTCCCTTCAGTATCATTGCTTTACATGTAAATTCTCTCCTTGCATGAAGACATGCAAAAAGGTAAGTTGGGGGGTATGTTGAGTTGTGAAAAAGGTACAAATATTCCCCTTATTACCATGGTTTATGATATATTCTTGATTGACGTTTCTATTAATTAGAAGTAATTACGAAAGAAAATGATTAAAAAGTCTTCTAGAAATGTTATTGAGTGATATTAGATAATTTATGAATTTCGGTTTGAATTGTTTGATTTAATTGCAAAAAATGGACAATTGTTGTTACCTCAAGATAACTAAAGAGATCCTGAAGATACATAAGCTTTTGAAGATCGAAGGAATCGAGCATAAAGCGATTTAGAAGAAGATTGACTCTTTATTTTGTAATATTTATAAATAGTAAAAGAAATCCTGAGGATCTCTCGATCCTCGGGATAGATTAATTTACTCATATCATTGTAATATATAGAGGATGATGAACAATAGAGAGATACCCAAGAAATTGAATCAAACATTCAGATCTTTGAATTGCTTTGTACAAGCAGTCCATTGTAAATGATTTACCAGTTATGGAATTAATGAAATCCTTGAGCGTTTTAATCATTTTTGCATAATGAGTTTTTAGCAGCGGTATCTTTTGAAGACCATGGGCCCAGTCAGAAGGAGTTACTATTTCATCTGTAATTATATCAATTCTATTTTAGTTTTGTGATTTGAATTTCCTTGCAACAGTTAAGATAAATCCATGAGTGTATTGATTCTCCTATAAATTGGTTATGTTATTCAAGTATAGAGGATAGATGTTTCATTTGAAGGTTATCAATTGTTGTTCCATTTCCCATTGATGTTAGTTTATTTCTTGAGAGTTCCTCTCATTTTCTCATACGTTGTTCCTTTTATTAAATTTGCATTTTCCATTCCTTTCGCTTAAATTCACATTTTTTGTTCCTTCTTAATTTTATAGTAATTCATTGTTATTTTCCAGTGGGTTAAATAATCATTGATAGATTGATTCATTAAGTGTTTTCACAGGTTAAATTATTGCTTCTTAGTTAGATGAATTTGGCAAATTAATTAGTGTCTTTGATTCGAAGTGCGTTAGTGATCAGATTACAATTTTGTTGAGTGAGTTCTTAGTTTTAGAGTTTTTAATGAATGTGTGAGGAACTTGATTATTGATAAACTTAGATTTTCTTTAACTAAACGATTTAACCTCGACAACTATCTGCATAGACTTTGCTGATATTCTTGAAAGAAAAGATGAATCCTCAGTTGATAATTAATGTCAGACTAAGGTTTTTTTTAGGACATCTTTAGAGCCCAACACAAATTAAGAAGTCACCCCCCAGGCCTAATTAAAGTGGTTTTAACCACTAAGAAGACAAGTCGGCCATGCCCAGTGAAGAGACACCTTTCCAACACCTACTAGCTAGTATAAATAAAGGAATCCAACGCCTCATTATCTCACTCACTCATTCACTCATCAAGTGCACAATTTTGGTAGCTGCAGTTGGGAGAAGAAGGAAGAGATATGCATATTGCTCATTGTTGGATATTATCTAGTGTTTTGGTTTATTGTCTTGGCATTGTATTGGTTATCTATACTAAGGAAGTTTTTGATGGGTTTTCTCCCCCATGAGGGTTTCCCGGGATAAATGGTGTGTATCTTGTGATTGTGTTTCTCTCAGTGATCCTACCTATGATATTGTTATCTAGTAAATTGAAACGAAACCTAATAATATCTCAAAACTTAACAAGTGGAAGTATCAATTCACACAACCACGCATGAGCAAAGGATAAGGACACTTCAAATTAGATATGAACAAAATCAAACAAAGCATGAGAATATAAGTGTATACCATATAAAATTAGAATTAGGAAAAAGTTGCATGCAATCCACATACCCATAGAAGGTTCAGGTAGCCATGTGATTTAAACCCCCTCTATGGTGAAGCAACAGTGTATATATGGCATGTATAAATAAGGATCCTTCAAACCCAATATAACACCTTTTGCTAGAGATAAGATCATGTTTCTTCAAATTTCCATGGCACGTCACCTTCTTTAAAAGATCATAAGCGAGCCATTGTAGGTTTTAAACCTTTACAATATAGCAATGCACATACAAATTATTTATAAAATATAAAGAAAACAATAGCAATCACACATAATACTCAGGAATTTACTTTGGAAACCCTTAATTGGGAAATTCAACAAATGTTTAAAGCCACACCTCTAACTCTCATTGTAGTATATTCACCATTACAATACAACATATTTGGTATCCTGCAACATCCAAAACCCTAATATGTTGACCCAGATTAGATTCCTTGACCGGAATTACATTACAATTGACCAAAAAACCATTGTTCGAAAAAGACCAAAAATAGGCCAAAAATGAACTAGAAAACAACACAAAAAAAAATTCTCTGGGGCTCTGCCCCCCCTGTGACCCCCTTGTTGTGTCTGGCACAACTTTAAAATGTGTGGGACTAATCATGTAAATAATATAATGCATACCCAACACCCACCTCTCTTCTACTCATTTTTTGTGGAAAATGTTTCCTTTTAGTTTTCAAAGCCATAAGATCTCTCCTTATAACACTTAGTGTGTGATTTTTTTGGATGATGTGTGCCACTATAAAGAAGATGAAACATTTTTCAATAAATACATTGAATTTAGTCAGAAAGCAACCTTAATATGTTACCATTATGGAAGCTCTTAAAATGAAAATTTTATTTTCATCCCAATGGG
Source organism: Picea engelmannii (assembly GCA_009831015.1). Classification (NCBI taxonomy): domain Eukaryota; kingdom Viridiplantae; phylum Streptophyta; class Pinopsida; order Pinales; family Pinaceae; genus Picea; species Picea engelmannii. Next base: position 82,734 of record ML786734.1, on the reverse strand, counting down.
CATTTTCTCCATGTTAGTGTCAAAAAACTTGAGATCATCAAGCATAGGTTCCCCATTTGACTCAAAAAAATGACATTTTCTTCTCCTTATCTATTTAATATTCCATAACCAAGTCTTTGGGTTTCATTGTTTTAGCTCTAGTGGTTCTCTCAAATATTCCATTGAAAGTGATCGATGCAATTCTATAAGGGTGATACAAGTTTGGGAGGAAAATTCTTGAGAAATCATAAATTGGTTTTCAGAGGTATTTAGACCACCAAACCTATATAGAAGGTCTACAAAATTTACATACATGATACTCTTTTGTCCCAAGGCCTGCAATGTTATTGTATAAAGAACAAATTAGTGCAAAGATGTAAAGTGGAACCAAAAATATGTCAAATAACACAATGTATATAAAGTAATCAATTAACATGATTACTAGAGAAAAATCCTAGTCTTGGATAATCATGTGTGGTGTACACACATAACCCATACAACATAAAGTACCTCTCTACATAATGGATCTTGATACATCATGTACCTACACACCTTCTCATAAATTCTTCAATTAATCAATCAATGTTTGGAGGTAGACATCCATCCTCTTTATTGATATTCTACTTCGAACTAGAAGATCTAACATAAGATATTCATTATTCATGGAAAACCATGAAAAAATAATTTCTTTAATGACTACCACCGGCGAGACATAATAGTTGGTTTTTTGGAGGGTTACGAGTTAACTCCATCCATAGTTATCCTCGTTCACAGGGTTTGTATTTCATACTTGAATTTTCGAGGCCATGTATCCTCTATATCCTTCATGGATATTAAATAGATCGATATTTGCATAACTCTAGGCTCACTTTCATGTGAGGTGTGCCACCCTTACAACATGGCTAATTCCTCACAATGAAATATCCTTTGAGTACTTGGGATTATAGGCATCTGCCTCAATATCTTATATGTAGGGCCTATTTTACCCTATTTTACCTTAGTTCTATCAGGATGGGTGGATGTGTTTCCCATCATGTATCCTTTGAAACTTAGAGTCATGGGAGGGTTGTGTTAACCATGCTTGTGGAAAAAACATTACGAAGGATACAAATGATGATGAATTTTTTCTCGGTTCATTTGGAGTGGAGTTGGAAGTTAATGAAATGGGAAAATCCTTTTATAAGGAAATATGATAATTGGTGGAAAGAATGTTTAGACATACTTTTTCACTTGTAATACAAATTTCAAACTAATGAATCCACAAACCATATTATTGCACTTATGTGACAACTATATCTGGAGAAATGATCAATGAGACTTGTGAGACTTCAAATAGTAAAAACATAAAACAACATAAAAGAAACATTGATAAGGTATTCTTGCTAAAAATACTTTATTTTTTATATGTATATACTACTCCTATATATTACCAAATTAGATAGTATTCATGTAATATAATATATTTACCTCATAGCAATATTAATTGATTTTTATGTTTTTGACAACAACAAAAAAAGAATGGTTTTAGGAAGATTAGCAATATTAAAAATGATGTACAAAATAATTTGCAGAATATGTTGGTAGGGATGCCCCAAAAAGTGTATAAGGGGACTGACAAAGTATGAAGAATGTTGGACATGCAGCTTTGGAGACAGTTTTGCAGTTTTCGATACAGTTTGGGGAAAATTCCTAAGTAGAGGAAAAGTGCATGGAAGAAAAAGGAAAGTTAGGGAGCATGCAACTAAGGTGCATCCAAGAGGACAGTGCACAGAAGGAAGACAACGCGCAGATAGGAGAATAAAGAAAACAAAAAAATAAAGTCGATAGAGGATGAGAGAATAAATCATGACAGAAGGATGACAACTCGACATTCCATAAATGGAAGAACATCAGAAAGAAACATACAGATAGAAAAGCAACCCGAACAACTAGTTAGATAAGGAAAGAATGCATTGTAATGGGGTATTTTTGAGATGAACATATTAGGGTTTTTAGCCCTAGATTTTTGTATAAATATGTAACAGGTTGGGAGAATATGGGTTCCTTCAGTTTTTATTCTTATGGGGTTCCTCTATATGATTGTTATCAAGAAATATTGTAGAATTTGTTATGTGGGGTTCTTGAGTTCTTGAATGTGAAAGTCTGTTGAAGAGAAGAACCAATAAATGAATGCTAAAAAGATGATACTGAGCTTGTGTCTTTTTATGTGGTTTTTCTTAGGAAATCTATTGAATGCATGTTCGAGTATATTTTCTTTACATGTGATTATGGCAGAAGAGGTTGGATGGTGACAATAATGAAATTATATTATAATTGGCAATAGAATGGTAATATGAATCTAATTATGGATAAGTAATGGAAGAAGAACCTCTGTAAAATAGCATGCACATAAATAGTTAAGTCATAATTAATAGGAACATAACCTCCCATCCCCTTAACGCTGCAGAAAAATGGTTTCTATAGTCCCAATAGATACCTCGGGTGATACTTCATCTGCACAAGCAGGTGATGCCAAAAGGGTCAGTGTCTGGTGATTTTTTTTGGTCGAAATATAATCTTGAACCTAGGGTCTTACAACTGCACACAACGCCAACAAATGGTTTTGTTGTTGGGACCCGAAATTTGGGATTAAGGGAATGTTTTGGAGGCCGACTATGAAGGAGATATCAAAATGGTTGGAGAGAAAGGAATGGTATTTTTCTCGACAAGAGAACAAGAATCCTTGGATGAGTGACAAGCAGTGGATGCAAAGGTATGTGTATACAAAATTGCATGAAATTTTCTTTGGAGAGTTTCTAGTTATTCTAACTGAGTGGCTATAAATATTAGTGGAGAATACTTGGAGGTACGTAAATGCAGTGCCAAGGAATTGGACTCTTGAGTTGGTAAGACAATTGAATTTCTTAAGTAACCCAACTACTAGTGCAGTTGATTTCTGGTTGGATAAAATACTAGGAGGATATATTACAGAATTTGCAATAGATTGTACCCAATCATACAATGTTGCAGAAAGTGACTTTTTCAAGGGTCTGTACGTAAGGTTATTGAAATCACTAGGTACGTGGATAAAGATGTCATTATATGAAAAGTCTGTGATGATAATGCAATCTGACTGCTAAAGGGGTTCACACACGTAGGGGAACCAAGGGATGACAAGAGAATAGTTGAGAACATGAGAGAATGAAGGAAGCGATGAAGAAGTAGGGAAGGGATTGAGGATGCTAGAAGAGGGTATACCCGAGGAAGAATATGAGTTTGTATTATTGCATGAAGGGAGGTACAAGAGGCAAAATATTTGGGCTAGGAAAGAAGAGTCACACAGTGAGCCAAAGGGGAGAGAACCTTGTGCAATAGTTTGAATCGTGGAGATACCATATATTGGAGGAGAAGAAAAGGAGTTCCAGTCCAGTCTATTAATAGAAGAATCGTTAATTCCTACTCAGACTAAGTCCTATGTCGAATCCACGACCCTATGTGCATCGGAAAAATTTGAGATAACAGTCGAAGACTTGTCAAAATCCATTGTAGTTAGCCAGGGAGGGTAGAGTAGTAGTAGTCAAAATAGTGGAAGTAGTGCGCAGAGTCATAGTCAAAATCAAAGTCAACCAACATTACCGAGAGGAGGGACTACACAAAGCAACATGGCAGGGGTAGATAATACTCTTAGGCTTCATGCGTTCGAGGGAGTGGGGTCAAAGGACCCATAACAACATCTATTTATCTGCAAAATAACTTGGATCGCTAAAAACGTACAGGATGAGGTTGTGAAGATTATGCAATTAGTGACAATGTTTATAGGTCATGCACTAATATGGTATATGAAGTTGTAGAGTATCATTCCTATAGGACAGGCTAGGACTTTGGTAGAGATAAGGCAAACACTATTGAAAGAGTTCAAGAAGCCAAATTCAGAGTCGCAGTACATCATAGAAATGAAGGATATTAAATAGGTACAAATAGAATCAGTATGGGATTTCAATCAGATATTTAAGGATGTGATGGGTATACTGACGTTCCAAATCTTAGATCAACAACATCAAGAATGGTTTATTGCATGGATTCTACCACACATTTGCAGGCCATTGGTTCAAAAAAAGGTTGTGTCGTAGCCCGAGGGGCTAGAAATCTAAATCATCTCTTGTAGGAGACAGTAGAGAAATGGTACAAGTTCAAACATAGTTGGTTGTGTTGATGATTCAACTGGCAGAACTTACAAAAGAGAAGGAGAAACAAGAACAATTTTGGTGTACCAAGTGCAGGAATGAAGGCCATCACAAGGATGAATGCCCAAAATTTGTGAAGTATTTGGAAACTGGAGTGCCAAATCCATTACTAGGAGGAGGTTATTGCGAGATATGTAAGAAATGGGGCCATCATCCCACTGAGTGTCCATTACTACATAATTACTAGAGTACACCAAGGAACTTGTTTTTTAGTTTTTTCAAGTCTGTGGGACATGAGGAGAAGGTTTTTTGTGTGTTTTAATTGATGAGGGAATGCACATCAGATATGTACATGATTTAGGAGGAGAATTATACAGCAGAAGGGGGTGGGATACAATAAAATAAGTAAAGAGGTTTCAATCCAGGGAATAGAGGAAACTTTGGTAGAGGTATAGGAAGAGGAACTTTTGGTAGAGGAAGAGGACCAATAATATGTTATAATTGTAATCAACCAGGACACTTGGCCCACGACTGTTTGAATCCATGTACAACATGAACATACTACAGATCATTGGATCATGCGACAGAAGATTGTCCTCAACTAGTTGCGAAATGGCAGCTCAATGATAACCATAACCAAAATCAAAATTATAATGTGCAGAAGATATCAGCCAAAAAATGAATTGAAGGACCAAGAATCGTAGTGGTTACATGTGGAGGAGATAGAATAGGAGATGATATGACCAATGGAGGAAAATAGGCTGAGTAATGGATTAGTAAGTCAACAGGGCTTATGCAAACCTTTGATCCACAACAGGAAAAGGAGACATATCAGAGAGAAAGAAAAGAAGTACTTGGGCAGTATTGGGGATCATCAACATCATCTACACCTCAAGTAGAATATCGCATTATACTAGAGAAGCCAACTAGAAAGGTAAGCACACTAAAAGAATTCTTGAGGAGTTGTGTAGAGCCAATGAAAGACGAAACTACACTAAGTACCTTATTTGACATGATTGATCAATGTACAAGAGGAATGGAAACTCGTATCGCATGATGGATGGTAAATTAGGTATTGTGTAGGAAGAGAATTGATGAAGAATTCATATTCATTGAGAAGATTGGGGAGTATGATGTGGATAACGTCATCTTGGACTTGGGGTCCGATGTGAATGTTTTACCTAAGAAGACATGGGAGATGATGGGAAAACCCAAGTTAGTATGGTCTCTTGTTCAGTTAAGGCTCGCAAATCAACACAAAATAGTCACAATTGGTTGTTTGACAGGAGTACGTGTGAACATAGATGGGGTATGCAGCATGGAAGAGTTTGAAGTTATTGAGATCGTGGACGATAGTCAACCATATCCAGCACTGATGGGATTAGAATGGGATTTTGATAACTAGACAATCATTAAATTGAAAAGGAGGGAGATGATATTTGATGTTGGGTATTTGAAATTTATTGCACCCTTGGACCCATCAGAAGGAAAGAAATACACAGAGCGAACCAGAGGAAATGACATTGATAACTTATATAACATGACTACGCGGATGGAGGATTATGTCAATATGACAATGGATGGTGCATTGAGTTGGAGGAGTATTACTTTGTGTGCATCATATTCAAAAGCAGGGCTAGAATATTGGCAATAGAGGATGCATGAAGTGTCAACTAGATAATATGCAGTTATAACCCAATCCTTGTACTGGATTAGAACAGAGTTGTGTGATCCACCCAGGTATGAAGGATTAACTAATATAAGCATGTTTGTAAAGTAATTTGAGCTGCAAGTACCTGGAAAAAAAAAATTGTTAGCACTATATGTTGTCCTAAAAGCAACTCCATCCATATGGTGAGCTACACACAGAGAGAGGATGAAAGACTGGTCACATTGAAACAGACTCATGCAAATAAGGTTTGGTACTGAGAAAGAAGACATTGCATAGAAGTATACAAGATAGAGTGACCTAGAAGGTCATGTTGAACAGTGCAGGGATTTATGGAGTTCAATACTAGAGATAGAATGGATGCACATATTCATACACACACTGAACACAATTCCGAAGAACTGGTATTTGGAATTTGAAATGCGCAGGGAGACAACACAATGGAAAGAGTTGGTCCAGAGGTTTAGATTCACATTTACATTTGAACATCAATCTCCATCAACGGATGCAGCGCTACAAGATATTCAAACTAATATCTTCTCAGAAGAAGGGTCGATGGAGGTGGTATCAGTATGAAGGGTGCATAGAGCCAATATAAATGTCCATGATTTATTGGAATGCTATAATGTGGCTAAGGAAGAACGGGATGAGGAAGATCCCAGGAATGTAAAAGTACCTAAAACAAAAGGAGAACGAGCAGTAGAAGGGCCAAATCTTGATTCCACTACATACACCCAGCCGATAAAGACGCGGAAGGTAAAAATTAGGATGATAGAGAATCCCAATTTTGCATAGATAGGAGATTATTTGAATGATGAGACAATAGAGAAGATCGCAGACTTACTGCGAGAATATCAAGACTTATTCTCTATGAAATTTTCAAAGATGAAGGGGATAGTTGGAGACTTAGGTGAGATGAAGATCCCACTGAAACCAGGCACCAATCCAGTGTGACAGAGACCCTGCAAGTTAAATCCAAAGTACAAAGAGAAGTTGAAAGTTGAACTAGATAGGATGTTGGACACATGAATTATTGAACCGGTAGAAGAATCTAAGTGGATCAGTCCAATGGTAGTGTAAGAAATAAATATAGGAGGATTCGGGATCTGTGTGGATATAAGGAAGCTAAATGACATGTGTTTACATGATCTATTTCCAACACCATTCACAGATGAGGTACTGGAGAACATAGGAGGAAAATAAACTTACTCTTTTACATATGGATTCTCTCGGTACCACCAAATAAAAATTGCACAGGAGGATCTACATAAGACCACCTTCACGACAGAGTGGGGAAGTTATCAGTATACAGTAATACCCTTTGGACTGAAGAATTCCCCAGTGGTATTTTCCAGAGTTGTGGTAACAACGTTCAAGGAATTTATTCATAATTTCCTTGAAGTGTACTTGGATGATTGGATTGTGCTTAGTCTACTAAAGGATCACATAAAATTACTCAGGATGATGTTGGATAGGTGTAGACAATGTCATATTTCGTTGAACCTGAAGAAGTGTATCTTTTGTACATCGTTTGGAATTATGTTGGGACATGTAGTCTGCAAACAAGGATTGCTAGTAGATCCAGCCAAGATTGCAGTCATTTTGGAGTTAGAACCACCTACATCACTCAAACAACTGAGGGAAAATCTAGGTCATATATGATATTACAGGAAATTTATTAAGGGGTATGCACAGATCACAACACTGATGGAAAAGATACTGGAGAAGGAAGGAAAGTTTCAATGGAATGAGGACTGTCAGAGGGGGTTGTACACCTTAAAGAAAAAAATAGTAACCGCGTTGATTTTAATATTTCCAAATTGGAACAAAGAATTTCATGTACATATAGACGCATCATCCATAACGTTGGGAACATTACTATCTCAACCAGGGGAGGGAGACATATATCACCCAATTGTGTTTTCAAGTAGGAAGTTGTCCATAACAGAGAATAATTACACCACTATAGAAAGAGAAGGATTGGCAATGGTCTATGCACTACATAAGTTTAGACATTATCTACTGGGGTCTCACTTTAAGATGTACACAGACCATTCTACATTAAAATACTTATTCAATAAGCCATTGTTTGGGGGGAGAATATGCAGATGGCTACTATTATTCCAGGAATACAATTTGAGGTTATAGTGAAACTAGGGAAGCTGAATGCAAGGCCAGATCATCTATCACGCATACTATCAGGAGAAGATGCAGGAAATTTAGATGACAACTTACCAGATGTACAGTTGTTTGTAGTAAAGATGGTGGATGATTACTTCTTGGACATCATATAGTTTTGAAGAACAAGCATGGCTCCTTCAAATATGACAGTGGCACAGAAGAAACAATTGGTAGTAAAAGAAGCATACTATCAACTAATTGCAGGGAATTTATACAAGTTGGATGTAGATGGAATCTTGAGACGTTGTGTGTTGGAACACGAAAGATCAATTATATTAGAAGAAACACATGATGGGATTGCAAGAGGACATTATGCAGGGAGAGAAACTACACAAAATATTTTGTGTGCGGGGCTTTGGTGGCATACACTTCACAAAGATGTGAAGGAATACTATTAGTCATGTGATGTATGTCAAAGAGTGGGAAATCCATCTAGGAGGGATGAAATGCCTTTAAATCCACAAGTTACATTGCAAGAATTTGATAAATGGGTCATTGACTTTGCAAGACCAATAAATCCACAAGCAAGAAGATCAGGGGCAAGGTACATCATCATTATGACTGAGAATTTGAAAAGATGGGAAAAAGAAGCCCTAGTTACAGATTGCACCACCAAGACTGTTGCAAGGTTTTTGTTTGAGAATATAGTCACAAGGTTTGGATGTCCACATATATTACTCAGTGATCAAGGCACACACTTTCTAAATAAGACAATTGCAACATTGACTGAGAATTTCCAAATCCATCATCAAAAGAGTACCCTGTATCATCCTTGGGCCAATGGAACAGTGGAGGCTTTCAATAAAATCTTGGAGAATGCATTGACAAAAATTTGCAATGTAGGGAAAGATGACTGGGACTTAAGAGTTCTTGCAGTGTTATGGGCTTATCGGACTACAAGTAAGAAGTTGACAGGATATACACCTTTCAGATTGGTCTATGGGAAGGAAGCAATGATGCTAATGTAGTTTATTCTATCTATCCTATGCATTGAAGTAATCATCGATCTATTAGACACTGGCACAATAGAGGAGATATTGACACAGTTAGTATAGCTTCAAGAAGATAAGTTCATTGCAGGTTTTCATCAACAACTTCAGAAGGCAAGAGAGAAATCTTGGCATGATCGACACATAAAACAGAAAAAATTTCAAGTGGGAGATCTAGTTCTACTCTATGACAACAAGTTCATACAACATGCAAGAAAGTTTATAATGCACTGGTTAGGACCCTATGTAATTCAGCACGTAACAAAGATAGGTGTTGCGCAGTTGGAAACATTGGATGGAGAAGGCATTGGAGGAATGGTGAATGGAAGTCAGTTGAAACTATATAGAGATGACCGACAGTTTGTGCAGTAATATGGGCTACACTAGAACACATGTATCATAGTATTTAAACCATAGTAGGAAGGAAAAACATAGAAAAACAAATAAAAGTAGAAAAAAGGAATAAAATCAAATAAAAAGTAGATATAGTAAAGAGAAAAAGATTAAAAAGTTCAAGACATGGGAGATTGTGCAAAAGGAATGGTTCTCATGCATTAGAATGGAACTACACCAATTTAGAAGACAATACATAGAAGAGAAATACTTTGAAGCATACAAATGCAACAATAAGAACCATTGTGCAGTTTGGTAATGACAAGACTATTAAAAGCATTAAAGCATGAAAAAAATGGCTACAAAGCGAGAATGACAGGTCTTAAATGTCACTTAACTCAAAGAAAATTGATGGCTCGTTATATCATCAGGTTTATTGAAAGAAGACACATACTAACACATATCTCCATGTTGAGTCTCATCACCACCTTGCCCAAAAACTCAGGGTCATTAACACACTAGTGGATCCTGCAATTAGGGTTTCAAATAATGAGCATGTGATATGATGCAGGAGCATCATAAGCAGCCAGCCAAGCAAACATAAAAGCGGAAGACAGCTGGAAAAGCACAGCACACATTTTGCACATTTTGAAATGTTTTTGAAGAATTAATGAGCAAATATTAATGTAGTAGTTAAAGGAAATGTACTTGCATGTTGTAAACAGATCTTGAGTGATTTTCTCTCATCTGTCAGATGTAATAGACATTAAGTCTATTTAATGAAAGTAGGTAGATTTGAATTCATAGATTATACAGTTTAGAGAGTAGGAGGGAAAACGGATATAAACACCCTCACTCTTGCATTATTGTATCATTAGAATAGAAGAAGAGATTTTTCATAAGCTGTTGAACTGTAGCAGAGAGCTGTAGAGAAGAACCCATGTACAAGAGCACTTGAGTTAATATATAAAGTTTTGACTAAATGTTCATGGTATTATGATGCTTATTATTTACATTTGTTGAATGGTATGTTTACAGTTGTTTTATTCTCTCTTTTTATGCATTTGTTTCAATGCTATGTTGTGTGTATGATTTCATGGTGAATGTATGAAGTCTGAGAGGGGAGAAGAATGAGTTTCAATTGTTTCTTTTCCTGAGAGTTCTTGCAAGGAGTGCAGTGAAACGTTCGCAAGGTGTGCATTGACAAGAGTCTGAGTTTTATCTCATAAATATCAGGAGAGATACCGTTGTTCTCATTTCCCGCAGAAGTGCAGGTGAAGCACAGAGTCGTGCAAGGTGTGCGCAGGCTAGTTGAAGCCTTAGAAGTTACCAACTAAGTTGAAGGTGGCAGGACTGTTGTTGCAAAGAGTGCACAGAGTCAAGGACTCAAGTAACTAGGGGTTATTTGAAAGATTGTCGCAAAGAGTGCGAGCAAAAATCCTTTTGGGGACTTGAGGTTGCAAGTGAAAACTCAGGAGGGATAGTACCTTTGAAGTGTTCAAAAGGAGGTGAAAGTCAAAATCATCTCATAAAAGACAAGTTCAGGAGGGAGAACATCGATTCATCTTGCAGAATTCATTGAGGAGTGAATTGGTCGGTCAGAATTCTCTGAGGAGAACTCGCGAAATCAAGAGGATCGTTGGATCCCGCAGATCTATGAGAAGGTTAAGGATGAGTACCCTTCAGCATTCAGGAAGCTCAGGAGGAGTAACGACCGTTGGATAAGAAGCGTCAGGAGCCATTGATCTTGCGTTTGAAATCTGCTATTTCGAGTTTCGAAGTTTGGAGTGACAAGTGATTTTGGAGTCACTGCATCGCAAACTCCCGGTACGCGAAATCGCGCAAATCATCGGATCAGGGGAGGCTCACAGTTGTTGATCCCCTTTAAAGTGGAATCTCGTCATTTCGGTATTTCAGGGTTCGTCATACTGGAAATCTTGATGACAAGAAGCTAGGGCGCTTAACATTGAATATCCCGAAATCATGAAACACGACGTGCCTTGGGGTGAATTTTGGGATTTTGGCATTTCGGCACTTCGGGTGTCGGGAAGTAGAGGAGACAATGATTAGTGGAATCGAGATTTTCAAACTCCCGGTTCGCGAAAAGCCGAAAGATCCAGAGTCGTCGGATCGTGGAGTATCTCAACCATAGATCACGTTGGAGGCGAGGTTTCGGGAATTCGGAGATCGAAGTTTCGGGAGGTGAGGAACCTTTCTGCCGTGGATCTCACAAGTCACGAAATCCCAAAGAGTGGAAGGAAAAAAAATCCCAAAAACATTGAAGGACAATTTTCGTTGGGGCTCAATCGGGTTTCGGGATTTCGGGAGTCAAGAGGTAGAGTTGTATGGTCACACAACTCCCGAAATTGCGAAAAGGAAAAGTTGAAAGGTGGGTCCTAAGAATTAGTTAGAGGAATATGTGTGACAGAAGTTAAGAGGTGGTCATGTTTTAGCGAAAGTCCTGAAAGACCATTGATCTCACCAAAAAGGGGAAATTTTGGAAACCGAGAAATCATAAGGGAAGAGGAATGAGTGTTGGCCGATCACTCAAGTCCCGAAAAGATGAAATAAGTGGTAACAAGAGGTGTGTGTTCAGCGCATTGAAGGATTCAACTCTCATTGATATTTTGGGTTTCATAGGTTGAAGAGACAAGGGGCTCGACAACAAGATTCGTGAAATCCGAAATCCTGAAAAAGAAAAATCCCCGATCACATTTGTTGGTCGGTTGTGGAGTTAATGCCGGTGTTTGTTCACATAGGCATAACTCAGAAGGACCTGTGGAATACACTTGTTTGTGTGTGTGTGAAATATTCCTTGTGGGGAAATCAAAGAGTCAATCAGAATCAGGGGAAGATTTTAGAACGATCCTGCATGGATCTTGGCCCGAGGGTCGGGGGTCTGCATCAGTTGTGGTATCAGAGCCTAGAAAAAGTTCTTTTCTTTCTATAGCAGAGGAAAGAGGAGAAATTTTACAGCCATGTCGCCGAGGAGAAGAGACAAACCAATGCCTGATCCAACAGTGGAGAGAGAAATGCGTGAACTATGTGCCAGGCTTGATGCCATGGAGATAGCACAGAGGCACACAATTGACATTGGGGATATCAGCGAAGTTGAAAGTGAAAATGAAGTTGGAAACGAAGGAGAAGAAGTTGCAGATGAATGCCTATTCAGGGTTGTTGCAAGGATAGGTGCCAGAGCGAAAATGGACATTCCATTGTATGAGGGGAACTTGGATGTTGAAGAGCTTCTAGACTGGATTAGAGCTATGGATAAATACTTCAACTATGAGGATGTCAAGGAAGACAAGAAGGTCAAACATGTCGTTACCAGACTTAAAGGGCATGTAGCACTATGGTGGGATAAACTGCAGGCTGACAGACCCTGCAAAGGCAAGTAGAAAATCAAGAGATGGGATAGAATGGTTGCAAAGATGAAAGCCAAATTTCTACCCAGGGATTATCAAATCACTCTGTTTCGGAGGATGCAGAATTTGAGATAGAAGTTGATGTCAGTCAAAGAATACACTGAAGAATTCTACAAGATAAACATCAGAGAAGGTCATTGGGAAAGTGATGATGAAAAAGTTGTCAGGTACATGAATGGGCTGCGATATAACATTCAAGATGACATGAGCATGATGACCATTCAGAATGTGGAAGATTCTTATCAGATGGCTCTGAAAGAGAAAGAGAAGATGAGTCAAAAACAAGGTCAAAGAGGCCGAGGTAGAATTCAAGCCAGAGGCAAAACAATTGCCCAAGAAAGAACTCAGAAATCTAAAGAAGAAGGAAAGAAACCTCAAACTCAACATGAGAGAGGAGGAAGCTCACAGAGAGGGCAGTATGCTAATAGAAATACTTTTCCTCGAGCTAGAGGAAGAGAAAGAGGCAGAGGCGGTGAAGTAAAATGCTTCATCTGTGGAAAAATCAGGCATAAATCCTATGAGTGTCCAGATAAGAAGAAATATGGTGGAGAAACTCACATTACAGAAGCTCAAGGATGGAATGTTGAGGCAGGAGACATTGAGGGTGGAAGATCCTTAATGATGAGGAAAGTTCTCTTGAAGCCAGAGAAGGAGGCGGAGAACCCAGCCCAAAGAAACAGTCTGTTTCAGATTGCTTGCAAAACCAAAGACAGGGTATGCAAGGTCATAGTGGACAGCGGTAGCACAAACAATTTTGTATCTACAGAGATGGTAGAAAAGCTGGAGCTTGAGACTATTGTACATCCAAGCCCATACAGAGTTTCGTGGCTACAAAAAGGAGACCAGGTAAATGTCACTAAACCGTGTTTAGTTGAATTTAAAATAGGAGGATATAAGGATGAAATTTTATGTGATGTCATTCCCATGGATGTTTTTCATCTATTGCTGGGTAGACCATGGCAATATGACATAAACGTAGTTCATGAGGGGAGAAAGAACACATACACCCTTGAGAAGAATGGTAGGGCACACATGTTGCTGCCAATTAAGGATAAAGAGGTGAAAACAGAGGTGAGCAACACTGTACTTCTCATGAGTGGGAAGGAACTTCTTAAGGAGGTTAAGAAGAAGGAAGACACAGAATTTATTATGGTCAGGAAGCCCAAAATTGTTTTAACCAATACAAGGATAGATGATTTACTAGAAGAAATCTAGAAGTTGCTGGGAGAGTTTGCTGATATAGTAGTGGACGAACTACCTTGTTCGTTGCCACCTATCAGGAGTATAAGCCATCACAATGACCTTATACCTGGAGCTATTTTTCCAAACAAAGCCGCGTATAGATTGACGCCACAGGAAAATGAAGAAGTTAAGAGACAAGTCCGGGACTTAATGGACAAGGGATTGATTAGAGAAAGCTTGAGTCCATGCGTTGTTCCAACAGTGCTCAACCCAAAGAAAGATGGAGGTAGGAGAATGTGTACAGAATCAAGGGTGATCAATAAGATTACCATCAGATATAGATTTCCATTACCAAGGATGGATGACTTGATGGATTGCTTGAGTGGAGCAAGATTTCTTTTAAAGATTGATTTGAAAAGCGGATATCATCAAATTAGAATGAGAGAAGGTGATGAATGGAAGATAGCATTCAAAATGAATGAGGGGATGTATGAATGGCTTGTCATGCCATTTGGCTTAATGAATGCACCCAGTACTTTCATGAGATTGATGAATGAAGTCCTAAAGGATTTCATAGGGAAATTCGTCATTGTATATCTTGATGATATATTAATTTTTAGCAGGACAGAAGCAGAACACTTAAATCATTTAGCTGTAGTGATGAGAATATTACAGTAAGAGAAATTGCTGATCAATGTGAAGAAATCATCATTTATGAGAACATAACTCATTTATTTGGGTTTTGTTATCTCTGAAAATGAATTAAAAATGGATCCGGAAAAGGTAAATGAAATTAAGAATTGGCCATCGTCGAAAAATGTGTTTGAAGTACGAAGCTTCCATGGTTTGGCTAGCTTCTACAGGAAATTCATCCGAAACTTCAGTGGAATTAGTGCACCAATGATGGATACGGTGAAGAAAAAACATAAATCTTTTCACTGGATGGAGGAAGCAGAGAAGAGCTTCAATCTGCTGAAGAAGAGGATCACTGAGTGACCAATTCTAGTTTTGCCAGATTTCAGCAAGACATTCCAGGTTAGGTGTGACGCAAGTGGATTTGCAATTGGAGCGGTCTTGAGCCAAGATGACAGGTCGATCGCATATTTAAGTGACAAACTGAATGAAGCAAAGATTAAGTACTAAAAATATGACAAAGAATTCTATGCAGTCATACAAGCACTAAAGAAATGGAGACATTATTTGGTTCCTAAAGAGTTTGTTTTGTACAGTGATAATCATGCTTTACAATTTGTGACTCAACAGGAGAAGTTGAACCAAAAACATGCTAAATGGGTCGAATTCATGCAGAATTTTACTTTTGTGATTAAGCATATTTCTGGAACTACTAACAAAGTTGTTGATGCTTTGAGAAGGAAATGTTTGCTTGTGCAGGAATTCAGAGTCAAGACTTTAGGTTTTGATAACCTCAAATAAATGTACAGGGATGATCCACATTTCAAGGAGGCATATGAGGCATCTGAGAATCTAGTTCTCAGGGACAGAAGCCAATGGACTAAATACATGATCCAGGATGGATTATTGTTCAGGTGAAATCATCTATGTATTCCAAAATGCTCCATGAGGGAGAATCTGTTGAAGGAAAAACACAGTGGAGGATTGGTCGGGCATTTTGGTCATGACAAGACGTTCTCAAAGTTGAATGGCTCATATTTTTGGCCAAGGATGAGGACAGATGTTAAGAAATTCGTGGATAGATGCAGAATTTTCCAGCACATGAAAGGAAAAAGGCAGAACACAGGGTTATACCAACCATTGCCCATACCTGAAAGGTCGTGGGATGCAGTGAGCATGGATTTCATATCGGGACTACCAAGGACACAGAGGGGATATGATTCATTATTTTTGGTAGTCGATAGATTTTCAAAGATGGCACATTTCATACCATGCCAGAAAACCAGGGACGCAAATCATATTATGAACCTATTTTTCAAGGAAGTCGTCAGACTTCACGGCTTGCTAAGGAGTATCGTTTCTGATCGAGATACCAAGTTTTCAGGACATTTTTGGACAACCTTATGGAAGAAATTGGTGACAAGTTTGTCTTTTAGCTCAACATATCATCCTCAGACAGATGGACAGACATAAGTCGTGAACATGAGCCTGGGAGATTTGTTGAGGAGCTTAGTGAATGAACACCACAGTCAATGGGATCACATTCTACCACAGGAGAAATTTTTTTATAATGATTTGCTTAACAGAAGCACAGGGCAGAGTCCATTCCATATTGTATATAGAATGTAGCCAAGGGGAGTTTCTGAATTGAAAGATTCGGAACAAAATGAATTCAGGAGTGCTAGTGTCAAGGACTTTGCAGAAGGAATGAAGGAGCTTCACAACTGAATCAAGGAGCGATTGCAGAGTTCAAGTCAAGAATACAAACGGAGAGCAGATCAACACAGGTGATAACTTCAATTTGAAGTTGGTGATCTGATTCTTGCACATCTGAGGAAGGAGAGGTTCCCAAGGGGAACGTATAACAAACTGAAGATGAAAAAGATTGGACCATGCAAGGCCATAAGGAAATTTGGGGAAAACACATATGAGATTGAATTACTTGATGGGATCGAAATCTCACTGATATTCAATGTTGCGGATTTGTACCCTTATAGAGCTGAAGCAGCAGGAGAAGAAGATGAGAAGAAAGAAATTCAATGGACAAAACAAATGCCTGTAGCTGAAAATCCACAGATGGAAAGCATAATTGATAAGAGGATTAGCAAAAAGACCAGGAGAAAAGAGTATTTTGAATACTTGGTCAAATGGAAGGGACATCCAGTTGAAGATGCCAGTTGGGAGGATGAAGCAGAAATTCAAAATCATGGACAGACCGTGCAAGAGCTCATGAACAGGAGTTCATGAAAATTTTCAAGTGAGGGAGTATGATGCAAGAGCATCGTAAGTAGCCAGCCAAGCAAACATAAAGGCGGAAGACAGCTGGAAAAGCGCAGCACACATTTTTCACATTTTGAAATGTTTTTGAAGAATTAATGAGCAGATATTAATGTAGTAGTTAAAGGAAACATACTTGCATGTTGTAAATAGATCTTAAGCGATTTTTTCTCATCTTTCGGATGTAATAGACATTAAGTCTGTTTGATGAAAGTAGGTATATTTGAATTCATAGATTAGACAGTTTAGAGAGTAGGAGGGAAAACGGATATAGACACCCTCACTCTTGTATTATTGTATCATTAGAACAGAAGAAGAGATTTTTCATAAGCTGTTGAGCTGTAGCAGAGAGCTATAGAGAAGAACCCATGTACAGGAGCACTTGAGTTAATATATGAAGTTTTGACTAAATGTTCATGGTATTATGATGCTTATTGTTTACATTTGTTGAATGGTATGTTTACAGTTGTTTTATTCTCTTTGTTTATGCATTTGTTTCAATGCTATGTTGTGTGTATGATTTCATGGTGAATGTATGAAGTTTGAGAGGGGAGAAGAATGAGTTTCAATTGTTTCTCTTCCTAAGAGTTCATGCAAGGACTGCAGTGAAACGTCCGCAAGGTGTGCATTGACAAGAGTCTGAGTTTTATCTCAGAAAGATTGGGAGAGATATCGTTGTTCTCATTTCTCGCAGAAGTGCAGGTGAAGCACAGAGCCGTGCAAGGTGTGCATAGGCTAGTTGAAGCCTTAGAAGTTACCAACTAAGATGAAGGTGGGAGGGCTATTGTTGCAAAGAGTGCACAGAGTCGAGGACTCAAGTAACTAGGGGTTATTTGAAATATTACTGCAAAGAGTGCGAGAATAAATCCTTTTGGGGACTTGAGGTTGCAAGAAAAAAATCAGGAGGGATAGTACCTTTGAAGTGTTCAAAGGGAGGCGAAAGTCAAAAGCATCTCATAAAAGACAATTTCAGGAGGGAGAACATTGATTCGTCTTGCAGAAGTCATTGAGGAGTGAATTGGGCAATCATAATTCTCCGAGGAGAACTTGCGAAATTGCGAGGATCGTTGGATCCCGAAGATCTATGAGAAGATTAAGGATGAGTACCCTTCATCATTCAGGAATCTCAGGAGGAGTAATGACCATTGGATGAGAAGCGTCAGGAGCCGTTGATCTTGCGTTCAAAATCTGTTATTTCGGGTTTCGGAGTTTGGAGTGACAAGTGATTTTGGAGTCACTGCATCGCAAACTCTCGGTACGCGAAATCGCACCAGCTGTCGGATCAGGGGAGGCTCACAGTCATTGATCCCCTTTAAAGTGGAATCTCGTCATTTCAGTATTTCGGGGTTCGGCATACCGAAAATCTTGATGACAAGAAGACGGGGCGCTTAGCATTGAAAATCCTGAAGTCGTGAAACACGACATGCCTTGGGGTGAATTTCGGGATTTCAGAATTTCGGAACTTCGGGTGTCGGGAAGTAGAGGAGATAGTGATCTGTGGAATCGAGAGTTTCAAACTCCCGGTTCATGAAAATCCGAAAGATCCAGAGTCATCGGATCATGGAGGATCTCAACCGTAGATCACGTTGGAGGCGAGGTTTTGGGAATTCAGAGATCGAAGTTTCGGGAGGTGAGGAACCTTTCTGTCGTGGATCTTGCAAGTCACAAAATCCTGAAGAGTGGAAGGAAACAAATTCCCAAAAACATTGAAGGACAATTGTCGTTGGGGCTCAATCGGGTTTCAGGATTTCGGGAGTCAAGAGGTAGAGTTGTATGGTCAAACAACTCCTGAAATCGCGAAAAGGAAAAAGCAGAAAGGTGGGTCCTAAGCATTAGTCAGAGGAATACGTGTCATGGAATTCAAGAGGTGGTCGTGTTTTAGTGAAAGTCCCGAAAGACCATCGATCTTGCCAAAAAGGGGAAATTTTGGAAACCGGGAAATCATAAGGGAAGAGGAATGAGTGTTGGCCGATCACTCAAGTCCTGAAAAGCCAAAATAAGTGGTAACAAGAGGTGTGTGTTCGGTGTATTGAAGGAGTCAACCCTCATTGACATTTCAGGTTTTGGAGGTTGAAGAGACAAGGGGATCGACAACAGGATTCGCGGAATCGTGAAATCTGAAACCCCGAAAAAGAAAAAGCCCCGATCAAATTTGTTGGTCGGTTGTGGAGTTAACGCCGGTGTTTGATCACGTAGGCATAACTCAGAAGGACCTGTGGAATACACCTGTTTGTGTGTGTGTGAAATATTCCCTGTGGGGGAATCAAAGAGTCAATTAGACTCAGGGGAATATTTTAGAACAATCCTGCGCAGATCTTGACCCGAGGGTCAGGGGTCTGCATCATGATACAAGAACTTGATCATTTGGTTGATGTATTCAGGAACAATGGTTACAAAGAAAATCAATTTAAAAAGGTGGTATCAAGAGCAAGGGATAGAAACCAGGCTATACGAGAACCATGGGATGAAACAAAAAATATCACGCTCCCTTACATCAAAGGAACAACAGACAAAATTGCAAGAATTTAAAGAAGGGTAATATTAGGGTTATCTTCACTCCTCCTAACACACTTAGAAGCATGTTGTATTTTGCTAAAGAAGTCATTGATCCAAAACATCATAAGGTTTTTGACACAATACCATGCGCATGTGGAAGATATTATGTTGGAGAGACAAGTAGATCACTACAAATCAAACTCAAGGAACATTGCGCTGACATCAAACATAATCAGGTCAAGAGATTTTCCTTGGTTGAGCATTGACAAAACACTGGCCATCTGATTTGTGTCAATAAAGCTAAAATTATTGAAAAGATAACCCATTATGGTAAAATAAAGGTACATGAAGCCCTTGAAATAGAAATAAATGCTGCAAACATCAATAGATATGAGGGATTCAAAATTAAAGAAGCATGGAGGCTTGTGATACAAAGAATTAAAGAAGAAGATAATAACATCTGGGAATAATACTTACATTGGTCGGCTCTTTCAATGGTATCAACATCTATTAATTTAGGGTTGAGAGACCACTAATAAATTTAGCTTAATGATCTCTTGATGATGATCCCATCTTAGGGATCGAAACATTGAGAAAATCAAAAGCAAAAATGCATCTCCACTCTCTTAAAAACACTTTACGGCATAAATAATGAATAGGCCATAAAGGTGTCGTAGAATATTAAATTGTAAAAGTTGTCAGCAATCACGAAAGATTGGCAGTACGAGGGAAAAATCACACGACGAATTTGGTAATAAATATGCATTTATTTAACAACTCATCAACAAAGTTGACGGATTCAACAAGGTAGTTAAGGTGATAAGAGACATCCACAGTTGGTACAGAGGCATGTAAACAATGAAGGATCGGTAAGTGGATATCATTGTTGCATGCAAGAGTAAGCGAACTAGTCAGAAAACCAAATCAAATCTGACTGCATTAGAGTCAAGCTACAGTTACCAGAGAACAGAAGCAAAGCTCATTAAGGAATTGGACGCATATGAGAGATGGCCCCGCCAAAGGTTGGAGCACCATCAACAACAACCCGAAAACAGTCAAAATGCCCAGTAAATACACTAAAGGTTGAGGAAGTAACCGGATCTTCGAGAGAGTACCTCCCATCGAGGAAGGACAACACACCACAAATCAATGTCCCAACAAACGGAAAACACCCACTACCGAAATCACCAATTCTTCCTTGTGTAAGTGTTGAAACATTTTTTAAATTTTTTATCTTCAAGACTAAAACCTTCCTTTTTCGAGTTTCGGCTTTTCATAAAGCATAACCTAAATGTTGGAAATATTAAAACAACTGAGAGGGGGGGGGTGAATCAGTTGTTTATGAGCTTAAACAATTTTATACCTTTTAAATGTTATTAATCTTCCTTTAAGTGACCATCAACAACACACATCATATGGACAGTAAAAGTAAAGACCATCAGTCACACACAAAGTACA
>ML786734.1:22724-54534 GCA_009831015.1 Picea engelmannii | reverse complement strand
AGCACCAACTCCCTGAGTATTCCAGCACCAACTGGATGGAAGCACCAACTTCCTGAATGTTCCAGCACCAACTGGATGGAAGCACCAACTTCTAGTTACACAGGCTTCAACCTGTATAACAGAGAACACTTGTTCTCCCTAGCACCACCCTGCCACCCTTGTTTCTCTGGCTACAACCAGATGGAAGCTACAACTTCCTGTGTTCAAGCTCCCACTTGAACTTCAGAGGACAACAGTCCTCCCGAGCACCTCCCAACCACCCTTAAACATAAAATAATGAATACACATACAATTTATGCAGATAAATCACTTCTTACCATTCTTTCTCTGTTCTGTAAATCTGATCTTCAACAATTTGTTCTGCAATTCTTCTCTTCCTCAACAGGTCTTCTCTACATCACATTCTTCTGTCATTCTGCTCTTCTTCTGCTCTCCTTGTCATTTTTCTTTGTTTCTCCTTTACCTCTCCTTTCATTCTGTACATCTATTGAAATTTCATGCTCGACATTTTCTCCTTTCTCCTTTCTTACTGTCTCGTTCTTTTTCCATCCAGAACCACCAACCCAACATAGTTTCTCCAAACTTCTTTTATACGCCCTGCCTTGACGGTTACACTTCCCCTTACAATGGGAAATCCAAGGACATCTGTCTTGGCAACTGAAATGCTAACCGATTTGTCATTATCAGTTCGTTTCTCTTAACGGGTTCATAACTGAAGCGTTAATGTATGAGGAAGAACAACAACCCTACGATCAATACTTGATCCAACGGTTCAGATCTAATCGGGATTTCACTCATCGCGATTTTGGCATTTGCGATGTCAAAATTCACAAGTCCTTTGGACTCGCGATTCTCCGATTCCCGATGGCTCCTTTCATACGCTAGCCCTCCTGAGCTTAGCTCCCAGTCAACGTGACCTTCACTCCGTGACCACAACCTTATGTCTCTCTATCGGGGTTTCGGCATTCTTCATGTTCACTGTTCTTTTCACTTATAAATCCTGATACATAAAAATCCATATATCGGTCAAATCAACGATCTAGGTGAAATCTTGACTCAACGGCTATGATTGTGTCGTGATATTGCATATCGCGATTTCGCAATACATGTTGCAATCCTTACCATATCCCGATTCGCGAAACTCCAACATGGTCTAAAATCAATGGTCTAGATCATAGCCTGATCTGACGGCTCAGATTGTATCGCGATTTCGCATATCGCGAAATCGACACTCCTGAGGTCAAGTGACTTTGTTACTTCAAAGTTTCGATCCCCGATGTCGATGCACCCCTTTCCACGCACTAGCCCTGCTGGATATAGGCCTCGGCCCATATGACCATCAACACATGACCTCGGTCAAATCTCTCATCGGGTTTTTGGCATTTTCGATGTCATCATGCACATGCCTATAGAATTCGCGATCCCCGATTCTCTGCTGACGTCACACGTGGTTTGACACGTGTTAAATACTGCCACGTGTCACTCTGATTCGTGACTTACGTATGCCTGAAGTGTTGAATCTTCCTGCCACCTGTCATTACCTGTTTGTGCCACGTGTCCCTACCTGACGTGGACTGTTGTCATGAATTAGATCGACGGTCTAGATCACATGTTGATCTGACGGTTCAGATTCAGTCGGGATTTCGCATATGGCGAAATCGGGGTTTTCGTTGCATTGTGTTCTTTGCATATTGAAATCCCGATCCCCGAAACTCCGATGAAGCCTCCTGTCTACAAGTGGATGGTCCTGATCTCTGCTTGATTTAACGGCTACGATCAAATCACAAAATTGCATATCGTGATTTCGGGGTTTTCGATGTCAAGTGAATTGGACATTTCAAAGTCCCAATCCCCGAATCTTCGATGACTTATCTCCCTCGCAACTTCTGCAAATCTGACGGTTGTCAGCCTTTCAGGAAATTTGAATGGGATCCAACGGTCACTGGATCTCTGTCTTCCTTCTTCTCTGTAAACTCTTGCTGCGTGCATTTTCTTCAATGTTGTTCCTCCTGAGCTTTTATGTCTGAATCCCCAAGGGGTTTTATCCTTCTTATCCTGCCATCTCCATTGTTGCCATCAATGACAACAACCATCAACACGCATTCGTTGCTTGTTCAATATTTTCCAACACTAAACTATCATTTCCAAAAGGCCGGTACCGAAATCTCGACAAGCTCTATTCTTTAAATAATAAAAGGAAAAAACAAAAAAAAACAAAAATGTTATAAAAGTCCCGACGCACTTTCTGTAAAGTTATTTTTTTGTAATCATGAAAATGTTAAAACCTAAAGGAGATAAGACTAACCTTTAAAAAAAATTTAGGATTTGGGGTTTACTAAGAACATATGTTTTAATACATATCCAATCGCGGAATCTTGATCCCCGATTTCCCGAAAAATGGAAGTTACTAATTATTAAGGATTACGTTAATCGTATCGCAATTTCAGGATACAGGGTTCAACGTTAACATACCTCTTGTCAACATGATCCCCGAAATCCCGAAACACGAAGTCCTGACTCATAATCTGTGTTTAGATTGAATTAACCATGTTTTGGAAGTTAGTCTTTAATCTTGATTAATTAATTCACTAATACAGAAATTTAAGGCTTAATTTAATCTCATCGTGATTTCGCAATTTTGGGAATCAGGGTTTATCGATGACATACATCATGTATCCATGATCCCCGAAACCCCGAAATGCGAAGTCTTGAACCATAATCATCTTTTAAATTGGACTAACTCTGTTTTAAAAACATGATTAATGATAATTAATCTTCTTAGATATTTTCTTATTTTCGATACCGTTGAATGAAATCTTTCGAATTTTGAATCTGGATTGTCGAAATACGGCCTTATTAATAAACAGATAACTAATAAATGTTGCGCGTATCTCATAAATATTTTTTGCATTAAATGTAATTGATTACAGGTCAGTTGCGTCAGTGTTTTTGTCATAAAATGAGTTTAAGGTGAATTTAAATCTGCGTTCCAAAACCTATGCTTGTTCTATCCTTCAAAGGTAATTCGCAGTTGGCCAAGCTCATACACTTCTTTTATGTGACAGGTTTTCCTTCTAACATAAAGCTATGGAACCAAATAAATCACCGAAGAAGAGTGAAGATACAGAGGAGATGCGTAACCCAGAAGGAGATATCATATCCGACACTACGTCGCACGCCATTGACTCAATTAAATCCTGGACACAAATCTATGAATTCCTGGATTACGAAATCAAAAATTCTCCTGTTGATTCTGAGAATCACTTTCGGGATATAGCAGAATCGGAGCTTCATAAGATCGCAGCACGCCCTCGGCTCATGGCATACAATGACATGACCAATTGGGCCTTGGAGAAGGTCGATATCCCGACAGGAAGAATTTTAAATGATCAAGCGATCGTTGTCGGCTCATTCAGTCCAGAGCATATACAAGTAATGTACAAACTCTCACCAAAACCTAAGCACATTTATAATGTCGAGTTTTTAGTTGAATTTCAAAGGAAGGAGTGTATTGAGGCAGACTGAACTTATCTTGATTTAATCAGAGAATGGTGGAGATGTCCATCAAAATTTAGCACTAATACCCATGGAGTTTATGCCACAGCATCTTTGAACGAGTACATGGTCTATGTAGCCATTATGTTGTGTAGACTTTTCGGGAAAAAGAATTCCTTCCATTTTCCTGTAGAATGGGTGCCCTTTTTAGAAGAAGCATCAGAAGGATACACTTTTAACTGGAGCAAGATTTTGTCTGATAACCTAGCCCAAGAAGTTTCAAATTACAGATTTGCAAGATCTAAAGGTCAGTCAATGGCCTTTTACATGTCGGCGTACATTATGGACGCAATCTGCTTTATGACTCCATTTCCCCTAATGAATTGGAATTGGAACATAACCTTCCCCGAACCCATTCATGAGTATCACTCTGTGCTATTGGAAGAAAATGCTAAGAATGCATTTTATGAAATTTGTCATTTCATAGTAATTCCAATGCATAAAATGTTTTATGGCTGTGAACCCCCCCCCCCCAATGCATTTCTGAGACAGTCTCAGAAAACCTCAAAGCAATAGTTGATTGGTTCATTGATGAAAACTTCTCTTACATTAGGGTTTATGGGTGCTCAATCCCCCCTCATGCACTTCCAAAATTCCTCCCAGACAGACTGGTATTGAGGGAGGTAGCACATCAAATAGTGAAAGGTGGTATTGGAATAGAGCTAAAGGCATCTCAAAAGAAATCTTGGCCAATCTTCCCTGTACATGTCGGGAAATTTTCATTGCTAAATCTAGGCCATTCTAAAGTGGAAGCCGAAGCACTAGAAGAAGTTAAACTGGTAGATATCGAACACAGGAAGCATGACCCTTATCAATTAATAAACATACATTTGATGCATTGCAATATGAAAGCTTATGAACATGAAAATTTTGTTTATGATGATATATTCAAAGAGGTTAAAACCTATGAGGAGGTATTGAACAGGGTATGGGCCTTATCACCTAACTTATAGACTGGTTTCATGTCCTTCCAAAGTCATAGGCGAAGTTGTTTGCCAAATCTTTTGCAGGGTGAATCCACGACCCCTCCTCCAGAGCAGGAAGGGCCTCCCCCAAGCTTTGAAATAGATGCACAAGATAAAGCTAATACAAGGGGGAAAATGAAGGAGATTGAAATGCCTTCACAAGAAACAAAAGTTCCTCAGACAGAAAAATCAGAGGCAGGGAAAGGAAAGGAGTTGGAAACATCCCCAGAAATCCCTAAGGATTTTCTTTAAAAAGTAGGAGGAACAGCATCAATGGAGCTTGGAAGTCCTATTACTTCTTTGACCCCATTACAGTCTACCTATGGAAACCCCCAAGAGGGAGCTCTTTGTGTTAGTGATCTTGAGCCTATTTCTAGGGACGAGATTCCTTCCTCTGATTACTTTTTCAGTAAAAAGAGGAAAGTTATCCTGAGATAGGAAATGCATCCAAGAGGAGGCATGATGATAAAAAAACACAAGATCATTGTAGATGGACAAAAACTTGAAGAGGGTGAATTCGCTACAGAAATAGCAGGCACAATGGGAGCCTTTGCATCAGCAAATTTACACTCTGTAGGTAATTTGAGAACTATGTTGCAGCAAAAAGATCAGATGATAGCTCAGCTACAAAATCAATTAAAGGAAACTGAAAGAAGTATCAGTCGGGAGATAAACAAGGGTTTAGAATGAGCCATATTCAATGACATACAAAAGATTCAAAAACTGAAAGCAAGCTTAGATGAAGCAAACCTGAATATACAGGTCAGTCAAGCACAGGTTCTGCAGCGAGAAGATATGAATAGAGAATTACAAAATAAGATTAATTCCATTCAAAATCAAGTGGTAGAGCTTGAAATTTTCCAAGCCTAGGTGTTGGAAATACATACAAAGATAGAAAAGGAGCAACAGGGAGTGTTTTTTAAGATGGAATTTATTCATAATTACTTTCAGGAAACAAGTAAATCCTTGGAGAGTATTCTCCTGAAAGAGAGAGAAGTGAAAGCATCCAGAACAACTTTTCAAAAAGTAGTGGCTCTTTCAATAAAATAAGGGGTCAGAGAGACTCAAAATTTATCTGTTTCTGAGCAGATTAAAGGTGATATAATAGTCAAGGTATGGGAGGCAAACCTCGCAGAAAACAAGAAAATAACCAGAGAGGTTAATGACGACTGTTAAGGAATTTTCGACCTTTTAGAGAAAACTTCATTTAACATTGGAAGAAACAATTGTTCAGGGTTGTTAGGAGAAATTAACATTGTTAGGCATCAGTTAAGATTTAAGGAGGATCTGGAAGAAATTCAAGTATAAATCCCACAAATAAAGGTAATCAATGTCACTCAAATCGACAAATGGATAGTGATGTCGAACTTAAAGTTACAAACTATTAAGCTCACAAGAAAAATAATCGAAGACCATATGCCTGAACTACAGAGAAAGTTCTTCCTATTTGAGGCAAAAGATATTCCAGAAGCTCCCAGAGTTTTGGTGCAGTTCCTGGGAAAATGTATTCACTGTCTTAAAATAGAAGAAGGAAGTTCATCAAAGCATACATGAAATATTGTTATGGATATTTTCATCATTGAAATAATAAAGCAATTAAAATATAAATGTAAATGGTTCAACATTGCTCATTCATGTAACCGTTAGTCTTCGGAAGTTAGTTAATCACCAACAGGAAAAATGTTTGGTGATCATGTATAAATATAATTTCACAAGACTGAGAAAGGGATTTTTTTTTTTGGGAGCTGATTGTATTAGAAGTTTTCCGATTTACAATGATATAGATAATGCAGAAGAGATTCTGAATTCTGTCACCTTGAAGCTATGTGTTCCTTCACTCTGTTTTCAATATTTTTCAACATCTTTCATTCTATGTTTTTCTAATGAATGATCAGCTATAGTTTAATTCAAAATTCTACTGTAGTTTGAATTTATTATATTATCTAATCATTTACAGTTTTTCCTCTGTGATTTCTATCAGCAGTTTCAAGACCTGTAGGTTAGTTGGATGATTATATTTTATGCTTCATTAGAAATCTTATTTTTCTCCCCTTCTTCTGTTATGATATGAGATTCTTTCACGATTAAAGCCTCATATTCTTCAACAGCGTTACTTTGTTATTATTTTAATATTCTCAAATTACTTCAAATACAGGAAATGACCTTTACTGTTATTATGTTATTATTTTGAGTTCCAAAATTCCTTTTCTATTTCATCCCACAAAACTGAAGAAACAAATTTTAAAACTTATTTGTAATTCAATAAAATTGTACTCCTCATGATTGTCCCAAGTAATAGACAGCCTAACATAGATCTTGGCCTACAAGATCAAACTAGCATTGCTTTGAACTTGTTTAATACTATCCTGCAAACAACAACTACCCGAGTCAAATTAGAACGTTCATGGGCAGTTATTGAGAGAGAAATAAGCATCCAAGAACAATGGGAAGCTAGACAGAGACAGTTGAGAAACCAACTCTAATTTACCCTTCACATTTGATTCTTACCCCTTAATTCTCATTATCATTTCAGATGCCTTGACGGTATACTTTAGAGCCTTAAAGTATAAACTCAGGAACAACATATTTTTGGCGTCGTTGCCAGGGAAGCGAAGAAACAAAACTTTTTCCCTGGGAAGAATGACATTGACACTTTCTTTCTTTGATAGTGAACAAAGTTAGAAAAACCTTCTAAGGCTACCTACATTTTTCACTTGGCGACTCCACGATAAGTAAAATGGATTTTAGCTGAAAGAACACCAGAAATAACCTGGACGACAAGAAGACCTCACCAATCTGTGATCTGGAAAAGATTTTAAAATCACGAAGATCACTTAGACAAATCATTTTACCCATACATACTATTTGTTAGCCTGATTTTACGCAGTTGAACGTTAAGGAAACACTTGAGAGATCTGTCCCGCTTCCCCTTTCAAATGATATGTTCTCTTTTCCTTAAATATATACCCCAAACTTCTGTGAGCCTTCTCCTTATACACTCTGAGCTTCAGCCTCAAATCCACCAATGGCTGCACACGGAGGTGCAGGAGCTGGGGGCGGTTCCCCAGGAGGACCAGCAAGTGGCCAAGCACCACTTCCTGGAATCTTTGCTAAGGTAGCTGCTAGATATGCCCCCCTTGTCCTCCCTATTCCCCTACATGACCTTCCCGAAAACTATATGAAAAGTCTTCCCAAATTTACAGGGGAAGGATATTTAACCGCTCAAGAACACATAAACTTCTTTGATCAATTTTCTGACATCCTCGGAATCGAACACGAAGATGTCTATTCTAGAATCCTCGTTCAGTCTTTCGAAGGACATGTGAGGACCTGGTTCCGAGCCTTAGTAGTCGGATCTCTAAGATCTTACGAAGAACTTGAAAACACTTTTATCAGACAATGGGGGGAAAGGAGGGATCACCTCTATTACCTAACTGAATTTGGAGCCCTTAGAAAGAAAAACTCAGAGTTAGTTCTAGAGTTCACACAAAGGTCTAACAAGTTGTATAATAAAATCTCGGTCGAGGTCAAACCTTCTCAACCCACAACAAAGGTGACTTTCGATGGAGCCTTCGATCCTGATTTTGCTCTATTATTGAGAGAAAGGAGATCAATAGATCTCACGAAAATGCAAGATGATGCTCTAGAAATTGAATCGAACATGATGGCATCAGGGAAGTTAAAAGAAAAAATAGAAATCAAGAACAAAGAAAGTAGGAAATTCAAAGAGCAAGGTGGACCCTCAGGATCAGGGAAATCCTCAGGAGATAAAATAGACGAGATGGCTAGGGTAATTAGAGAACTTTCAAATAAGATCTCAAAAATTGAACTAGATAAATCAAAAAGGGATAATTTTCCTAGGAAGGATTTTAGAAGGAATCCTGATCCTCAGGCCCCACAGAAAACAATTAAGAATGAGGATCAAAAAATCCCAACCCCCTTCAAAAGTGAAAACTTTATTGGAGAGGAAGACCTAGAAGATTTTGAAGAGTTATATGAGGATATAAATAATCTTGGCGATGATAGTAAATCACCCTATTTATTAAGACAAGTTTACGAAAAATCCTTAAATAAAGAAATTAGATTGGAAGATGATGTTACCAACGATACTTCTGAAGATTTGACCTATCAGGGTATCGCGGATGATATTATAGCCGAACTAAACGAAAAATACAATTTAAGACCTAGGAACAAGAGTCTTCCAGCCGCCCCAACAAAAAAGATCTCGCCTAGGGGAGAAACTGATGAAGCGGCTCCAAAGGTTGTTGAGAAACAGACTGCAAAAACTCACACCGCTGACACGCAACATGTCAAGTCAAAGTCAGTAGGAACACCAGCCGTGAAAACACAGATCCCTGTAAATGAAACCAAATCTGCACCACAAAGAAAAGCTGAAAAGAAAGGAATGGAGGCCCCAAACATAGAAAGTGATAAGGCCTTGGGAAATTTTAGTCTAGAAAATGAAATAAACAAAATCAAAATCCATATCCCACTTGTTGAACTGGCTAAAAATCCCATATACAGAAAACAAATTTCCAAGATGATTAGCTTTTTAGAAGACGAAAGCCAAGCCGATGTCATCAACTTAGAAGATGGCAAGCCGAACATAGTTTTTGGTCCGCATTTTGAAGGTGCGAGAGACATTGTGGCCCCCTTCTATATCATGTTAACCTTATTTGACCACCTACTCCATAATTGTATGCTTGATTCTGGAGCATCCCACAATGTGATGCCTAAATCCATTATGGATAAATTAGGTCTCGAAATCACTAGGCCTTATGGAGATTTATATTCATTTGATTCAAGAAAAGTCAAATGCATAGGCATGATTAAAGACCTGGTGGTAAGTCTGGCACAAATACCCACAAAAAGCATTCTTATGGAAGTAGTTGTCGCCGATATCCCTCCGAAATATGGTATGCTTTTATCTAGGTCATGGGGTTCCAAGCTTGGAGGATCTCTCCAACTTGACATGATGTGTGCTACGATTCCAGTTTTTGGAAGACAATACATGCGCTTATACAGAGAAACTAAATTGTCTTTCATGGTAGGTGATCCACATAACCCAAATAACCACCGTGTATATATTTTTGATCAAGATTTAGGTAGTTGTATCTTATCCATTGATGACGATATTGATGTAGATATAGATGAAAGTTGTACAAAAGAAAAAACAGAAAAAGAAAAAATTTTAAAAATGTATATAGCTCTGGTGTGTGGAAGATGTTTTTTGACGGTGCTTCATCCTACTTAAAAGCTGGAGCAGGGGCAATCCTTGTGGCTCCTGATGATCAATTTGTAATTCCCTTTTCCTATAGGCTACAGTGGAATGTGGACTGCACAAATAACGTATGCGAGTATGAAGCCTTAGTATTAGGATTAGAAGCCGCTAGGAGAATGAAAATAAAAAACCTCAAAGTCTTTGGTGACGTCGAGTTAATCATAAAACAGGTAAACCGATAGTACCAGGCCAAACATCCTAGGTTGAGGTCCTACAGGAATTGTGTCTAGGATCTGATCGAAAATTTCTTCTCCTCTGTGAAGGTTCATTTCGTTCCAAGGACTGAAAACCAATAGGATGATGTGTTAGCCAAAGGAGCCTCAACTTTCACACCTCCCATCGCGTTTAAACTAAAATATCACATACAAATGAGGCATCAACCTTCTATACCAAATAACATACAGCATTGGCAAGTCTTTGAGGACTATGAACAGCTTCGCAAATTCTTAGAATCAATAGATGAGTTTTCCAAAACGCATATCGATCAAGAAAACCAAAATGATCCTATTTGGATCATGCAGGAAGGGGAGGATCCTCAAGAGTTTCATGATAAAATATCGAATCACTGATTGCTCATTCTTAAAAATAACCAAATCCCCAAGGGCCTGATTCCCTTGGAAAGATTATTCAATCAAGATGATATCCCTTCAAGATCCACTCTACAGCCTCAACCTAAAGAGGTTGAGGACTGTGACATAGGTACTAAAGGAAACCCTCGGATGGTGAAACTATCCAAATATTTGTCCACAGAAACCAAAAGTAAATACGCGGAGTTGCTTAGAAAGTACAAAGATGTTTTCGCTTGGTCATATGAAGAGATGAGAACCTATGACACCTTTGTGATCGAACATAAGATACCCCTAAAGCCTGGTGTCAAACCCTTTAAACAAAAACTCAGACAAATCAATCCTATCTTATTGCCCATGGTCGAAAAGGAAGTCAAAAAACTCCTAGATGCAGAAATAATTTTACCACTGAGATACTTCGATTGGGTAGCAAACCTGGTCCTGGTTAGAAAGAAAAATGGGGAAATTAGACTGTGTGTCAATTTCAGAAATCGAAATAAGTCCTCCCTCAAAGATAATTACCCCCTACCCAAAATGGATCACGTTTTAGAAAAAGTAGTTGGGGCAAATAGGATGTCGATGATCAACGGGTTTTCCAGGTACAATCAAATTGTCATCAGCGAACACGATAAAGAAAAAACAACCTTCACCACCCCTTGGGGTACATTTATGTATGACAAGATGCCTTTTGATTTAATGAATGCAGGTGCTACTTTTCAACGTGCTATGGATATCGCTTTCGTTGGCGAAAGGGACAAATTTTTGGTTATCTGTCTTGATGATCTAACCGTTTTTTCTAAATCTAATGAAGATCATCTGATACATCTCAAGCAGACGTTTGAGAAATGTTGCAGGTTTGGTTTGTCTTTAAACCCCAAAAAGTCTCACTTTGATATGCAAGAAGGCAAACTCTTGGGCCATATTGTGTCTCGAGATGGAATTAGAATTGACCCTAAAAGAGTTGAATCTATAGACACAATAAATATCCCTAGGAATGTAAAAGAGATTCAGTCATTCTTAGGAAAAATATTTTTTTTGAGGAGATTTATTCCAAACTTTGCTGAAATTGTGAAATTGATCACAGATATGCTAAAGAAAAACAACAAAGTGAAATGGACAGCAGAAGCTAAAGCATCATTTGCACGCATCAAGAAGGTTATAAGCGAAGCACCCATACTAGAAATCCCTGATTATCTAAAGGATTTTCTTATTTTCTCATTCGCCTCCGAACACACACTTGTCACGGTACTCCTCCAGAAGAATGAAGAAGGTTTCAAGAAACCGATAGCCTTTTTTAGCAAAAGTCTTAGAGACGTCGAACTTAGATATAATATAATGGAAAAAAAGCATATGTTATGGTGAAGGCATAAAGGCTTTCAGAACCTATGTGTTGAATTCTAAGGTAATTGTGTACGTACCCACTAGCTACGTAAAAGATATTTTGGTTCAGTCCGACAGTGATGGCAAAAGAGGATGGTGGCTTGCCAAAATTCAAGAATTCGACTTGGAGATAAAACCAACGAGACTAGTAAAGGGGCAAGGTTTAGCTAAACTCTTAGCTGAATCAAATTTTAGAGCTCTCAGAATAAATGGCTTACAGGGAGGTGAAGAGTGTGTGGACATGAATGAACTTGATGAACAAATAATTGAAATCAGAATCGAAGAGAAGTTTGCTTCATCAAATTGGTAAAAAGACATAGTGTCCTACCTATTGACCTTGAAGTGCCCGAGTGACTTACCCCCATCTAAAGCCAGAACATTGAAGCTGCATGCGGTCAAGTACTGTATATCCGAAAGACAATTATATTGGAAGGACCCACTTGGCTTTATGTTGGGTTGTTTGGTTGAATCAGAAACAGAGAAGGTCATAAGCCAATTTCACGAAGGAGTGTGTGGAGGACATCATGCCTAGAGGGCAGCGGCTTATAAGATCCTGAGGGCAAGATATTATTGGCCCAAACTTTTCTCAGACGTCAACGCCAAGGTCCGAGCTTGCAACCCTTGCCAATTGTTTGCAGGCAAGCATAAACTTCCAGCAATGCCATTGGTTCTGGTCAAAATGGAAGCTTCTTTTCAGCGACGAGGATTAGATTTCATAGGTGAAATTAATCCTCATTCAAGCGCTCAACATAGATGGATCCTGACCGCTATAGATTACTTCACCAAATGGGTGGATGCCATTCCAACTAGAAGGGCTACGGATTCGGTGGTAATAGATTTCTTAGAAGAGAACATTCTATCTAGATTCGGCTGCCCCCGAAAGATTGTCACAGATAATGCACAAGCTTTTAAATCTATGGCTATGGTTAGTTTTTGCCAAAAGTATAATATTTGGCTTGGTCATTCCACAACATACTACCCCCAGGGAAATGGTCTATCTGAGTCTTCAAACAAGAGCCTAATCAATATAATTAAGAAATTGTTGAGCGAAAACAATAAATCTTGGCATGTGCATTTGAAATACGCTCTGTGAGCAAATTGGATAGGCACAAAAAAGTCTATTGGCACTTCTCCTTTCTAAATGGTGTACGGGACCGACATAGTGTTACCTATAAATCTAGTGCTTCTCATAATGAAACTTTGGCAAGATGAGAAGGAAGAACCAAATCATGTCACAAGAAGGATAAATCAACTGATTAAAGTCCAACAGCACAGGGCCAAAGTGGATGAAAGGTTGCAGAAATACCAAGATGACATGAAAGGACTATTCAATAGTAAGGCCAAAGACAAAGATTTTCTCCCCAGAGATTTGGTTTTAAAATGGGATGCTAGGAAGGAGGACTCGACAAAACATGGTAAATTCGAATCACATCTGGTACGGATCATTCAAGGTAACAGCTCCTGAAGGAAAAAATCCATTTATGTTAGAGAATTTGGACGGTAAAATTCTCAATGCCCCTGTCAACGGGCGTTATTTAAAACACTATATGGAATAATTGGTTTCCAAATTTCCCACTGTATATACTGGTTTGTGTTTTCTTTTTTATTTTTTCATAATTTTCTTTGGTAAGTCTACTTTCGTTAAAAAATAAAATAGGTCGATGTTTTTCTAGAAGTAGGAATACAAATTTTCAATACATTCAATTCTTTTAAAGCCCTGATACTCTTTGTATTGTTACCTTACAGGATCTTGGCTTGCATCCCAAACAGTCGAAAGGAGCAAACAAATGGCCATATATCGGAAGCTAAATTCGTCGAAAATAGGTGATAGAAAAGATTTTCCGTTATTTCAAAAGAGAATGAAAATGGTAAGGCGAAGGTATGAATTCCAGAGAAGTCTATTTTTCAAACAAAGGTTTTTAAAGTTCGGTGATTATCTCGTAAGTGTGATATGTCACTAAAAGAACGATTTTCTTTTACTCTAGGCCCTAAGAGTTTCACCTAGATAAAGATAAGAGGTAATTGAAATAAACAAAGAGATAAAAGCGTCTCCGAGAAAGAGTTCCAAGAGATTGGGTTTAATCCTTGATCCCTGTTTTTTGATTTCTAGGTCTTTCTCAGTCGCCCCTTTCTACCCTCGGTTTTGCCTTCTTAAAAGACCAAACATCTTTTCGGGTTTCCCACAGATGGAGAAGAGATTATGTCTTAGCTTTGGAAGCTGGAAAAACAGATCTTAAAAGGTAAAACAGTCCTCATAACTCCTCACTCTCCGACTAAACAAAGTTATGCATAGGTCGATCCTGACTCTCCTAGGTTTCTTAACATTTTTCTAAGGATTTAGGCTTTCTCAAATGAAGACCCCTGGAATTAATATTTTCCTTTCTCCCTGCAGGCTAAGGTGCTTTGAAAGTTAAGAAAAGGTTGGTCCAGGGTAATCAATGCAACTTGACAGACCTCCACTGCAAATTTTACACAGATACCATCCCTGGTATACTTACTACCACTGATTTCCCCCACTTCGTGATTCAAAAAGTAAAATATAAGACAGATGGTGAAAGGAAATTCATATTTGATTGCCCCCATCTATTCCTAGAAGACGATGAAAGGAAATTCATTTAAATGATTGCCCTCGTCTCAGCATTCAAATGCATAATTATGATTCAAAGTGGTGAAAGGAAATTCAGTAAAACGGGACAGATAACTTCACCGGGGTACTGAACAGGCTCGCTGGCAGTGAAGAAATATCTGAGGTATCTATAAGGTTGTCATGCGTAATTTTCACTCTACTCTGGTTACCAGCCTTTTCAAAACCGGATCTGCATCCCAAGTCCAGACAGGGCTCCCCAATTAAAAACATGAAATTTACTTCGTTTGATGCAAGCCAAAAGCCGCAAGATATGTTGGATTTCCTAGGATTTTTTTGCTCATCTTAAAGCAGAGTTAAATTTAGTAGCAAGAAAGAGAAGATCACGAATGGGGTTGCAACTGAGTTTACAACATTGGAAATTTTGAAAAGATTTTCAGAAGTAAAGACGAAATCTCTTTTTCCCTCTGTATCCCCTTCCTAAGAAAGTTCTGCAGAAAGAAGACATTGACTCCATTTACCCAATAAAGGCACTAAGTCTACTCGTTCTCCTCGTCCCACAAGGAGACGAGGTCCCCAATTGGAGCCTATGTTGAAACATTTTTTAAATTTTTTATCTTCAAGACTAAAACCTTCCTTTTTCGGGTTTCGGATTTTCATAAAGCATAACCTGAACTATCATTTCCAAAAGGCCGGTACCAAAATCCCGACAAGCTCTATTCTTTAAATAATAAAAGACCAAAAAAAAAAAACCAAAAATTTTATAAAAGTCCCAACGCGCTTTCTGTAAAGTTATTTTTTTTGTAATCACGAAAAGCTTAAAAACTAAACGAGTTAAGACTAAACTTTAAAATTTTTTCAGGATTCGGGGTTTACTGAGAACATATGTTTTAATACATATCCAAACGCAGAATCGCGATCCCCGATTTCCTGAAAAATGGATGTTACTAATTATTAAGGAATACGTTAATCGTATCGCAATTTCGGGATACAAGGTTCAACGATAACATACCTCTTGTCAACATGATCCCCGAAATCCTGAAACGCGAAGTCCCGACTCATAATCTGTGTTTAGACTGAATTAACCTTGTTTTGGAAGTTAGTATTTAATCTTGATTAATTAATTCACTAATACGGAAATTTAAGGCTTAATTTAATCTCATCGTGATTTCACAATTTCGGGAATCAGGGTTTATCGATGACATACTTCATGTATCCACAATCCCCGAAACCCCAAAATGCGAAGTCTTGAACCATAATCATATTTTAAACTGGACTAACTTTGTTTTAAAAACATGATTAACGATAATTAAGCTTCTTAGGTATTTTCTTATTTTCAGTACCGTTGAATGAAATATTTCAAATTTTGAATCTGGATTGTCGAAATATGGCCTTATTAATAAACATATAACTGATAAATGTTGCACGTATCTTAGAAATATTTTTTGCATTAAATGTAATTGATTATAGGTCAGCTGCGTCAGTGTTTTTGTCATAAAATGAGTTTAAGGCGAATTTAAAATATGTGCTCCAAAACCTATGCTTATTCTATCCTTCAAAGGCAATTCGTAGTCGTCCAAGCCCATACTCTTCTTTTATGTGACAAGTTTTCCTTCTAACATAAAGCTATGACGCCAAATAAAGCACCAAAGAAGAGTGAAGATACAGAGGAGATGCGTAACCTAGAAGGAGATATCATATCTGACACTACGCCGCACACCATCGACTCAATTAAATCCTGGACACAAATCTATGAATTCCTAGATTACGAAATCAAAAATTCTCCTGTTGATTCCGAGAATCACTATTGGGATATAGTAGAATCGGAGCTTCATACGATCGCAACACGCCCTCGGCTCATGGCATACAACGACATGATCAATTGGGCCTTGGAGAAGGTCGATATCCCAACAAGAAGCATTTTAAATGATCAAGCGGTCATTGTCGGCTCATTCGATCCAGAGCATATACAAGTAATGTACAAACTCTCACCAAATCCTAAGCACATTTATAATGCCAAGTTTTTAGCTGAATTTCAAAGGAAGGAGTGTACTGAGGCAGACCGAACTTATCTCGATTTAATTAGAGAATGGTGGAGATGTCCATTGAAATTTAGGGCTGATACCCATGGATTTTATGCCACAGCATCTTTGAATGAGTACATGGTCTATGTAGCCATTTTGCTGTGTAGACTTTTCGGGAAAAAGAATCCCTACCATTTTCCTGCAGAATGGGTGCCCTTTTTAGAAGAAGCATCAGAAGGATACACTTTTAACTAGAGTAAGATTTTGTCTGATAACCTAGCCCAAGAAGTTTCAAATTACAGAGTTGAAATATCTAAAGGCCAATCAGTGGCCTTTTACATGTCGGCGTACATTATGGACGCAATATTCTTTGTGACTCCATTTCCCCTGATGAATTGGAGTTGGAACATAACCTGCCCCGAACCCATTCATGAGTATCACTTTGTGCTATGGGAAGAAAAAGCTAAGAATGTGTTTTATGAAATTTGTCATTTCATAGTAATTCCAATGCATAAAATGTTTTATGGCTGTGAACCCCCTCGCATTTCTGAGACAGTCTCAGAAAACCTCAAAGAAATAGCCGACTAGTTCATTGATGAAAACTTCTCTTACATTAGGGTTTATGGGTGCTCAATTCCCCCTCATGCGCTTCCAAAATTCCTCCTGGACAGACTGGTCTTGAGGGAGGTAGCACATCAAATAGTGAAAGGTGGTATTGGAATAGAGCTAAAGGAAGCTCAAAATAAATCCTGACCAATCTTCCCTATACATGTCGAGAAATTTTCATTGCTAAATCTAGGCCATTCTAAAGTGGAAGGCGAAGCACTAGAAGAAGTTAAACTGGTAGATATCGAACACAGGAAGCATGACCCTTATCAATTAATAAACATACATTTGATGCACTGCAATATGAAAGCTTATGAACATGAAAAGTTTGTTTATGATGATATACTCAAAGAGGTTAAAACCTATGAGGAGGTATTGAACAGGGTACGGGCCTTATCACCCAACTTACAGACTGGTTTCATGTCCTTCCAAAGTCACAGGCAAAGTTGTTTGCCAAACATTTTGCAGGGTGAATCCACGACCCCTCCTCCAAAGCAGGAAGGGCCTCCCCCAGGTTTTGAAATAGATGTACAAGATAAAGATAATACAAAGGGGAAAATGAAGGAGATTGAAATGCCTTTACAAGAAACAGAAGTTCCTTAGACAGAAAATTCAGAGGCAGGGAGAGGAAAGGAGTTGGAAACATCCCCAGAAATCCCTGAGGAGTTTCTTAAAAAAGTAGGAGGAACAACATCAACGGAGCTTGGAAGTCCTATCGCTTCTTTGACCCCATTACAATCTACCTATGGAAACCCCCAAGAGGGAGATCTTTATGTTAGTGATCTTGAGCATATTTCTAGGGACGAGATTCCTTCCTATGATTACTTTTTCAGTAAAAAGAGGAAAGCTATCCTGAAACAGGAAATGCATCCAAGAGGAGGCATGATTATAAAAAAGCACAAGATCATCATAGATGGACAAAAACTTGAAGAGGGTGAATTCGCTAGATAAATAGCAGGCACAATGGGAGCCTTTGCAGTAGCAAATTTACACTCTGTAGGTAATTTGAGAACTATGTTGTAGCTGAAAGATCAGATGATAGCTTAGCTACAAAATCAATTAAAGGAAACTGAAAGAAGTATTAGTCGGGAGATAAACAAGGGTTTAGAACAAGCCAGATTCAATGACATACAAGAGATTCAAAAACTAAAAGCAAGCTTAGATGAAGCAAACCTGAAGATACAAGTCAGTCAAGCACATGTTCTGCAGCAAGAAGAAATGAATAGACAATTACAAAATAAGATTAATTCCATTCAAAATCAAGTGGTAGAGCTTGAAATTTTCCAAGCCTAGGTGTTGGAAATACATACAAAGATAGAAAAGGAGCAACATGGAGTGTTTTTTAAGCTAGAATTTATTCAGAATTACTTTCAGGAAACAAGTAAATCCTTAGATAGTATTCTCCTGAAAGAGAGAGAAGTGAAAGCAACCAGAACAACTTTTCAAAAAGTAGTGGCTCTTTCAATTAAAGAAGGGGTCAGAGAGACTCAAAAGTTATCTGTTTCTGAGCAGATTAAAGGTGATATAATACTCAAGGTATGGGAGGCAAACCTTGCAGAAAACAAGAAAATAACCAGAGAGGTTAATGACGACTGTCAAGGAATTTTTGACCTTTTAGAGAAAGCTTCATTTAACATTGGAAGAAACAACTATCCAGGGTTGTTAGGAGAAATTAACATTGTTAGGCATCAGTTAAGATTTAAGGAGGATCTAGAAGAAATTCAAGTAGAAATCCCACAAATAAAGGTAATCAATGTCACTCAAATCGACAAATGGATAGTGATGTCGAACTTAAAGTTACAAACTATTAAGTTCACAAGAAAAATAATCGAAGACCATTTGCCTAAACTACAGAGAAAGTTATTCCTATTTGAGGCAAAAGATATTCCAGAAGCTCCCAGAGTTTTGGTGCAGTTCCTGGGAAAATGTATTTGCTGTCTTAAAATAGAAGAAGGAAGTTCATCAAAGAAAACATGAAATATTGTTATGGATATTTTCATCATTGAAATAATAAAGTAGTTAAAATATAAATGTAAATGGTTCAACATTGCTCATTCATGTAACCGTTAGTCTTCGGAAGTTAGTTAATCACCAACAGGAAAAATGTTTGGTGATCATGTATAAATATAATTTCACAAGACTGAGAAAGGGATTTTGTTTTTTGGGAGCGGATTGTATTAGAAGTTTTTCGATTTACAATGATATAGATAATGCAGAAGACATTCTGAATTCTGTCACCTTGAAGCTATGTGTTCCTTCACTCTATTTTCAATATTTTTCAACATCTTTCGTTTTATGTTTTTCTAATGAATGATCGGCTATAGTTTAATTCAAAATTCTACTGTAGTTTGAATTTATTTGATTATCTAATCATTTACAGGTTTTCCTCTGTGATTGCTATCAGTAGTTTCAAGACCTGTAGGTTAGTTGGATGATTATATTTTATGCTTCATTAGAAATGTTATTTTTCTCCCCTTCTTCTGTTATGATGTGAGATTCTTTCACAAATAAAGCCTCATATTCTTCAACAGTGTTACTTTGTTATTATTTTAATATTCTCAAATTACTTCAAGTACAGGAAACGACCTTTACTGTTATTATGTTATTATTTTGAGTTCCAAAATTCCTTTTCTATTTCATACCACAAAACTGAAGCAACAAATTTTAAAACTTATTTATAATTCAATGAAATTTTACTCCTCATGACTGTCCCAAGTAATAGACAACCTAACATAGAACCTAGCCTACAGGATCAAACTAGCATTGCTTTGAACTTGTTTAATACTATCCTGCAAACAACAACTACCCGAGTCGAATTAGAATGTCCATGGGTAGTTATTGAGAGAGAAATCAGTGTCCAAGAACAATGGGAAGCTAGACATAGACAGTTGAGAAACCAACTCTGATTTACCCTTCACATTTGATTCTTACCCCTTGATTCTCATTATCATTTTGGATGCCTTGACGGTATACTTTAGAGCCTTAAAGTATAAACTTAGGAACAACAGTAAGCATTGAAGGGGAGATGCTTGACAAGGTGGTTGGCCTGATGTTCATGGACCATGACATTACTGATGAGCAAAAATTCTTGGAGTTGGAAAGAGAAAAATATTTGCGCACAAGGAGCGTACCAGGTACCGGATAAATCCTACTCGAGACACAAGAGTGGGCGACAGGCTTGGAGAAGGCAGGCATCTTGAACCTATTGGAAATCAACATTTCAGGCGCAACTTGGAGATTAATGTGTGTGTGAAGGTGTTGCTCAATTGTGTCCATGGGGAGACACTATGGATATATCCTCTAGTATCGATTGATATTGTGTTGATTGCAAGAATTACAGGACTACCAAAGATAGGCGAGGATCCAACCCTTCTATTCAATAAGGGAGGAGAGAGAGAACTCTCAGAAGTGATGAAAGAAAAATTCCAAACCTTCCAGGGAAAGAGGGGACTGGATGTGAAAAACATCAGTGATCTGAATATTCAGTTTGCAATGCAGGTGTTGACTTGTAAGTTGTTGTGAAAGTGTAGGAAGGATGATTTCCCCATTGCAGTCATTGCAGCTGCAGAGAAATGTGTTGAAGGGGTTCATATGAACTAATCTACCTTTTTAGTAAACCAATTTTTATAAGACTGCATTGAGGCCCAGGAAAAGGGCACAGAGTTCCATTATGCATGGTTGTTAATTTTGATTACGTTGGTCGGTTGGCAAGAACCACAGTATTATCAGCATATGCACATATTAGGTAGAGGAAATATGGCTAGGAGATATGCTAACTTATGGAATTTGATGATTAAGAGAAGACAGAACGACAATAATGTTACATTTTATGTATACCTGGAAAACGTCACACATCTAGTTGAACATACACTTCACATATAAAAAAAGACAGTGGAGACATATAAGAATATTTCGCATTTTAAAGTGGGCATGCACCACATGTATTTGTAGGCCAAGAGAGATCCGGCGTGCCAATAATTTCCAACCCATTATAATTTGACATCAGAGGATGTATTCCCAATAGTGAATTACTAGGAAGAGGGATAGAAAATCCCACTAGA
The DNA here is from genome assembly GCA_009831015.1 of Picea engelmannii. Lineage (NCBI taxonomy): Eukaryota > Viridiplantae > Streptophyta > Pinopsida > Pinales > Pinaceae > Picea > Picea engelmannii. The sequence goes on along the minus strand of ML786734.1, from coordinate 33,512 downwards.
GAAAACAAGGCACTCATACGAGGGAGAAGAGCAGGATAAGAGCGATGAGGAACCCGATGACTAGCAAGGGACCAAGCAAAACAATGGCATGGGAGATCAACCTTTCCCATCCACAACAGAAGAGAAACCAATCATTCCAACAATAGGAGGGAAAAGAAAAGATAATGGGAAGAAACAAGAACGACATGCACGCAAGAAAACCAATGCACATAAGGAAACCCGAGTGTATACCTTAACTAGTGATGACATGGACCACATAGGCTACCAGGTAAGGGATGTCATGGAGGAATTTATAGAGGAATCCATAAAGAAGAAAGAGAAGCAACAACAAAGAGTGAAAAAGCAATCAGAATCACTCCAGCAGATGTTGGAAGCAGTGAGCATCATGAAAGAGAATAGGACCAAGGAAGGATCATCCACGCTACCAAGGAAAGAAGCAGAAAGCACACATATGGTCCTAACACAACTAACATCATGGAATATAACCTTACAAATCGAGACAGATGCGTTGGAGTTTCCAATGGGTGAGTTACGGGAATAAGTAAATGCATTGGGCTATCTCAATATAGTCATATCCAGGATGCCCTTACAAAGACTACAAGACTTGCAAGCAAGACTATTGCAAGAAATAAAGAACATAGGAGAGGAAGCATATGGAGGGCTGGAAAGAATAAGGGACGAAAGAGCCCAATTACAATAGCAGTATGACAAGGCACTGCAACAAAAGAAGGAATTTGAAGGCGGAGTAGAAGAAGTTATGAAGAATAAAGACGAGGCTGAGGAGAGGGCCAATAAAGCATTAAAGGAAAAGGATGAAGTTAAAAGGATAGAACAGAAAACCCAAGAAGTTGTTGAAACACTGTATAAAGCAATCCCAGAAGTCTCCATAGTAGTAGAAGCTACTATGGAATAACAAGTGTTAAATATTGGTGACATCATTAAGGGCTTCCGTGAGCATATTGAGGACATAAAATTATGAATCATGTCAGGAATGCCACTGGAAGTGCGCGAACGTAGGGAGAGAATGATGACGACAACAATTGCCAATATCAAGCAAGGAGAAGGAGAATGTGTCAAACTCTATGAGGAGAGTGAATAGATATGGACTGAGTGGGTAGAAGACCTGGAGATAAAGGTTGTGGAAGAATGCTTAAGAGAAGCACAAGAAAGAGGATGCCAAGCTTCAGAGAAGATAACAACACTTCCACCAGTAGAGTGGATGACAACAATTTTGGATCAGAGGAAGTCATACATAGAGGTTGAAATGATGAGGGAGCAACAAAAGATCAGTCAACAGAGACTGGCACCACTGCAGGAAGAAGCAGTGAGAGTAATTGGGGAATTGGCGACTGTGCAGGGTAAGGTCAAGAAGGAAGAAATTGAAGTAGAGGACAAGCTTACAAGCTTGACCACACAGGGGGAAGAGGAGATAGTAGAAACAGAGGGCACGATCATCAAACAGGTGGAGGTAGCAAAGGTTGCCTCTCAAAAATTCATCAGGACATCAAAGAGCAGGAAACATGCCTGAGTGGCTCGGGATGAGCCACAGATGAGTGTTGGGGGCCTGTTGCACAGGAAGCTTTGGAGACAATTTTGTAGTTTTGGATACAATTTTGGGAAAAATCCTAAGTAGAGGAAAAGTGTTGGGTATGTGTTATATTCTTTGCATGTGTGTGTGTGTGCGCGGGGTGCTTTCCTTGGGGATCCCAGGGGGGGCCAGGTTTCCCCCCCCCCTGGTTACATGCAGGGTTCAGCTTTGGGTGGTAAGCCAGAGTCGACGGGATTTAGGGCAGTGGCCCGAAATTATTTTTTGGGTGGTTTTTGCTATTTTAGTGGATTTTTCTATTTTTCGTGGTTTTTGCTATTTTAGCGGATTTTGCTATTTTAGCGGTTTTCTAAATTAATCCCGGATTAAGGGATTAGGGTTTTGGTAGCTACGGAATACCTAAAATATTGTATATATTGTATGGTGAATGGTGAAATTAATACAATGAAGAGTTGAAAGGTGTGGCACCAAGGAAGGTTGGTTTTCTCCCAGTTAAGGATTTCCAACGAAAATCTCTATGTACTCTGTGTATGAACCATTGATTAATTTATGTTTTTCTTAAGAATATGTATGCATTTATTTACTTCATAGGTTTAAAACTTACATGTGGTATCAAAGCTCCATTTTGGCTTAAGGGGGATGCATTTGTGGCTGGGGGTTTAGCTCGGTCTTGATAGATCAAGTTTATCTTGGGTCTTTCATAAACTTGGGTTCAGTGGGAGTTTTTGCAGTGGTGATTCAAGTGTAGAAAGAGAAATGGTGAGCTCTTCTAGAATCGAGATAGGGAAGTTCAACGGTAAAAACTTTGAGCTATGGAAGCTCAATATGGATGACCTTCTTGTATACAAAGAACAATGGATCTTTGTGGATCCTGGTACACATCCTACTGGTACGCTGTCTACTGGCACACAATCTACTAGTACACAACCTACTAGTACACAAACTACTAGTACACAACCTACTAGTATGTCGAAGGAATATTGGGAGAAGTTGGATAGGAGAGCAAGGAGTACTATTCGACTATGCCTGGCAGATTTGGTGTTGTTGAATGTCTCGGGAAAATCTATAGCCAAGGAACTATCGGATGAGTTAGGGAATTTGTATCAATCAAAGTCCCTGGTAAACAAGTTGTTTCTTTGAAAGAATTTGTATCATATTAGGATGGAATATGGAGATTTTGTGATAGAACATTTAAATTCCTTTGATACTCTGGTAAGTCAACTTATCTATGTTAATATTATGATTGCAGAAGAAGATAAGTGTATTACTTCGTTATGTTCTTTGCCAGACTCTTGGGATAATCTAGTTGTATCAATAGGTAGTACCACTCAATCTACATTGAAGTATGAGGATGTATTTGCATCCTTGTTATCTAAAGAGATGAGGTGGAAAAGCATGGATGGCCAGTGTTATCACTCCAAGAAACTCTTTGAGGTTGTAAGACAAAGATGCTTGGTAACTTAAGGTAAACATTTTTTGTATTTTGTATGTGTGGATCAATGGGATAACTCAATTACAGTATGGTATTCAGATAGTCAAAATGAGAATCAAATGAATCAGTGCTCTCAAGGATCAATTATCAGATGATATCTTTTAAGTGGGTGAGAAAACAATGCTTATAAACCAAATACAAATGTAGGGTTTAATAAACAATGATAAGCAACTATTAATCAAGTTATGAGCTAACCAATGAGATGACAGTCATTCTGCAGCTAAAACAACTTGAATAAGAGTACAGAAGGAAAGATGAGAATCCAACATCAATAGAGAGAGAAAATTGTGATTTGTATTATCATATGGAAAAGTTTGTTTACAATATAGTATCTTCTGTATCCCAAAAATCGAACCTTTACTTTATCAAAATGATAAGTATTTATAACCTTTACAATAGATCTCAGATCCCTGAAAAATGGATCTAGATTTCTAAATATAGAAAACAGAGTGCAAACTAATCATAATCAGGTAATTGAAAATCTACTTTATATGAATCAAACTGTCTTCAAAAGGTATTTGACATCTAGTCTTTATCATGACGTGCCCCTGATGTGTCTTTGATGTGTCTCTGATGTGTTGACACATGTCTTCAAAACTGAAAACTTTAAATAGTTTTGAACAAAGTTTTAGTTGACCATTTAAGCACTCACCTCCTATATCTCCACGAATCTTTGAAACTGAATATTTCATGATTTGGTGATTAATCTTTTTGATGCCCTCTTATCTTTTAAATCACCAAAAAATTGCTCTGTTCGAGCTCAAATCTTCAAAATTCTTTCTCTACGGTTTCACCAGCTATTCCACCTTAGAATTTTCTAATTAGCCGATGAAAGCTCTGCTTTTCAACAACTAATTGGTTATAACTGCGCCTCCTGTGCTGGTGAAAATTATGTTTTCATCAAAAGAAAAACCCTTCATGTTCAAAATAAAAAATCATTGTTTGTATTAGTCTTGATTAATCTCCTTGCAAATTTACAGCAACCTGTGCCAGCACCTGTAAATCTGGATGTGTGGTAATTCTTTCTTTCAACTTTTTGATTTTCCTCTTCAGACGCTTAGCTAACCACCATAAGTTGTTATAGTCCTTTTTGATCTTTTTCTTATTCTTCTTATCCTTTATTATTTCAAGTGCCAGCTTCTCAAAAGTTTCATTGGTCTTTGAAAAATTATTTGATAAAGTTTTATATCTTGCCTTTATCACCCTTTCTAGAATCTCTTGTTGTGTTATTATCTCTTTCATCTCCTTAATCTTCTGTGATTTCTTTGATTTCTTATTTCTTGAGGTTTCACCTTCATCTTTGGAAGTAAAAACTTCAAAATCCTGTGCAGGTTCCATGGAGTGATCTAGACTATTGATGTCTGGAATTTCATCATCTTTTTTTGGTTCTATGTATGAATCTGTGTATGGAATATTTAGAACATTTTCCTTCTTTACTGTGGATTTCTCTGGGTTTGCTTCGAAATCTAGTTTCTTTTTAGCTTTCTTGGGCTTTACGCTATATTTTTTATCTTCTGGTGACTTTGGGAGAGCTCTCCTTCTCTTTGAGCTACTCTGAGGAGTTGGTTGCTTCTTTCCTTCTTTATTCTTTTCATTCATAGGTTGAGTTTGGGTCTCAAAACCTTCCCAAAAGACAAAGTGTTGCCAAGTTCTTTTTCACTGTCTCAATTCTTCCAAGATGATCATTTTAATCAGGCCATAATGACAAAGGGAATTCTTGATGCTGAATGGTTCGGCTCTAATCCTATTACACACCTTTGTTAGGCTTTTATGAAGAAAGAAAGGCATATTTAGAAGGACCTTCCCTGTGAAGTGATCTAGGAGTCTAAAGTGATATAACATCAACTTGTCATACCTTCCCTCTGAGGTTACATATAGCTGAATTCCTTTGAACATAACTTGCCATTCATCTTCAAAGTAAGAAAAAGGGATACTTTTCTTCCAGGTTATACTTCAAAACTCTGTTTTGAGGTATGATCTAAAATCCAAATTCTTGGTTACTGTTGTTTTAAACCAACTTTGACATGTTCTGGGTAAGCCAGTTGTTGAAGCAATGGTAGCTTCATCAACTATCAGTTCCAAAGAACCTACTGTAGCTTTCTTTCCATTTTATGACTTTGCAAAAGTCTCTTCTATCGCCTAGTGATAGCCCTCCTGCAACTTTTCTACATAGGTCATACATCATGCATCTGAGAAACGCTTATGAACTTCTGGATGAGATTGCAAAAAGGATAAGTTGTCTAATTCTTTCCTCAGAAGTGATCCTCCTCGCTTCCTTGCCATCTACAACTTAATCACCAATTAATTTGTACATGGTTGACACAGTAATATTTCTAAATAAAGAAAGGGTTGGCGCTGGTGAAAATGACCCTGTGTTATCAATTGACATATGAAACCCCATAACAGAATTTTTAAACACCATGAGTTTGAAATAAGAAATGATGATTTGATTTGATGTCAACAGATATCTAGTAGTTTATCCTCTGGTTGTAATGATGATTAAGAGTTCGTCACATCTTCAAACCCTTCTTTGTTTACCACGCGAAATACGTGATCACAATCTATCATGATATCCTGCTAGATCATGGTGAAGAGGTGTAACCACTCATTTGCTTCCATTAACTTGCCATGATGATCGTATGACATGTGTCCAGCATTCCCTTTTGGGTTTCTAAAGTCATTGGAGAAAAAACCCGTGTTAACACTTTCACCGGCTCGCTTGTTGCTGGGAGTACCCTTTAGTCGTTGAAACCTGAGGCTTTCACCGGCTAACTTCAACTTCAAAACAAATGTTAGCCGTTGAAAATCTTTTTCTTGATTTTTTGAAAAGACCTTTTGAGGATCGATTTATTTCTAGAATAACACCTTAAATCCTATGTTCTGACACTTCAAAATTCTAAAATTTATATAGAACCCTATTTATAACCACGTTATCACCTACAAAATAGAGCAAATTGACTGATTCATTTTGGGAGTTAACAATCAGAGAACAGATGCTTTATTTGTAAGAGGTCATACCCAAGACAGGAATATTGGTAAGTCTTCAAGGGGGAGATCTAAATCTACAGGTAAATCTAAGTCTCCAGGAAAATCTTTGAGGAAATTCTAGAAGTGTGGTAAAGCAGGGCATTATAAGAAATATTGCAAGTCTAAGAAGGTTTATAAACCAAAGGGATCTAATAATACCTCTTCCACAGAGGCGAAAACATCCACTGAAGAAGGAGGTGATGTTTACCTAGAATCTATAGGTACACATATAGACCATGGTGTATGGTTGATCGACTCGGGTGCATCATATCATATGAATCCTCACAAGGAGTGGTTCTGTGAATATGAAAAATATGATGGTGGTGATGTATTCCTAGGAGATGACTCAACAGAAAAAATCATGGGATGTGGAAGGGTTGAGTTGTTGCTAAAAGATGGAAGGATTAGAACTCTCCCTGGGGTTCTTCACATTCCAAAACTAGCTAGGAGCCTAATATCTGTAAGCAAGTTGGATGATGCAGGTGTGGATACTGTATTGGGAAAGGGAACTTGCAATATGGTACGAGGAGAAATGGTGTTGATGAGGGGAGTTCGATGTGGAACTCTATACAAGTTGTTGGGAAGAACTTATTCTAATGGGTGTAACAATTATTTTGTCCCTAAGCAGAGAAATAAAGAATACAAGACCAATATTGTCCCTGGAAGGAAGACCATGTTGTGGCATCAAAGACTGGGGCATATTGGAGAAAAATGCCTTCGAACACTACACGGTAAATGTATGGTTGAAGGTATGTCTAATTGCACTCTGGATTTTGATTTATGTGAACATTGCATATATGGTAAACAAAATCAAGTAATATTACCATCTGGTGCTACAAGAGCAAAGGTGATCTTAGAGTTGATACACAACGATGTGCTCGGACCTGTGCATATTCCATCACTAGGTAAATTTGTGTATTATGTTTCATTCATAGATGATTTCTCAAGGAACACGTGGATTTATTTTCTTAGAAATAAATTTGAGGTATTTGATAAATTTAAAGAGTTTAAGGCTCTAGTAAAAAATGAGACAGAGAAGAAAATAAAGGTATTGAGGACAAATAATGGTGGATAATTTTGCGGAAATGAATTCAAAGAATTTTGTAAGAAGTGCAGTATAGAAAGGCAGAAAACTAATCCATACACACCTCAACAGAATGAAGTTGCAGAAAGGATGAACATGACACTGATGGAAAAAACAAGGAGCATGCTTAGTGGTGTCGAGTTAGGACAAGAATTATGGGTAGAGGCAGTGGGTACAACTTGTTACCTGGTCAATCGATCACCATCATCAGCATTGGATGATAAAACTCCACACGAGGTATGGATTGGTAAAAAACCCTCTCTTGAACATCTTAGAGTGTTTGGTTATGATGCTTATGTACATGTTCCAAAGGAAAATATGAATAAGTTGGATAATAAAGCTGAAAAGTGTATCTTTATTGGTTATAAAGAAGGTGTGAAAGGTTATAAGATTTGGAACCTATAAACTAAGAATAATGTTTATAGTCAGTATGTTGGTTTTAGAGAGGTGAAAGATGTTCCCAAACATGAATTCCTACCAAGGCAAGAAGAACCTAAGAAAATAGAGTTTGAGTTGGATGATGCAAAATCTGACTCAACTAAAGAAGATGAAGTAGAAGAAGAAGAACCTCATACCCTGGTATTGAGGAGATCAATGAGGGAAAGAAGGCAACCATAAAGGTATATCCCACCTGATTTTCATTCTAATTTTACTTTATCCATTACTGATGATGATCCCAGAACTGCCATGGCAGTAGTGAATTCAGAGGATAGTAAACTCTGGAAGAAGGCCATGGTTGAAGAAATGGATCCCTTGGATAAGAATGAGTCATGGGATCTAGTTGAGTTGCCAGCTGGAAGAAAATCTATTGGTAGAAAATGGTTGTTCAAGAAGAAGTTTAATGCAGAAGGAAAAGCTCAGTTTGTAGCAAAAGGTTATTCCCAAGTAGAGGGAATTGACTTTGGTGAGATTTTTTCTCCTATTGCGGATTTAACTTCTATTGGATTTCTTTTATCTATTGTTATTTCTTTTGATCTTGAAGTCGAACAGATGGATGTGAAGATAGCATTCCTACATGAGGATATGGAAGAAGAAATCTACATGAAGCAGCTAGAAGGATTTGTAGTGAAGGGAAAGAAAGAGTTGGTCTATAAGATAAAGAAGTCACTATATGGTCTGAATCAATCACCTAGGATGAGGTACCAAAATTTTGACACGTACATCCTTGGATTGGGATTCGTGAGAAGAAGGGATGATCACTATGTACAGTTTTGGTAATCACTTCATTTATGTAGTGTTGTATGTTGATGACATGTTTTTGGTAAGAAATAACATGGATGTTAACAAGGAGGTGGAATTGCAACTATCCTCCAAATTTAACATGAAGGATCTCGGTGCTACTAACTTCATTCTGGGAATGGAGATTAAAAGACATCATACAAACAGGAAACTCTAGTTGAATCAAAGAAAATATGTTGAGAGGATATTCCAGAGGTTTAATATGCATGGAATTAAATCGGTCAAGGTTCCTATTCCTATAGGTGTAAATTTATATGTAGATTAGTGTCCCAAGACACATGAAAAAGAAGACATGTCCCATGTTTCGTATGCTAGTGCAGTTGGCAGTTTGATGTATGCAATGGTATGTACTAGACTAGACATTGCACATCCAGTGGTATTTTGGAGCAAGTATATGTCAAAACCAAGGAAGGAGCATTGGACAGTAGTAAAGAGGGTCTTCAGGTATTTGTGTGGCACTACCAGTTATGGATTGTGCTACCAAGGAAGACCAGGATTAGACAAAGTGTTGGACATACATGGGTTTGTTGATGCTGACTTGGTTGGAGATATGGATCGTAGAAGATCTACAAGTGGGTATGTGTTTAACCTATTTGGAGGAGAAGTTAGTTGGATGAGAAAAAGACAGGTTATAATGGCACTCTTAACTACAAAAGTTGAATACATGGCAGCCACTCATGCAAGCAAGGAAGCAGTATGGTTACAGAGATTGGGTTCAGGTATTCGATTGGTACAACAAGTAGTAAGATTAGATAGTGGAAATTAGAGTGCAATATTCCTGGAAAAAAACCTTGCTTATCATTCAAAGACAAAGCATATTGATGTTCAGTATCACTTTGTGAGACACATGGTTGAAGAAAAGAAGGTGTTGTTGGAAAAGGTTCACACTTTGAAGAATGTTGCAGATTCATTGACAAAGTCTGTGAGCACAGAGAAGTTATCCTAGTGTAGAGTAACAATGGGCATTGTTGCCCTGGATTGTTGACTATGTAATCCCGTGAACCCATGTATGCAAAGTAAACAACAAGTGGGAGAATGTTGGGTATGTGTTATATTATTTGCATGTGTGTGTGTGGGCGCGTCAGATTCGACAACTGTGTCGGATGATCCCAACTTCCGTCAAAGGTTTTCTAAATTAATCTCGGATTAAGGGATTAGGGTTTTGATAGATACAGAATACCTAAAATATTGTATATATTGTATGGTGAATGGTGAAATTAATGCAATGAAGATTTGAAAGGTGTGGCACCAAGGAAGGATGGTTTTCTCCCGGTTAATGGTTTCTAGCGTAAATCTTTGTGTACTGTGTGTATGATCCATTGATTAATTTATGTTTTTCTTAATAATTTGTATGCATTGCTTTACTTCATAGGTTTAAAACTTACAAAAAGTGCATGGAAGAAGAAGGAAATCTAGGGAGCGCATAGTTAAGGTGCATCCAGGAGGATAGTGCACAGAAGGAGGAAAGTGAGTAGAAGGAAGACAACACACAGACAGGAGAATAAATAAAAAGAAAGAATAAAGCCAACAGAGGATAAGGAAAGAGAAGAAAGAGAGAGAATAAAGCATGACATAAGGATGACAACTCGACATTCCAAAAATAAAAGAATAGCAAAAAGCAACATGCAGATGGAAAAGAAGCTCGAACAACCAGTTAGATAAGGAAAGTATGCATTGTAATGGGGTATTTTGGGTTGAGAAAATTAGGGTTTTTAGCCCTATATTTTTGTATAAATATGTAATGGGTTAGGAGAATAGGGGTTCCTCTGGTTGTTATTCTTATGAGGTTCCTCCATATGATTATTATTGAGCATTATTGTAGAATTTGTTTTGTGGGGTTCTTGAGTTCTTGAATGTGAAAGTATGTTGAAGAGAAGAAACAATTAATGAATTCTAAAAAGATGATACCGAGTCTATGTATTTTTATGTGGTTGTGCTTAGGAAATATGTTGAATGCATGTTTGAGTATATTTTCTTTACATGTGATTATGGCGCAAGAGGTTGGATGGTTACAATAATGAATTTATATTATAATTGGTAATAGAATGATAATTTGAATCTAATAATGGCTAAGTAATGGAAGAAGAAACTCTGCAAAATAGCATGCACAAAAATAGTTAAGTCAGAATGAATAGGAACATAACCTCCCATCCCCTTAATCCTGTAGAAACCCAAGTCTTGCAGTCCCAATAGATACCTCGGGTGAGACTTCATTTGCGCAAGCATGTTAAGCCCTAATATTGGCTCATTACCCCTCAATTGGGGCATATTATATTATTAATGTTATTTTATTTATGTCGGCTTTAGGCCATTAGTTGTAATTATACCTCCTAGTCTCCTATATATACCAAGGAGACATTTTCATTTTGAATCATCTTGTACTTGAACATTTAAGTGGGG
>ML786734.1:0-17415 GCA_009831015.1 Picea engelmannii | reverse complement strand
TCTTGTACTTGAACATTTAAGTGGGGTAAAAGGAGGTTTCCCCCTCGAAGAGGCTTATTATCTGAAATTATCTCTTTTTCAAGGCGTTGAGTACTTTTCCTGAGGTTTTTCTATGCTATATTGATGTTTGGTTCTTAACAAAGCAGGTGATGCCAAAAGGGTCGGTGTCTAGTGGGTGTTGTTGGTCAAAAGACAATATTGAACCTAGGGTCTTACAACTGTGCGCGGAATCGACAAAGAATAAGTGAAGCGAGGAAAGAGATAACCTAACAACACGAGGCACCAAATGTAATCATTTATTTTTTGGATATGGGTAGTCATTAAAATTTTTGCCTTAAATATTTATTTTTAGTTCTTTTGTTGTTGCAAGAAAAAAAATCAAAGAGGAACTTATTCTAAAGATGTTGGAATCTTGTGACTTTAGTGTAAACCTAATTTGTGGTAGCTATTGGTTGGACTAACCTCTTGTGATAGTTGTTCACTAGGTAGAGAAATTGGATGGTGGGTGGTCCCAAATAGATCGAATGGTGCCCACTATGTCCACTTAGGGTATATGTGATCCCATATTATAGAGTCCTTTTACCAACTCTTGTGGACATGTTGTGGGTTATGGTCTCATGCTTGGGGTTTCAAGTGAAGAAATCAAACCTATATATGAGAGTCTTTAGCCTTATTTACAATATATCAAATCAAAAGGTATTGAATCAAGAAAGAATTATGAGATTTTGTTGTATGTTTGATTATGCATTGTGATGATCATATGAATTGTAGTTAATGATTATTAGGGTATCAATGATACCCATGAAAAATATTGTATGTTGTGTTGATGGCTTGTCTATGGTTTTCTCTCTTATATTAGAAACTCCCATGGTGATGTCATAAGTTATGGCTTGAGATAGATATGTTTTGTATGTGAAACTCTAACATGGTATCAAAATTGTGTTTCATGGGGATCAAAATTGTGTTGTTTTAAATCTTTGAAGTGAAACAATGCATACATATTCTTAAGAAAAATAGAAATAACAACAACGACATACACATAGTACACAAATATTTACCCTAGAAATTGTTAACGAGGAAAACCAACGAACCTTAGAGCCACACCTATAACTTCTTCATTATATTAAATCCACCATTCACAATACAATATATAGGTATTATGTGGCACCCAAAAACCCTAATCCATTAACCCAAATTAGATTACAACCCTAATCCCTTAACCAAGACTAGATTACAATGGGTTGAAAATTTATTTGGCCGAAAAACTCAAAACAACCAAAAACAACCCCAAAAAATTGGTTGGGGGATCTGCCCCCNNAACCATGCAAATAATATAACACACTCCCAACAAAAATGGATATCTTATGATTGCTTTAGTATGATATGAATTTATGAAATGGGTATGATAATGCTTCTTCTCTAATATAGTTGTTGTGATCTTCTTTCAAAAATAACTCAGATGATTATTGTTTGTTTTTATTGGTCCTGATTGGGTGAGAATTTTCTTAAGGATGTTTCAGGTAAGTCTATACAACATTGGTGTTGAAACTAGGCATTTGATATGATTTGTGCATGATATATTTGTCATTTATGTGTGTGGTACAATAAGTGAAAAGTGTAAACTAGTTTGAAGATTTAGGAAATTTTCAATGCCCTAGCCATTCTTAGGAATATTTTATAGCTTCAGAGGAATGTTTATAGGCCTTGAATAATCCCAAGTCACTTTGTACAATAGTATCTATTGTTGTTTGGCTTATGAAGGATGTAACACAAATCATTAAGCTTGAGTAGAGGTGTTTTTCCTCTTTAGATTTTAACACCCTTTTGGTGATTGTGTCGATCCTTCAACAAGGTGCTTACTCATTGATTGTAGTCAATTAACATACTTTTAGAAGTATTTGATTGAGTATACCATTCAAATTTATGGAAAATGTTTTAGGTGGCATTTTGTATGACTTTTTTTCCGTATAATTCATTTATGGGAAAACCCACTGGGCACTTCCCCTCATTCCAAGGATGGTTTCCAAGGTAAAGTGAATTTTGTAGAAGCTCAAAGATTTACCATTTCACTTATAGGAATAGAACCTATGTGGGGAATAAAACATCCTCTCACACAACCACTAGGGCTAGACCTAGTTGAAAACATGTTACACAACTTATTGTTGAGTGAGTTCCTTTCTAAATTGAAGATTGCTACTAGATATACTCCTCATGTGAGTCATGAGTGGTGCCCTAGAATGAAAAGAGACTAAGCATGGGTGTATTCGATGAACTGGCATGTATTATTGTTGTTGATGCACATACTCGTTGAGATTCTTTAGAGAATTTTGACATATATGCATCCATGTAGTGGTGTGATCTTCAAACTAGATACAACAAACTAATATCATGACCCATTGTTGAAAAGTCCACTAAGAAAATTGGTGTATCAACTGGAAGTAGGTCAATCTCCTCTCTTACATATTTGGACTAATTTTGTTTTGACTCTTCCAAATTCCCATGTAGGCGAATTATTAAAGTTATGTGGCATATAGAAGAGAGACTAAAGTTCCATTCCCCATTCATTTGTATTGAATACATTAGAGGATATATTTTCAAATATGTGTGTGTGGTTCCATTCCCCTTTCCATTTCACTTCAATACATTGAAGGATATATTTTCAAAGATGTGTGTGTGTGTGTGTGTGTGTGTGGACTATGAGCATTGGAGGAGGAATACAATTGATGTTTCCTTGCATATTTCTCTATGAAAGTGAATAAGGCATATTGGTGATGCTTTATTGTTGTGGTAGAATGAACCAAGGATCAAGTCTCCTTGGGTGAATTATCTCATTGGTTAGTTTGGATTATTTGAGGCAATTGATATTTTGAGAATGTCAAATTATGAATTGATTGAGAATTGGTAAGTTTTTTCAACCAAGTCAAAATTGGCATCAGTCAACTTGTCTAAAGAATTGATTGAGTGTGGATTTGAAGCTATGATGAGAAGAATCATGTTCCCTTGGATGAATATGAATATGTGTCTCTTGGGAACCTCCAAGAGATTCATGAGAAAAAAAATAAAATTGTAGGAATATTGTGACAGACTTCATGAAGAAGTTGATTCCTTATAGGATACTATTACTTATTTATAGAATAAAAATGATGGACTTAAGGATTAGGTTAATTGGTTGGAGGATGAGGCCAGTTTCGTGCATGTTCCAATCATTGAGCTTCATGAAAAGGTTGCTCCACTCCAAGGAAATAATATTCATTTATTCAATGAGTACCAAGGATTAAATATTGATTATGATTTTCTTCTTTCTCGGGTGGATGAGAAGGATAAGACCATTCAGGTATTGCAATATTGCAATCAAGGTCTTGCATGTGAAATAAGTAAATTGCAAATTCCTTTGAAGAAGTATGATGATGAACTTATTGATTAGATTAGGAGGGTTGATGCAATTGGTAATAGCCTCTCTAAACAATGTACTTCTTATATTGATGCCTCATGTGATACTTTCAATGATAATTCTAGTAGATATGATGCTTATATTGATGAGAAGGGGGATCTTGATGATCTACCTTCCTCTCAAACATTGTTGGACATCAATGCACTAATTTATCTCAAGCTTGAGAAACATACCATTGGGTTTGGTTCTCGTATGTTATGTAGGATGGGACATACAAGTGGTGAAATTGGAAAGAATTCATTGTTATTCTGATTGAGTCAAAGATGAGACCATTTAGAGAAGGAATTAGATATGGTGAGACTATGTTGCTAAATGGAGGTCATCCTATTGATTTTTCAGAAGCACATCCTATACCAATTGTTGATTTTTTTATTGATGATGATATGCTAGAGATGAAATTTGCTACTTTGTATGACTCTTCTATTGATTTGTAGAGACAAAGTCTTGCACCTTTGGTTGAGAAGGAATCACATACCACACCTTCTATTAAGAAAGAACATAATTCTAAGTCATATCGACATCCTAATGATCATGATAGGATGAATTTCAATTCCTCATCTAGGTATTATGGTGATAGGTATTCTTATATATATTTGTAGTAGAGACACAAGAGATGAAATCTTGGACTAACACTAACTATTAGGATTGAGTGTGCTTAGATTGATGATTGATTGTGGTAACATTTGAACATATGATCTCAATTACGTAGAGAATTAAATGAAGGAATAAATATAAATGAAAACACACAGACATATTTCAAAGATAAAAATAATATAGTGAAACCCAAATTCTATTAATGAATTAAATAGAAAAAGATTGTAAAGCTCAAAGCAATACAAACTAGATAAAATGGTGACATCTTATCTCTGAAGAGAGATGTGCTAGCCACACTCATTCGCATGCAAACATTACAAGAGGCCAATAATACCTTTTAACATAAAGTATGATTCCTTAAGATGCAAAAACCCTAAAGATCCAAATCCCTAATTCTAGGAAATGATGTTGCAAAAGGAATGTGGGCCTCAAGGAGGTTAGTAGAAATGTCAACTTCCTAGGGCTACAATTTTTTCATACAAACTCCATTTAGGGAGTTTCTTGAACCATTACAAATCTTAATCCATGCTCTATGTCTTTGGAAATCCACACAATCCATGCAATCAAAGGTTGCATGGCCTATGTCAACTGCTAAAAATGCAAGGGAATGATAGAAAAATGTTTCAAAAGTTCAAGACCTAAAAAAATGTAGTAGAACTATCAATATGTGGAACCATTCTTAGTCAATGGAATGAGTGGGTGGCCACCAGTATCTAACTACATCATTTTTTTCCCTTTAGGAAGCAATGGTCCCCGTTGCATCAAGTTCATCCTTGAGATAGGGAAACTTCTACTAGTTTATCTCTTGGTGACCCACTTTCCCTGGTGAAGGAGTTGCCTTGCTTTGATGATTCAATAGAGTTGAGTCTTATGCTAGTAGGTTTCCTTCATATTGGTGTCCGTGATCAAGTTAACTATCACCTACTCAATGCAGTCAAGATTGACTTCTATATGGGCCAAGTGCTTAACCACCTCTGAGGTGTCAAAGGGAGGTGGAAAATATGGTCAAAGTATCTCTACATTAAATACAAGGTGCAAGCCAAGTAAAGGGATAATAATTAATTCAAAATGATCCTCACCCACAACATTGGTGATGGTGTAAGACTCTTACTAGAGTGGGTGGAGCTTCCATTGGGTCCTCTAAGGTAGTCTCTCTACAAATGAAACCATACCTTATCTCCCACTTGAGGTAGTGTCTCTACAAACATTGCTTGACAACCATACCTTATCTCCCACTTGAGGTAGTCTCTCTACAAACATTTCTTGACAACCATACCTTATATCCCACTTGAGGTAGTCTCTATGAAAATGTTGCTTGTACTTTCCATTGGCTTTCTACAAAATACCATGAACTTGTGGTTGGATGTGCTAGATCCATTCAACAAATTAGGCTACTTTATCAACCTCAATCTAATCATGAGAGGATTCTTCCTCTATAGATGCAATGGGTAGAGATGCATCAATTGACGCCAATGGTTGGAACCCCAATACACCTAAACCAGATTGTGGCAAACAGAGCTATGAAGGGCTTTGTTGTAGCTATGTTTAACATAAGGAAGGACTCATACCATGTGTATGGATGTTTGGAGTTTTACATTCTCAAGATATTCACAATCATCATGTTGATTAACTATGTTTTCCCATTGGTTTGGGGTGGAAGTTAGTCAATTCATTTAGCTTGGTGTTAATCATTGACCACAAGCTAGACCATAAATTACTTAAGAAAATAATATCCCTATCTGAAATAATGGTATATGGGAGCCTAAAATGAACCCAAACACACTTAAAGGAGAGCTTAGCAGTGGCCCCCACTACGATACTCTTCTTACAGGGCTTCATCCAATCAACAACCACAAATACATAGTCATTGCCATGCTTGGTTGAAGGCCAATAAAACATGTATTCCATAGATATGGACTCCCAAGGTATGTCTAGGGTAGGTAGAGAAGTGTATAGATCATGCTTCATGATGGCATGTTTGGTTATGGCATAGATAGTGAACAATTTGATATATTTGTTGACATCCTATCAAAGCTTTGGCCAATAGAAATACTTTTGCAACACTACACTATCTTCTCCATGTTGAAGTGCCCTACCATCCGACTATAATGTGCCTACCAAATCAACTTCTCATGCTCTCTTGAAGGAACATAGAGATGGCCTAGATGGCATAAAATTTCATCTTGGATATGAAACTATGAGATTGGTTTGCCTACACCTAGTGTCCACTAGGTAATAGTGAAGTCAAGGTCACTATCATACAATTGGGGCCACCCTGAGGTCTCATGTCCATGAGAGTTGAGAAGTATCATTAGTGCAACAACCAAAGTTCAATTAAGGTAGTTCGCAATGTGATTTGTGATTCCCTTTTTATACTTGATGTTTAGGTGGAATTGTTGCAAGTATCTGGACCACTTCCAATGGTGGTCAATTTTTAACTTTCCATGAATTTACATGAACTATAGGGGCTTGTGATCAATGTAAAAGATCATCTCCTACCCCAAAATGTAATGCTTCCATTGGAAATAGGCTTGCACTATGGACTACATCTCCTTATCATAGGTGAGGTACATGTGAACCACATCAGAGAGTGTCTTGCTATGATAGGGCACCAAATTTTCATATTAAGTGGGGAACACATAAATAGGATAATGTGAAAGCATATGTTTCAATATCGAAGGCTTACTGCATGTTTGATAGAGTGAGTATTGGTGCTTAATAGAGGTGGCATTTCAGATCCTCAAATGATTTCTATTATGAACTTTCTTTGGCCCGACCTTTGGTCACTTGGCTTAGGGTCTAAGTGATATGAGAGAACCCCAACACTAACCTGCAATAGATGTTGATGAGGCCTAAGAAACTATGAAGCTCTATTGGAGTCATTATGGCTAGATAATTGCAAATGACTTGGATCTTGGCTAGATCCACATGCATCCCATGTTCATCCATAATGTATCCCAAGTGTTGAATTCTCTACATGTTGAATGATCATTTACCCATATTATCATATTGCTTAGGAATTGTTGAATGTGTTGCAAATGTTCTACCCAAGTTTTGTTGAAGATGAGGATATCATCCAAATATATGACCACAAAATAATTTGTGAATGACCATAAGATATCATCCATCGTCCTCATGAATGTTGTCAGAGAATGAGTCAAACCAAAAGGCATAAAAAACAACTTGAAAATTCTTCTTTATACTTTAGTACGGTCTTCCATTCATTTGTTTGCTTAATTAGTACCTGGTGGTAGTCTAAATTTAGATCAATATTACTAAAAATATTGACACCCTTGTGTTGATCAAAAAGATCATTAATATAGCAGATTGGTTATTGATTCTTAATTGTGATCTTTTCAAAGCTATATAATCAATAAAAGTCAACATGTCACATCATTCTTCTACACCAACACAATTGGGCTCCCACAAGGTGAGGAGATTGATTGAATGCGGTCATTTTGGATGAGCTCTTGAATCTAATGTTTGATTTCTTCATTCTCCATAAGAGAGGGTATATATAGTGGGCCATTAGTTAAAGGAGAACCAAGCATCATATCAAATAAATGGTTGACCCAACAGTGTAGAGGCACCCCTGCAAGTGAATCAAAGATGTATTTTTATTCTTCCACTATTTGTCAACTTGCTTCTATTTTGTAGAGAAGCCTTGTGCAGAGGTCACGATAGTTGTAGTGATATTTTGTTCACCTTCTAACTAAATCATGAAGAGAATGAATATCCCTATTTGAGAGATTAAATTCTTTCATTTCTTCATTGTGACAAAGGAAACTAAAATAGTTGGAACTAGCTCTAGTACCCTGTAGAGTTGAACTCCCAAAGTAACAATGACACTATGGGGTAAAAACTCATTAAAAACCATGATATTTCTACATATAGGGTTGTCCTAAAATAACATCACCAACTTTAACTAGGGAAACATCATATAGTACCTCATCTTAGAATGTCTTGATGTCATAGGGCAAGTAGCATTGTCGACTGACATTGTTGTCTCATCCCTAGATTATCCCATTGATGGTGTATAGCTAGGGTGTGGCATTGTTGGAAACTTTAAACTCTTGATGACTTGGACTGAGATCATTTTACTTTGGTTATTGTTGTCAATAATGAAATATAGCAAAGACACCTTCACCCACATCTATGAATGGAAGAGGCACTCACCTTCTTAAGTATCCTCGAGATTTTTTTTCTTGGATCTTTGCAATTGTGATGGTAGCATTGGGTTTTGTATCGATGATTTACTTTCATTTATCTAGATTTGAATCAAATTCTAAGCTATAGTATAACTATGAGGCATTCAACTTGGCTAACAATGATTGCTTCAAGTGACATTTGCTAGTATTGTGCCAAGGGATTTTGTGGAACTCACACCACTTTCTAATGTCCTTCTTTGACCTGCCATTTCCCTTATTTGCCTATGTCTTAGAATGGTTGTCATGAGGTTGGTTGATCCAGGAGAATATTGGTGGCCACCCACCTAGTCCAACTATCTCAAAATAATCTTTTGGCAATTTCCTATTTTTAGCAGTTTTTTGGGTCTTGAACTTCCGGGGCCATTTTGAAGGTCTAAACATCATTTTTCACGATCGGAAAAATCAATGATATCATAAGGATCTGACTAAGCCCAAAAAATTAATCTCCTCGCCGATACCTTTCCAATGAGCTATCGTGCTCCCTAAACGGAGATCGTATGCAAATGTTACGACCCCAGGAAGTTGATGTACTAACTTACCCCAACGGGGCCCACATGAATTTTGACGTTTCATCTCCTAGGGTTAGGTTTTTGGATGTCTATGGTTTTGGCATTCATATTTATTTTAAAAAATTCCTTCATAGCCTCATTGTACTCATCTTCTTTCGAATGAGTGTAGTTGTCACATCTCTTCTCAGAGATAAGTTGCCACCATTCTAGCAAGCTTGTTTCAGTCTGCATTTTACAGTTTTCAGAATATTTCTTATTGAATAGAAGTCAAGTTTTATTGTATATTTGTTATTGTTCATTGTGTATCTGTGTTCATATTATAAATCTATGGTTTCATTTCATTCCTCTCATAAATATGGATCATTGGCTATCCCAACTATGTCCTTTATTCAATGAGTTAGGGTTTCCTTTACCATGATTCTACTATGGCAGATTCGTGGAATCGAATTTCTAATCATTCTTTTTCTTATATTTTCCTTGATTTTGAGAATATATCGATAAGAAACTCCAAGTGAAGATATATGCAATAACTCTATAACTATTTAGATGTACTTATGTGGGACACAACAACACTTCCAGACCATGTGCTACTTAGAGTCTTGGATAACCATCTTTGAGTGCAAGGTATGGAAGATATTGGTGTAATCTAATACTATCTAGTCTTTCTCTTGGTGGAAAAGTTGTCACATTGTGTATTAGTTATTACTGTCAATAATGAAATTTAGTGGATACCCCTTCACCCACATCTATGAATGGAAGAGGTTCTCACCTTCCTCAAGATATTCTATCTCTTCGACTTGGATCTTTACAATTGTGTCGATAGCACTAGGTTCTGCATCGATGAAGATCTACTTTCCTTTATTTGGCTCTGAGCCATATTTTGACTTTGAGGATTTCATCTCAGCCAATAATGACTTCTTCAAGTGACATTCATCGGTGTTGTACAAGGGGATTTTGTAGAACTCGCACCACTTTCCAGTGTCCTTCTTTGACTTCCCATTACCCTTCTTTGCATGCAGGTTGGACTAGTTGTTATAAGGTGGCTATCCTAGCTTTGTCATTTATTATGTGAGTTAGGATTTCCTTTACCATTCTTTTGTTGTGGCACATTTTCAAACCCAAACTCTTGCTTATTATTTTTCTTAAATTTTTGCTCAATTTTGACAACATGTTGATTAACATATCACAATGAGGAGATATCCAAGAATTCCATCTCTATTCAGATGTACCTATGTGAGCAACACAATACTTTGGGACTATGTGCCACTCAAAGTCTCTGATAACCAATTTTGAGTGCAAGGTATGAAAGATATTAGTTTACTCCATCTCTTTATGGTCTCTCTCTTGGCGCAAAGTTATCCACCTTGTGTACTAGTCATCATAATTTCCAATAGGGTAGAATTCCTTCTTGAGACCATGAAAAAAATCCAACCAAGTGGGTCCTATCCTAAATGTTGTAGACTCGTCTCTGGCATGTCTCTCTCGATATATGTCCCACCAATTATCGACATGGGAAGGGACTTAAGGAATGAGAAGGTGTTATTTTCATTGTCAAAAAATTATGAATTGAGAAATGACCCTCTAATAGATTTAACCATTTTTCTAAAGATATGTGTTTATCTGGCCTTCAAATAAATGAATGTCCAGGATAAGTTGTACCTTCCAGGGTGTCGCACCTTTGAAATGATTACTTGTTGAAGGTCTCTCTATTGTTTTTTATAGTCATCGAAGGATCTTGGTGAAATTATTCATCATCTCATTCCTATGGCATGCAAGAGCTTCCTTGAGCTACAACTTGATTATATATCATGCTTCAACATCTCTCTTTTATTTTTCTATGGGAGGATGCTTGGGTTGTTGAGAGTGGTCTTCCCCAAGATCAATTAGTTTGATACCCAACTCCCAATACCTTGATATCATCGAGAACATGCATGGAGAAACGACAACGAGTAGATTACTTTGATACCACTAATCTAGATTATGTAGAAAATGAAATGAAAGTAGAAAGATAAATGGAAACACACAAAGATATTGGAGAGAGAACAGTGATACAATGAAACCCAAAATCTATTGATGAATAAAATGGAAAAAGACAATAAAATGAAAAGGAATACGAAGTAGATAGAATAGTGGTAACTTATCTCTGAAGAGAGATGTGTTCGCTATTCTCACTCACAAGAAGACATTACAATAGGCCAAAATTACCTTTTAACATAAAGTATGATGCCTGAATATGAAAAACCCCTAGATATCCAAAAATGTAGCCCTAGGAAATGACGTGGGAAAAGGAATGTGGGGCCCAAGGAGGCTAGCTGATACGTCAACTTCACAAGGCCAAATCTTTTGCATGAAAACTTTGTTTAGGGAATTTCTTGGACCATTGGAAAGCTTAATCCATGCTCTATGTATTTGGTAGGCCACATAAACAAATATTTCATGGCCCACATCAATTACCAAAAACATAAGGGAAATGCTTGAAAAACACATTGAAAGTTCAAGACCTGAAAAATTGTAGTAGAAATGCCAAGATTTGGAACCATTATGAGTCATTGAAACATGTGGGGACTACTAGTATCCACCTATATCAATAGATGTTTGATAATTTTTTATAGACAAGTGTTATCGATTGTATAACCATACAATCCTCTTTATTCATGTTGATTGATTGACTACATTAGTAGTCTTTGTTGGACAATGTTGTTGGCATGCTTTTTTATGTAGGATAGTTTGGATTGGAGACCTTCATGTGAGCCTTATTAACTATTGAGTGATCCCTCCAATTTTATTTAATGGGGGGTGTTGTTGAGCTTGTTGGGATGTATAAACCCAACTTGGCGGTGTTGAAATAGTACTGGAAAATGCCAAATTATCTTGTTTAATGTTGGGATGTTTGAACCTAACTTGTCGAGGTTAGATTCAAAACCAACTAGAGAACTAATGTCTAATTGATCGATCGATTAGAGCTTCTCTGTTGTTGAGAAGTTGGGATATGTAGCCCATGCTTATTGTTGTTGTCATGTATACTTACATAGAGTGCATATGGACATAGTGTACCAACTAACATATAATAGAGTACATGTTAAATACCAACAGGTGATGTCCATTGAGTACTATTGATCATACTAATTATATCGACATGTGATGTTGCATGCGTACCACCAAAAATATATTGTCATTAAAATATGATTGTTATATTTTGAGATCCTTATTGATCTTCATGAGTTTTTTTAATGGCATGGAGATTGTTTGTTGACAACATTAGAGGATTTTTTTAATTCATGTTCTAGTTATTTGTGCATATGCTCTTGCTTCTTCACTGTTATGAAGACAATATATGTATAAATAAGATATAAATAAATAATAAAATAATAATGATTAATAACTAAATATATTATGAAGAGACACATTCTTGATGAAAGGTTATGTTTATTATGAATTCTTATGAAAGGGCACCCGTGTGTACTTAGTTCGTCTCATTTAGTATCAGAGCTTTGTCTCGATGAGGATTTTAGCCACGTTGAAAAATTTTGGAGTTTCTTCGATCCCAAGGTCTTTGACTAGAAATATAGCCTTTGGCCATTCATTATTCAAGAATATATGTTAACAATTATTAGGCTACAAATTCAGAAGAAATTAGTAATAAAAATAAAAAATAAAAAGGAAAAAAAACAAGTTTGAAAAAAACCATAAATCAAGAAATATATATATATATATATATATATATATATATATATAGGCTTTACCAGTCAAATCATTGGGCGGAGGGGGGTCCCTTGTCCCACAAACAAGGGGGTCTCATACACCAATTTGGTGTGGTTTGGCCGTGACCTTAAAAATAGATTATTATTATTATTATTATTATTAACAAGGGGGTCTCATACACCAATTTGGTGTGGTTTGGCCGTGACCTTAAAAATAGATTATTATTATTATTATTATTATTATTATTATTATTATATATATATATTCAAAAAGTTTGTTGGAAAAAAGTGAGAGGAAGAAATATAGCTCCATCACAAAGGTTTCTGCAAGCGTGGGTAACCAAACAAATTAGACCGGTAAAAAGGGAAGAAATCATGACAAGGTTTGTAGACAGGAGGTCAACCGACCAAATAAATAATCAAGTTGACATTTCGTGGGTTACAATTGTTGATCCGACCACCCACATAATAATCCAACTACAGCACCATCGGATAACATATATCCGTAATCGGTATAACAGTCTGCTTATAAAAAAAAATTAAAAACTAGGGTTGTTGAGTTAATGCAAACAGAAGAACCACCATCCAACTACAACTGCACCTTGTCATACTGCAATCCATACCACCATGCCTCTGAAATTCATTCCCACCATCAAATAAACCTATACAACCATTGTTACAATCTTCCATACATGCCACTAATTCTCCTAAAATCCATACACCCATTAATTCTCTTAGTTGTTGTTTTAATTGCATTCAATACGGTTTTTCCTAAGATCGTGTCCCCTCCAATCATTTCAATATTTTTCAAAAGAATTTTCATACTTAAATATTTGGAGTGTATTAAAGGGAAAGCCTAAACTTTGTATACCATTTAAAAATTCAAAGGAATATTGTTAAAAGTTTTATTTTTCCCTTTGACAAGAAGGATTTTTATATATTACCTAATTTTAAAGAGGTTTAATAAATAAATAAATTATAAAAACGGGGTTACTAAGTGAATAAAAAGTACCTTTGAAAATACATAAAGGAGTATCAAGGAATATTTGAGGAAGATATCTATTAAGTTAAGGAGACTAAGCTTTATTATTATAGGAGGGAAATATTTAATAAGAATAATAATAAAAAAAAAGAGATCTTAAGTATACTAAGGAAGAAAATAAGTTTTCAAGGTATTATCTTTTAAAGAAGTTTTTGACGAAAATAAAAATGGATTTTAAGGAAGGAATATTTTTTAGTAAAAATCGTCAAGATAAATGCATTGGATTATTGATCTTCAGAGGAAATATTCAAGAAAAAGAAATTAGCATTCACATTTGTCCAGATAAGAAGAGAAATCACATCAGTGTCGATTTGGCAAATCAATTAATAATTTCAAAAAGAAGTGTAATCGAAACAAAAGGCCTCTTTGGCAATAAATATGAAACCAAGGACTTACAGTTGACACTTGAAGATTATAAACTTGTATCGAAATTCGAGGTTACAACTATATATCAAAAAGAGATTGATATAATTCTTGGTTCAACTTAGTTAGAAATTTTGGGTAGCTTAATATTAAACTTCGAGAAATTTTTTTTGATGTTTTCCTACAAGAAGAAAAAAAAATAGCATTACATGACGTCTCAATGAAGTCAGATTTAGTATCGACATCAAAATATCTTGATCGGATCTAAAAAATGATACTTCGGGATAATCAAAAATCAATACTTGAGATCCAAAAAGATTTTGACAAAATTGTCATCGACAAAGATGGATAAATTTGTCGTCTAAAGAACCATAATCAAAGCTTGGTTGCACAAATAAAGAAGTTGAAGAACAAGAAGAAATCACAAAAGGAAAAGTTAGAACAATGTGCCAGTAAAGAAGTAATGACCAATGAAAAAATAATGCCTGAACCTATTGAAATCGAGAAGTCTTCAAATGTAAAAATCCCAATTGTGGATAAAACAATTAATACAGACCTAGTCAACCTTACAACTCAAAAGGATGCAAAGCCAACTGATGTAAAGAGGTCTTCACATGTCGAAGTAGAAACAAGCCAGGGCTATGAAGAAGAATCAATTCCAAAAGTTAATCAAGAAAAAAATACAAGTATACAAAGTAAAGATCAAGTTGCAATGACGCCTTATAGACATCCTAATCACAAAACTTGATACTTCAACCAATCAATGTATCAACATAAACAAATGATTGATATGTCGAAGAATATTACATCCACTACAAATGGTGCTCAAAGTAAAAGCTATCATGGGAGTCGAAATACATCAAGTTTTCTCCAAGAACCCTATAAACGCCTAGTTCCACAGAAGATCGAATTAGGGTGGGTGGAGTCCTTTACAATTTGACAGTTCTGCTTAGAACTTAAAATATCTTATCGTCTAAGGTCCTCAATGATCACTAATTCAAGGATAAAGAATCAGGAGACAATATTACAAGCCAGAACAAGAGATAAGTCTTCCATAAGTTTTCTTTGAGGACAAAGCATTTTTAAGGGGAAGGCAGTGTTATGAACACAATATATGTATAAATAAGATATAAATAAATAATTAAATAATAATGATTAATAACTAAATATATTATGAAGAGATGCCTTCTTGATGAAACGTTATGTCTCTTATGAAAGGGCACCCCTGCGTGGATATATATACAACCCCAATTCTCATTTGTAATCATCTTATATTTTATTCATACATTTTGTATATATATATTCTATCCTTAATGGATTATTGTGTACTATCCTATTTATATTGGATATTCTCTATGTGAGCGAACTTAGTTTGTCTCATTCACCATTACATGTGGAATATGTTTGGGAGGTTGATGTTTAGAGGACTCCTTACCGCAAGCTTGTTGCACGAGTTTCTTCACTATTTTCTAAAGAGGATCGTATGGAGTTGTTGTTTTAGAGGTGGTAGTTCTATATGATTATATTTAAAGTGTGTTACTATACCTTGTCTTGATCAATTTATTGGTTGTTAGCATTGATCATGTTGTTGTTTTTTTTCATGTGGTTCACGACACTAAAGACCAGCAACTCACTATGTCTATGCCCCCCCTGAAATCCGCAAGAGAACATGGGGAGGCCAGGATTGGCGGGATATTGATTTCTCAACAACAGGAGCAAAATACTCAACAACAAGAGTATCTTATAGACCTATTAAGGGAATTACATGTCACTTACAAGGAATTTAACCTGGGTGGGGAGGATAACAACCATTCCTCCCAACCACCCAAGCTATATCCAATGGACATAAAATTAATGGTGGATGTTGATGCAAATTGATATGATCCTCCAAGTTGTCCAATGGGGGATGTTGGAATCTTGTGTTGTTGGTGTAAACCCAACTTGTGGTATTTGTCGACTAGGTTGACGAGTTATGGTAGTTGTCGACTAAGTAGACCGACTGGAAGTTGACCAACTAGATGGAGGGTGGTCTAGAATAAGGTGAGTGGTGTCAGATGGATCCACTTAGGGTTATTTGGGATTCCATATTATTGGGTCCTTTGAACGAATCTTATGGAAATATTATGGGTTTTGGTCCCATGTTTGAGGTTTTATGTGAAGAACCCAAACCTATATACATGAGAGGTGTTAACCTCATTTGTATTGTATCGAATAAAAAAGTATTGAATGAATCAATGGTTATTAGATTGTATTGTATGGTTCATCATGCATTGGAATGACGATCTGAATTGTGCTTAATGACTTTGATACCCATGACATATCTTGTCTCTTTTGTTGATGACTTGTCTATGGTTTTGTCTCTTATGTTAGAAATTGTTATGGCATTGTAAGTTATGGCTTGACATGGACATGGAACTCTAACAAAATGCAGACATGACAATAAGGAAGAAACGAGTTGATCGCAAAATTGGTTAGCAAAACTTACATTCTCCTTACAAGTTTATATTTCATATTTCATATTGTTTTTATATTATAACTAATTCACAATCAACCATGGATGTTTTCTATAAGTTTCTCAAGTACCAAGAATAGTCATTAAAACATTTGATTGCCATTGGACTTATTATTGGTTGTGAGTATATGATGGAGTATCAAGGGGTACTAGAGAAGTTTGTAAGTAGCTATTATGTGTTCCATCCCCTATTTTATAAATACCAGTACAATAAAAGGCTTCTAATTACATATAAACTTTGTTATGATGTATAAAACTTGTAAGACTTAAAGTATGGAGTGGAGCCTATAGAATATTGATGGGAATCAACATGAGGTGGGGCTTCATAATAATGTGTATTTTTCACAAATCAATGAATGTTATGGTAAGTTTACTCATTTCCTCAAATCACTTATATCTAAAACAACGATGGATACAAATCTATGCAATAAAGGTATATTATATTATAAATGTTGATATACTCATATTTACACTTGATTCCTATGTTTGCATATTAAAGATAGAGGTTGAGAATCAAACTCATCAACATAACATTGCAACTAATGCAAGTACAACATCCCCAAGTGATAAAGAAATGAATCCTGCAATAAACTTGACCAATTGAGCAACTCAAGTGATGAATGACAAATATAAATTAATGTTACAATTTTTGTATTTCATAATATTTTTTGGAGCATAATTCTATTTTATCCAAAACTCCAATATTTTGTTTATCAAAGACGTATTGTCCAATTTTGTATGATGGGTTACCAAATATTATAAGAATTTTATTTTGATCAAGATATTGTCTATTAATATGATGGGGTTTCTTATTTTTAGATAATATGATATTGTTTCTTATTTTTAAATAATATGTTGGGGTTTCTTATTATTATTATATGATACAATAAGATTTCTTACTCTATCACAATGTTTTCCTAACATGTTATCTAGCCGATGAAATATATGCATGACTTATAATATTAAGCTTTCTTACTCTATCACAATGTTTTCCTAACATGTTATCTAGCCGATGAAATATATGCATGACTTATA
>ML786733.1:1083635-1101591 GCA_009831015.1 Picea engelmannii | reverse complement strand
AAAAGAATTTTATAACCTATAATATCAAAATTAAAGGAAATACGCCCTATCCCATCCTCCTCGTAGAAACTAGCCTCTCCCCTATTGAGAGCATGGCTATGACTAGATACTTAATGTATAAGAACAAGTTAAACAACATGGAAGACAAGAGGCTACCTAAAATTGATTCCAAATCAAGTCATAACCACCATCGACTCAAGCGAGGATGGCATAAAGACATCCAATCTTGGCTAAACTATTGAGGAATAATGGAAGAAACCATTTTACAGAATAAAGATACTATTAAAAAAAATGTCAAATCAAAATTTAAAGAAAAAATGTGGTGTGATAAAGAGTTAGAGGGAAAAAGAAAATTAAGGTATTATAAAGATGTAATCAACCCTAATCTAGAAGATCAAAATTATCTATCTGTTTTGCCAAGTGTAAAGAAAAAATAAGCATTGCTAAGATAATAACAAATTCTCACGAGCTCCATAGTGAAACTAGGCGTTGGTCAATTCCTAAAACGCCATGGGATGAAAGAGCGTGTCACCTTTGTGACACTAAGAAGGTTGAAGATGAAAAACACTTTCTCTTAGATTGTCCAGCCTATATCCATATTAGATCTCATTTTCAAAATATTGATTACACTACCAACCTTCCTAACCTCTTAACTCAACAAAAGTATGGTGATCTTGGAAACCTTCTCTTAATGCTTTTCGAGCACAGAAACAAAATTCTAAAGAATTCACAAGTAATCACTTACCCTCTTAAGGTCCGATAGACCAATTAGGTCTTAGTGTACATTAATCATCATCATCATCATCATCATCATTTTAACAATACTACAATATTGGATAACTACAATAAACATTTATTAATTAGAATATTTAACAATTATAATTATTTATAATAAATGGTTATGAAAAAGAATAATAACCATTTATAATAAATGTTTTAAGGATGAATATTTTATAAAAGAGTATGCAATAACCACAAAATCTTTATACATATTTGTTAATTAAGTTCTCTATTGCATCAACCTAATAATTAATGCATCAACATAAAAATTAAAATATAATTTAAATCATTAAAATTAAATTATAATTTAAATCATTAGCGATTATGTCTTTATCATTTTCATTTTCATTTTTTTTTTGTCTTCTCATCATTTACAATGAATCACTATAAAGATGAATTGATAAAAACAATATATAAATATCAATGAATCATGATAAAGATGAATTGATAAAAACAATATATAAATATAAATAAAGAGAGAATAAACTTGCCAAGATACAAACAAGTTTGCCAAGGTACGGATGACAAAGATATTGTAGATGCTCATGTCATGGCATGACATGAGACCTTCAGTGCATGTAGATGCCCGTTGTATCCGTAAAATGCCTTCGAAACAAATTGGCTCCATCAATGCACTTGAAACAAATTGGCTCCATCTCATATTTGAGATTAACAAATCTCCCTTAACTACTCGGAGCATATCAATGGAAATGATCAAAATTTAATATAATTTAATAAAAATATTTGATTTAACAATATTTTGAAATTCCCCTGGATGGGGTGCCACGTTGAGGAGGAAGGACATGCGGGCACGAGCTGGGTAGAGCCATAATTAATGGCCACTGGCTCCCATCTCCTCACCATTAAGATGGGAGTGAGCCTAGGCAGCCTACACCAGCGAACGAAGCCTCTCACGTAAGTGAAGAGGATGACAGATCACCGCACTAAGAACACAGCCTTAATGGCCAAGGCTGGCACGGTCACCCTCATCCTTATCAGTCGCCCTGAGGGATATGCGATGTATTTGGAAATTGAAAGGCCGAAGGCTGAACCTTCGGAGAGTTGGAACAGGGACACTCATCAAGTCAACATTTGGATCATAACTCTGCTTCTCCACATGCTGAGATCAAGAGGCCGGCCTCGCAGAGGCACGACATGGTATGCATTTGACTCCCAAAGGAAGCGACAGAAGAAGTTCGAAAAAGCGTCGACTTTGGCATGCAATTGGAGAACCGGGAAGCCTGGGAGAACCAGAACGCCTCCCATGGTGTATGTGGAGGAGATTGTTCCGGAAAAACCCATCCAGGTTCCTCCAGAACATCTCCTCTTCACCGTACCGGATAATTGGGATGTCCACACCTGTTTCATGAATGAGGCCAAGCCTCAGGCTCCAAGAATGACACACAGTCATAAAGAAGATGACCCACCATGGGTATACACAACCTGCTATGTTGAGGAAGAATTACCGGGAAACACCAGCGAAAAGGAAAATTCAACAAGCAATGAACTTCCAGGGGAAGTGACACAGCAGGACAGGCTGCAAGGACAACAAGGTGGTAGCGCAAATGAAGACAAGGAGGATCATGATGCAGAGGACCAACCTCCACTCCTCCACCTGGAGCATCTGAAATTGATTTTTGAAACACGTAGCCTGGTGGAAGACCAAATTCACAGGGCCATCCGAATCAGTCAACGCCTTGACATAATGTATGCATCTTACTCCAGCACAACTCCAAGCCGACAATGCCCTACGTGTGCACAAGCCTACGCTATTCCAGTCGGAATGGGAAAGAACGACAAAGACGACGAGCACTCTGGGTAAAAGGATTTGTCAATGGTCATAGTTAGAAATTCTCTTTTGTTTCAAATCAGAGCTTTAGATCAGTTAGACTATATTTTTGTTGCCAGTAGTAAATTAGGGAACAAACTTGAATTATTGGCGGTCATGCGTCCTGGTTTCCCTCAGGCAGGGCGGATGGCAACCTGGTTATTTTGGTTTGGAAACAAGTGGCATGGAAAGGCCAGTTGTCTCAGTTTCCTTTTTAGGTGGGACAGCTGGTGCTGCAAACGATTGTTTAAACTTGCAACTTGAATATAACAAGATCCTCCTTTTTTACTTAAAAAAACAAACAAACAATATTTTGAAATTAGTGAATCCATTAACTCTATTAAGAGAAAATCAATGGAAATGATAAAAAAAATAACTTAAATCAAAATTTAATATAATTTAATAATAATATTTGATTTAATAATATCTTGAAACTAGTGAATTCATTAATTATTGAGGGCAGATCAATGAAAATGATAAACACAAATAATTTAATATAGATCAATCTTAATAGTTTAATAAAATTTAATAATAGTGTTTGATTTAATAATATTTCAATAACATCATGCATCAACTAGAGTAATAAATACAATACCGTGAGAGTAAAATCAACTAGCTGTTGGCATCAAAGAATATCTCAAGTGTGGACCAATAATCAACTAGCTAAAATGTGAATGAAGAGAGATTATTTGCAAATCTATTATCACTGTAAGCCTAAAAACACAAACACAAGGCACAGGTTATTATATATTTCTCTCAGTGCAATGCATATGAAGAAATATCAAACAATAATTGTCCCTGTTGTAGCCACAATGGTAGATTCCCCAATGCAGTTGAAATACATAATGATGAATGCATGCATGGAATTATAGCAAAAGATACTGAGACCTTAACTTTCTTATCCTATAAATTGGAAGAACATAGTGATAGAGTCATTCCAAACCTCAGGGTCTCCATGGCGGAGCCCCACCAGCCATGATTCAGAAGGAGCCCTAGTGGGTTGTCCCAAGCACTGTTGGAATGCAACAAAGAATGCATAGAAAATAAAAACGACAGATCACTAATTTCAAATCCCAATACCAGCTCACGAACTTGCTCTCTCAAGAAACCTCTTGCTGTGGAAATAAACACGACCGAGACCACCTTCTACCAGTCTAGCCATTCCAACGGATGGAATCCCTCATAGTCACTATCACCGAGCTGAACGTGGGCATGAGAGGGCCGATAGTTCACCTTCAAAGTGTTGGAAATAGTAATTACAAGTCGGTGAGCTCTACGTCTCTGCTGATTTGTCAGTAAGTTAGTCAGTAATCAGTCTGCAAATACAAATTCACAAGTTTACTCAAACTCAGTTTTGTCAATCGAGAAGTATGGGAGTTATTTAATGAAACCAATCTTAGTATTTTTCGAGTCTAGTTAAGTAGATAGAATTCAATTGAATTTATTGTTGTATTTATTGTTGAGTCAATTCTTAGTTCTACATGAAGTCTCAATTTCATCTTTATAAGTCCGAGTCTTTAGTTAGTCGTTACAACAGAAACACAGAGTGTGTTAATTGATAGGAAGAGCAATAGAAATTGAAGGTAGTCAAAGAATTCTGAGAGCACAAGTTATATGAGTGTTTTTGTAAGCCGTGGAAATAGTCCATAAGTTGTTGGAGCAAAAGCTCGTTAAGTCATTGTATTATGTATTAGCGCGCAACGCCGAAGTTATTAATATCAAGTATTTTGTGTGTTGACAAGTTCTGTTGTATTTCTGAGTTTATATGCTAAGTATAGCACTTTGTTGTTTATGTGAGAAGAAATCGCTTCATTAAGTGTTTTATCACAATGCGTAGTATATTGAGTAGTTTTTACACTGTGCAGTAAGTCCTAAGAGTTCAACAACAAAGTTTGTGGCGTGTAGTATTTTGTAACTGTGTTGCACAGAGTAAGTCTGTGCGTTGTATATCCAATATCTGGTATCAGAGAAAGTTGATCAGAGCAGGATTTATCAGAACAAGTTTCAAGAGAAACAACTCTGTTGTAAAGTGAAATATGGATTTTACTTTAAATCTCCAACCTCCCACTTTTACAGGCAAGAATTATGAGTTATGGTCGTTGACCATGAACGTGTTATTTCGGGGTCAAGATGTATGGGAGATATTCAAGAATGGCTATGTGGAATCAGTAGATCATGGAGCACACAATGCCCTCACACAAGCTGAGAAGAATGTTTTGAAAGATCAAAGGAAGAAGGATGGAAATATGATGTTTTACATACATCAAGCCATGCATGAGATCATGCTCCCAAGAGTTGCATCAACAAAGCAAGAAAAAGAGGAATGGGACATATTATAAACTGCTTATCAAGGTATGGGCAAATTCAAGACTTCAAAACTACAAATTCTTAGAAGATATTTTGAAACTATGTTAATGAAAGATACAGATTAAGTAGATTCATTTTACACCCATATTATTGTCTTGATAAATCAGATTAAGTCGCATGGTGAAACCATAGAAGACAGAAAAATTGTTGAGAAGGTACACATATAAGTCATCCTCCTAAATTTGATACCCTTGTTGTGACTCTAGAAGAAATCAAAGACATGAGTTAGCTTAGTCTAGATGAACTGCAAGCTTCCCTCATTAATCATGAACACTTATTAAATAGGTCAAATATGTCATTAGAGAATGCATTTTCCACACAATCATCTATAAGTCGTGGAAGAGGAAGGGGGAGAGATAAATCAAGAGGCAGAGGAAAATTTTCTTTCAGAGGTGGACACAATAGCAGTCCCAGAAACACTGGTGGAAGAGGTCAAGACCCAAATACCAGTCATCCAAGTAGTCAAAGAACTGACAAATCAAATATTCAATGCCATTATTGTAAAAAGTATGGACATTATGCATATGAGTGTAGGAAGAGATAGTATAATGAGAACAAGCAAGGTCAAAATAAGTCATACAATGCAAATAGTTCCTCCAGTCCCATGGTTATGGCGCGCGTTGAGGCAATTTCCATAGTTTCCCTAGTTGAATGCAATGTTGCTCAAGAAAATCCATGTGACACATGGTATCTAGATTCAGGCTATAGTAATCACATGATCAGAAAAATAGAATTGTTTTCTAGTTTGGATAAGTTAGTCCAAACTAAAGTTACACTTGGAACAAATATCCAAATCACTGTCTTAGGCAAAGGAAATATTAACATTTTAACTAAACAAGGAGAACAAAAAGTTATGACTGATGTATATTATGTTTCTGGTCTGAAGCATAATTTGATGAGCACATGATAGTTGTTATAGAAAGGATACATAATCTACATGGAAGATAATCACTATGTGATTATGGACAGATATTCGAGCAATCAACTTATTGCAAGAATTCAAATGAAAAGTAACATAATGTTTCCATTGACATTGAAGCCAACCAAGAAGAAAAATAGATCGCTAGTTGTTGGTAAGGGAAAAGATGTGCAGCCTGAAACTGCATTCAAAGTAGAAATATAAGTAGTAAGTGCACTTAGCTCCTAAAATAGTGTGTGTAGTATCAAGAAAGGAGAAAGTGACGCAGAAATGCATGCAACATTCCAATCTGAAGATTCCTAGCTATGAAATTTCATATTTGGACATTTGAACTTTGGAGGCCTGAAGATGCTACACACAAAGGATATGGTAAAAGGTTTTCCATTGATTGAAAAACCAAAAAGAATATGTGAAGGCTATATTTTTGGAAAGTGGCATGGAGAATCATTTCCAGTTGGCAAGTCTTATAGAGAAAAAGCTCCATTGGAAATAATACATTTAGACATTTTTGGACCAATGCAAACTCCATCTATAGGAGGCAGTACATATTTTCTGACATTTATTGATTATTTCTCAAGAAAGACATGAATTTATTTTCTAAAACATAAATCCAATGCATTGGGTTGTTTTCAGTAGTTTAAATCACTTGTGGAGAAGCATAGTGGTTATTACATCAAGTGTTTAATAACTAATAGAGGAGGTGAATACATTTCAAGAGAATTTTAGAACTTTTGTAAATTTCATGGCATATACAAACAATTTACCGCGTAGTATACACCACAATAGAATGGTGTCGCAGAAAGAAAGAACATAACCATCATGGAGATGGCGTGCAGTATGTTGGAAGCCAATCATTTGTCAAATTAGTTTTGGGTTGAGGCTGTAGAAACTGTAGTATACATCATGAACAGATGTCCGATACAGAGTGTTAAAAACATAGTTTCTCAAGAAGCTTGGACAAGTATGAAGCATAATGTGGTGCACTTAAGAGTTTTTGGTTGTGTCGCATACGCACATGTTCCATATGAGATGAGAAAGAAGATAGACAACAAAGGACATAAATGTATATTTGTTGGGTATTCTGAATATACAAAAGGATACAATCTGTATGACCCTGTCGCAAGAAAAGTCATAATCAGTTGCGATGTTTAGTTCGTGGAGAATGAAGCATGGGATAGAAGCATAGAAAAGGTAGTCAAAATAATTGAACATTATGACACAAAAGAAGAAGAGGTGGTTCAAACACCATGTACAAGTTAGTGCACAGTTCCTTCTACAACTGCGACACAAATCCCAACACAAACTACTCTAGTAAGATCAGCATGTGCGCAGTCCACACCAAGAGCACGTCAAACTCAAAAAATCAGTCCAAGTAGTTCTACATCTCCAGATACAACATTAGCAATTTTGTTACCAAGGAACACAAGAAGTCTGTGCGACATCTATAATGAGGAAACAACAAATTCATTTTCATTTTTTGCTCTGTTTTCACAAATAGATAATCCATTAACTTTTGAAGAAGATGTCAAAGATGATGTATGGGCACAAGCCATGGATGAAGAAATTAAAATCACAGAGAACAATCAGACATGGAAGTTAGTAGATATACCTAAAGAAAACAATGTGATAAGTTTCAAATTGATTTATAAAACCAAGCAAGATGCAGAAGGAAATGTGCAGAAGCACAAGGAAAGATTAGTTGCAAGAGGTTTTACACAACAACCTGGAATTGATTTCAATGAAACATTTGCACCAGTTACGTGCATGGACACAATCAGGATTGTGTTAGCCATTGTTGCACAAAACAAATGCCCAGTTTATCAAATGGATGTAAATTCAACATTTTTTAATGGACATTTTGAAGAATAAGTATATATTGGAAAACCACAATGGTATGAGGTTACAGGACAAGAAGAAAAAATGTATAGGTTGAAGAAAGAAGTGTATGTGTTAAAGCAAACTCACAGAGCCTGGTACAGTCACATAGATTCCTATCTCATTTAGAATGGATTTCAAATAATTGAATGTGAGCCAACTATGTACATCAAAGAAAACCAACAAGGTTATGTTAATTGTTTGCTTATATGTAGATGATCTGATTTTTACAAGTGATTTAGGCATAGAAGAATTTAAGTCAGTCATGAAGGATGAATTTGAAATGACTAATTTAGGTCTTATGAGATATTTTTTGGGAATAGAAGTTCATGAGTCCAAAGCTGGTATATTTATCTCACAATCTAAGTATGTGCATGAAATTTTGAAAATATTCAATATGATAAATTCCAAAGTAGCCCCAACACCTGTCATAACATGATTAAAGTTAAGCAAGGAATATGAAGGATCCAAGGTGGATCCTGCACTATTTAAAAGACCGGTAGACAGTCTTATGTATCTAACAACAAAAAGGCCTGGTATTATGTATGGAGTGAGCCTAATTTCAAGGTTCATGGAAACTCCAAAAGAATCACATTGGAAAGCAGGAAAAATAATTATGAGATATGTAAATGGAACGAAAAGTTTTGGCATTAGATATTTTACTTCAGAAGATTTCAGACTTATTGGATACACTGACAATGATTTTGGAGGCAACATAGATGACAGTAAAAGTACCTCTGGGTACACATTTCATTTTGGAACATGAACAGTATCATGGGCATCAAGGAAGCAACCCATAGTGACTCTTTCTTCAACAAAAGATGAGTACGTCGCAACTACAAGCGCAACTTGTCAAGCATTTTGGATGAGAAGGATGTTAAAATATTTGTTGTAGGAACAACATGAACCAACTACAATATTTTGTGACAACAATTCATCCATCATGTTATCAAAGAATCATGTGGTTCATAAGAAAACCAAGCACTTTGATACAAGGTATCATTTTATCAGAGAATTAGTGAATAAAAAATAAATCTGTTTAGAGTTTTGCAGGTCAAAAGAACAAATCGCGGACATATTTACAAAATATTTAGCAAGATATCCATTTCAACATCTACGCAGTAGTCCGGGAGTTTGCGCAGCTACAAATGATTGATAGTTCAAGAAAATTCAAATTTTTGATGTAAATTTTTTGTGTCATGTAAATCCCACCTACTTATTATTAAGGGGGAGTGTTGGAAATAGTAATTACAAGTCGATGAGCTTTATGTCTCCACCTATTTGTGAGCCAGTCAGTCAGTAGTCGGTCTGCAAATAAAAATTCGCAAGTTTACACAAACTCAATTTTGTTAGTCGGCAAGCAGAGGAGTTATTTAATGAAGACAATCTTAATCTTTCTCGAGTCCATTTAAGTAGATAAAAGCCAATCGAATTTATTGTTGTATTTATTGTTGAGTCAGTTCTTACTTCTACAGAAAGTCTCAGTTTCATCTTTATAATTCAGAGTCTTTAGTTAGTCATTAAAGTAGAAAAATTGAGTGTGTTAGCTGATAGGAAGAGTTGTAACAATGAAAGGTAGTCAAAGAAGTATTAGAGCACAATCTCTGTGAGTGTTTTTGTAAGTTTCAGAGATAGTTTAGAAGTCATTGGAGTAGAAGCTCATTAGGTCATTGTATTATGTATTAGCACGCAACGTCGAAGTTATTAATATCAAGTATTTTGTGTGTTGACAGGTTTTGTTGTATTTATGATTTTATATGCTAAGTATAGAATTATGTTGTTTATGTGAGAAGAAATCATTTCATTAAGTGTTTTATCATAGTGCACAGCATATCGAGTAGTTTTCCCACTATGCGGTAAGTCTTGAGAGTTCAACGATGAATTTTGTGGCACGTAGTATTTTGTAACTGTGTTGCGCAGAGTAAGTCTGCACGATGTAGATCCAAGAAGAAGTAGGTTTTTACAACCACAACCATGCATCCAAATATTTAATAAAGTATTTCCATTAAATAGATATTGGAGAAACATAAATAGGTAGGCAAAGCATAAAGAGTTCAATCTACCATGAACGATCTGCCAACGCATGTAGAGGGAATGCAATGTAGGAAAACAAGGAAGTGTAACAATAGAATGGGAAATTACTAAATGTAAAACTTGCTAATTATGACGAAAGGTGTATACCTATTAAAGACTTCCAAAGTAATCATTCTTTTAATTATGAATTCAGAATGGATGAACATGATTTATTTAATAGGGAATATTCTTTGTCGTCACAGGGCTGTGATTTAATATGGTAATGTCCTTTCAACTAAAAATACAGGCGTTAGTCATTAGTAAGTATAATTAGCAAGTTTTACATTTAGTAATTTCCCATTCTATTGTTTCACTTCCTTGTTGTCCTGCACTGTGTGCTCTCTGCATGCACTGAAAGATCGTTCATGGTAGATTGAATGTTTCCAATTTTCATGCTTTGCCTGCTTGTTTCCATTTCCCCATTCTCTATTTAATGGAAGCACTTTATTAAATGTTTGGATGTTTGGTTGTGGCTGTAAAAAACTACTTCAAAGGTGAACTATCGGCCCTCTCATGTGCATGTTCAACCAGGTGACAATGACTGCTAGGGATTCCATCTGCTAGAATCGTCAGACCGGTAGAAGGTGGTATCAGTCGTGTTTATTTCCACAATGAGAGGTTTCTTGAGAGAGTAAGTTCGTGAGTTGGTATTGATATTTGAAATTAGTGATCTGCCATTTTTCTTGTCTATGCATTCTTTGTTGCATTCCGATGGTGTTTGGGACAACCCACTAGGGATCCTTCTGAATCATGGCTGGTGGGGCTCTACCATGGAGACCCTGAGGTTTGTAGTGACTCTATCACTATGTTCTTCCAATTTATAGGATAAGAAAGTTAAGGTTAAATGAATCTCACTATATTTTTCTATAAGTCCATGCATGCATTCATCATTCTGTATTTCAACTTTTGCATTGGGGAATCTGCCATTATGGCTATAGCGAGGACAATTACTGTTTGAGATTTCTTCATATCTGCGTTGAACTGAGAGAAATAGATAATAACCTGCACCTTGTGTTTCCCTTTTTAGGCTTACAATTATAATAAATTTTCAAATAATTTCTCTTCATTCACATTTTAGCCAGTTGATTATTGGTCCACACTTGTGATATTCTTTGATGCCAACATGTGGTTGATTTTACTCTCATAGTGTTGTATTTTTTTCTCTGATTGATGCATCATGTTTATTCAAATATTATTAAATCAAATATTAATATTAAATTATATTGAACTATGGATGTTGATCTATATTAAACTAGCAACAACCACTTTATAAGTGGTTGATATACTTCGATAGACGCCATTTTTCACCTTTCCAAATTAATGGCATTCGTTGGCGTATATCAACCACTTTTATAAAGTGGTTGTTGCTAGTTGACGATCGACATTCATGGTGGAAGAATAATAGCCCATTAATGAATTGATATATAATTAATGTATTAATATATAAATTAAATTAATATTGTAAAAAATATTAATATATTGATTAATTCAAAGTTAATTAATATATTAATTAATTAATACATTAATATAATGTCTAAATTAAAATATGAATACATTAATATATATTGTAATGTACTAATATAACATATTAATTAGTAATGTATTAATTAATTAATGTTACTAATAGAATACATTAATAAAGCAATACATTAAAAAAGTATTAAATTATTCAAAAATACATTAAAGTATTACATTATTACATTAAAGTATTAATAAAGTAATAAAGTATTTGTACAATAATAAAGTAGTACATTAATAAAGTAATGATACATCAATAATGTAATAATACATTCGACAAATTAATACATTATAATAATGTATTAACTTATTATTATAATGCTTAAATATATTATAATTAATATATTTATACATTAAATTAATTAATATATTGTCATTTTCCACCTTTCTAAATTAATGGCGCCGATCATATATCAACTACTTTTATAAAGTGGTTGTTGCTAATTGACAACACACGTGGGTGGGGGGATTAATAGACCATAGTTGATTGACTATACTTGATTAATACATAAATAATGTACTATATATTAATACAATTATTAATGTATTAATACAATAATACAACTTGTTAGCACTGAAAGTCACACTTTGACTGCTAAAGTGTAATCTCAACACCAATCAGTAGGTTAAATATATGTTTTATGATACAATAGAAAATGGATGAAAACTCAGGAAAATAGTGTAAATCACAACTTACTTCACACAATTTGCACCAAAAAATAAGGCTTTGAATAACTTTGATCAGGGTTTTAGAAAAAAAGATGAGTAGGTGGAAGACTTAATAAGAAGAAAGTGAAATTCCTATCATCTACATCAGGAAGTATGACAAACATATAAAGAAGAACTCTGTGAAACAAGAAATTCTTATAATCAAAGAGATGAATTTTGATATATTGTTACAACGGATCCTCTATTGCAACAAGCTATAAATCAGTCAAATGAATCTTTCACTGAATTGTAATCAGAATTAGAAGACAACAAAGTGGTAGGAAAAAGAATTGATTTTCATTATCGAGAGAATCTTAAGTCTGATACATAAAATAGAAGGTATTTCTGTAATACACACACTATCAAAAGTGAGTCCTCTCTTACACCATTCAAACCCTCTATCAGACTTACAATAGTGTTTTTATAACATAGATTGTGAGTGAAAACACTATAATTTGAATAACAACCTTACCATAGGATCCATGTGCCCTCAAAGTGGTGTGGCAACATGTGGATAACAGAAAACAACAAAATGCTAAAATTTAGGCTAATGTTGGAAACGTCTTCAACGTCTTTTTTATGGCTAATGAAGTGTCCCTTTGAGCACTTCTCCCTTTGGCACATGTCCTCCCAACTCATAACTGACCATCATGCAAATGGATTGCATCGATCTCTGACACCTGGCAATTGTTTCTTCCTTCAAAACTCCAAAACCTGAGTTCGCAGCGCTAATTCGCAACACCTATTTGTATAAGCCAGTTCACGACGCCAGGTGCTGCAAACTTTCCTGTAGCAACTTATTTCACTTGATAATTCCTTGAAGTGTTCCAAAACTATCTCTAGTGCCACAAACTGTTATAATAACTTATGATCATTATATATGACTTAGAATATAACACCCAAGTAGCTACAGATGGTTTATCAAGCATGACCATTCTCAAAATTGCAAAATACAAAAAACATGAAACTTGTCAAAAAATGATATGAGTTAAGGGGTTCAACTTCTTCATTTTCTAACTCTGGAGCTCCTCCTGGTAGCAACTTTAGCCATCATATCTATATTTCTCTTAGCTAACTCTTCTTTGAAACGATGAAGTTTTGTGTTTAATTTTTTTATTTGTGCTTGGTGAGATCTGTTCTGTCTGTCGAGGTTTTTGAGGTGCCTGTCATTGGATACACCTACCATACTTAGAGGGGGGGCAGGGGGGGGGTGAATGAGTGTGGGGATATTTTTACCAAAACTTTCCTTTTACACAAAACTCCTTAGTTAACATTCAACATTTACTCATTACTTATTTTTTTCATTTATAACCACTTAGATGTGAACATATATCAGTAGTATATATCAACAATATGTCATCAACAAATCATCTCCACAAGGAACACAAAGAACACAAGATGTATGTACAATTTTCTTTTTATTACGGACTTCAATCCTTGGGGTTTATTAGCAACAACTGAATAGAGTACAACTCTACAAGAGCACCATCTCTATATGCAAGACTCAACTTACACCCTCAGCACTAACTGAGATGAGGCAACCATCCTCCACAAATATCAATCTGTCACAGGTATGCTACATGTCAATAGTGCAGCCCGTGTGTGTACACGCCTTGGCTCACTACAACCTGCGTATGTATGCGGCCAGTGTATACAACAACCTGTGTATACCTTCTAAGATATTAGGTTTTATCCTTTTCATCACATACTCAGAACCTATGCAACCTGTAAAAACATTCTCTTCTATCTTCCACTATTCAAACTGACTCACAGCCAATCACAACATATCCAATCTCTCCAATAGCTTATTCATGCTCCACAACTAATCAATATGAATTATAACTCAATCATCTATAAGCAACTAGTATACCATAGAAATCATATCACAACTAAATCACAAGAGCACTGCTCACTCCATCAACCAACATAAACCACATCACAACAACCATACCAAGAATGCCCTAAGCATTCACAACACAACAAGTAATACTATCCATCAAGACAATAATGTAACCATAACAGAGTCTCGGTTGTAGATCTGAGCCCATAGAATGCATATATGGAACCCGCTTCAGTCTTCTACAACTTGTCATTAGCTCAAACACAGATCTCCATGATTTTATCCACTGTACGTGCCCTGTCCTCATACAGCCTGTGTATGTATGCATCCTGGCCCATTACAACCTGCGTACACCTCAGAAACTAGGGTTTTTGAACCTCTGAGACTTTTTCTGTCAAGAGCTCTGATATTAACGAAACTTTGATGTGTCCATGAGATCCTCCTCACACTCTCTTTCTCAGAATAGATCTTTAATCATGCTAAAGAGATCCATGCCAAGGATGCTCTCACAAGAAGCTCTCCATTGATCCAAAAAAATAATATATTGCAAGATACCATAGCTATCTTATTTATACTTTCATCTTCTAGGTCACTTAACCTATTTCTAGGTCACTTAACCTATTTTCCTTATTTTAAGGTTAACAACTTTCCATAAATAGAAAGTTCTCCATTACTTTAACATTTAAATATTCCTTCTTGACTTTGTCACCTCACTTTATCATTTAAATAATCTTTCTTGATTTTGTCACTTATCTTTATTATTTAAATAATCTTTCATGACTTTGTCACTTTACTTCATCTTTTAAATAATGATTTCTTCTTTTCAAGAACTTTGACTTCTTTGACCTTTTGGGGCTTCAAGCCTTCATGTGAGGGTCCTTCAACTTCGTAAGGCCATAACTCTCAAACCATGAGGAGTTATGTGACATTCCACATACCACCGGAAATAACATGACAAGCACTATCCATCTAGGATAGTTTCACCAACAGCTTCACTGATCTTCATCTCATTATTCCACATATAAGCATGGGTTCTCCATCCACACTTCAAGGATAACTCAACCGTAAAGCATCTTCCCGTGAGGGATTTCACCATAAGGGGACTACTTTGGAGTTCATCCATTTGTGCACCTTATCAACCATGATAAGATAATTACATCATTCCAACTAGGCATCATGTATCAATGACAACTCATTGATCCATATTCATCATATCAATGACAACTCATTGATCCATCTTCATCTATGCATCATATCAAAGATAACTTATTGATCCATCTTCATCGATTGGTTTCCACTTGACATCTATCATTCTCATCAAGGAAAATACATATTACATTAGACATCAATCAATCAATCAATCACTTGACATCAATCAATGACATCAATCAATAAAATCATTGGCATGAATGACAACATGATCCAACACCTGTGGAGGGGAGAAAACCTTTTGGCTATAAATTTGGGTTTCTCACTAGTTTCATGGTACATGTCCATGAGTCCCTTAAGCTTCCTGTTTGAAACCAACTTCTCTTTCTTCGGTTCATCAACTTCATCCCTTTCCCATTTAAGTTGTCTTTTGAGCC
The DNA here is from genome assembly GCA_009831015.1 of Picea engelmannii. Taxonomy (NCBI): domain Eukaryota; kingdom Viridiplantae; phylum Streptophyta; class Pinopsida; order Pinales; family Pinaceae; genus Picea; species Picea engelmannii. The sequence continues at coordinate 1,086,097 of ML786733.1, read as the reverse complement.
TCTTGAAAGTGGGATTGCTTTCCTCTTGAGGGGTGGTGATATCAACAATTTCAATCCATGTTTCTCAAAAACTTTGGATTTACCCTTTTTCTAGTCTATATATACTGCATCATTTTTCTCAAGAATGTTTTTCTTGGCCACTTCCCTGGTGAAATTCCTTCTAGGCTTAGCTCTGTATGCAACAATAGGTTAAGGAAAAATAAGTTTTCTTCCTCTCAGGCCTATGGATTTACTTGGAGAAACCTTCATTGAAATGGGATCTGGAATGGGTGAAACTTCCCTTTGTGAATACTGTGAAGGTCCTCCTTCTTCATCTCCCTTTTTGGCTCTATAAGATTTAGCAGTCATAGTAATCTTTCTCTTCTTTCTCACCTATGAATACACAATATTCTCATCAGGAATAGAGCTTTGAAGTTTGGACTGTGGAGTGGGAGAAACATTCATCTAAAACTGTGAAGAAGTGATGAATGTTTCCCAATCTTTGTTTGTCTTTATCAATTCTTCCATCACTAGCATTTTGATAAGACTTGAGTGGAAGATACTAGTGTCCACTTTCTTGGATTTGGACTGAACTCTGTCAGCCATCTTGCCAATACTTTTGAAAAAATAAAAAGGGAGGTTTATAACTTCTTTCCATGTTTATTTAAACAACAATTTGATGTGGTATTGGTATACCATGTTAAATATTCCTTCACAGGTGAAATACCTTTGAATCACCTTCAACATTTTATCAAAACCTTGAAGAATATGGTTTCTGGGTACCCCTTTGGACAGATTGTCTTCTTGGTATTCTAGTTTGAGGAACTCCTTGGAGAAAGAGGCATTTAGTGTCATAGCATTGAACCACTTTTCTCCAGTGTTAGGTATCCTTGTTGCAACGAAGATGGACAATTATGAAACTTCAAACTCCAATATCCCAACCCTGGTTTTGGTCCCATTGAAATTTAGTGAAAATTCCCTAGCCACCTCTGGGTGCCCCCTTTGCATTCTTTGACAAAAATTTATGCAACCTACTCTTTGGAAATCCTCTTTGATCAAGGGTTCATAAGAAAAAAGATGCATATCATAGGTCTTTGTCCTTACTATTTTACCTCCCTTATGAGTCTTCTTGTGTTGTGGGTTTTCCATGAATGTTGTTGAGGAATGTTTTTTGTGAGTTGTAATAACAGGTAGATGTATGAAAGAAGGGATATAAGATACTATCATTTTGATGGAAATCTATTTTCCATAGGTTGATTGTGTACATGATTTTTATACAATTCACTTTATGGACATTCAAGGATGAGAGAGTGCATTCTTCAAACAAAAGATATAAATATAGGAAACTAGAATTTACAATAAGAGAAGGACACCTGTGAATTATCTACTTGAAACATGGATTTTATGACAATACCAGTATTCTTTAGTAGCATGAGAAAATGCATGTAATCTCAAAACCTAATCTAGCAGTTAATTAACAAAAAATTCAAGATGAAAAGGATGTAGCTTCAATCCTTTGAATTTGAGCTTGTCAAGTATGCAGAGGAAGGATTTTCAACAAAATTGGAACATGGGGTTCACAACGATGAATTTGTAGCACAAGGTTTGCAGCACCAAAACAAAAAGTTCACATCGCCATAATAGGGTGTTCATAGCGCTTGGAAATATCAAAGGAGAAAATGAATTCTAACACTAGTACATTTGTGTCATATTCCGACAGAGCATTCGATGCAATTGCCACTTTATATTGTCGGGAGAACGATAAACAAAAGACCCCCTCAAACGTCGTTTCACATGATGTCACTTTTCCAACGCCATAGATATCGTCTCTATTGTGACATTTGATGCAGACACGTGTTGTCTCATATTTGACTATCCAAACCCCATATATCCATCGCTATATCAATGCTAGAGACATCAAAATTTCGACATCCCATTTTGTCGGTCTCCACTACGTGGACGCCATGGCAGCGATGCTCATAACATCGCAATATCAATGCCTGTTAACGTCGCTATTCTAACGTGTATGCAATCTCGCTTGCTATGTGAACGCTATGGGATTTTTGATGTGTATGCAATCTCGCTTGCGATGTGAGCGCCATGGGAGCGACGCTATAGACGTCAGAAGATCGACGGACGGTAACATCAGTTGAGCGGCGATAAGCTATATATCAACATCGAAGGATACATCAAAAAGAAAAAGGTAATAGTCCTAATTGATTCCGGCAGTACTCATAATTTCATTCACTATAAATTAGCCAAAGATCTCAATTGCTTTGTATATCCAGCACCAGAGTTTCAAGCAATGATTGCATATGGAGGAACTATCAATTGCTCAGCAAAATGCAATAAGATCAATCTTACTATGGGAGAATATGTAATGAATAGTCCAATGATTGCTATACCCATGGGTGGTGCAGATGTGGTACTAGGAATCCAATGGTTACAATCATTAGGAACAGTGGCTTTTAATTTTCAAGAAC
>ML786733.1:1058212-1080917 GCA_009831015.1 Picea engelmannii | reverse complement strand
ATCTGGTACTTGAACATTTAAGTGGGGTAAAAGGAGGTTGCCCCCTCGAAGAGGCTTATTATCTGAAATTATCTCTTTTTCAAGGCGTTGAGTACTTTTCCTGAGGTTTTTATATGCTATATTGATGTTTGGTTCTTAACAAGGAGGAAAAATAAATTTTTTGAATTTTTGTTCAACTCTCATCCATTTAATCATTGTCATCAAATCACCAAATACTTGCGGCCTTATAACCCCTTTTTTACTAGCTAACAATAAAAGCAACTTAAACATCACTATTTTTGCAAAATTTCTAGGGCCATGGTCTAACTTTAAATAATATTCCCTATTTATAAAAATAAATCCACCTACCCCACATATTCAAGGATCTCCCTAAGTAGCCCCATCAAATTATGCCCAAGATCCCTCCCTATATATTTATTCAATCATAATCTCCCTAGCTGTTTTATCATGTTTTTTCTCGAGGAAAGTTATTTCAAATGATGATCCCCTGAGTTGCACACTGCAGGGAGAGAATATGTTTATCTTCAAATAAATTGGCATTCTTGTCTAGCCAAATACCTTGAGAGAGCATCAGAGGAACATATTTATATGATTTTACCACAGGTTTACCAAACAAATTCCCAATTCCTTCCTCTATAGTACTTACATACCACACATTGTTTAAACCTATTATCACTATTATTTCCCTCCAAACTTATTTGGTATAGGAGCACTCCAATACCAAATTAATATTGGTCTCATCAAAAACACATAGAGGGAGCACCTCCCTAGCCCGGATCTAATTATTTTTTGAAGATTATCCCACATTAGTGCTTTATTGTTTAAGAGGAACCATTTACATAACATAGTGTGCCTCTAGAATAGGTAGCACCTGAATAAATTGACCTTTAGTACCTAACATATCAAGCCTTTGGAGGACATAGAAATAGAAGTTCAAGGCTAACAATGTGTTGATGGGCGAAATTGACCGCTCGTCAACTAGAGGAGTGAATCCGGTCCAGGGTTGTATACTTAACCCAAGCCGTTTGGATTAATCCACTCCGACGGGTTTAGCGGCTCTGTTGGCCGATCTAAGTCCTAAGAAAGTGAAAGACAAAACTAAAGAAGATAAAATAACTTAATGAAAAACACTCGCTGAAAACTATATACAAATCTAATATATACTTACAGTTTGCTAACTAATATTTATAAAATAGCTCTACAATATATCTACAGGATTATATCTCTAATATATATGTAATATTTACATAATGCAAATTTTAATCTAAATTTGCGAAACTCAAATATGGATTGATTTATGACAGCAAAACCATCATTCAGTCTTTTGATTTTTTATAACTTTTATAAACAAGAAATGAAATAGCTAACTATCTAATTGAAAATAGAGAGGAATAGTAGAATGTGTTTAGATTACAGGAACTTTCTATATTAATTAAACTAATAAAATAAAACTAGCAAACTGACCTGTAATCGCATCTCCTATTCGTCCTGTGTACAGTATCCAATTTCATTGTTTGATGGGGTAAACTGCAACAGATCTTCCATATGCTTCTCGTAAACGCAAAGCAGTAATGATTGAATGCTAATGACAGAACATATAAGATAAGTAGTGACAACAATTTTATAATTTCACAAATGGTCACATTGAGATAAATCTGGCTGTGAAAATTTGTATATAAATGTTCATTGAATAAAGAAGATTAATCTTCTAATCTCAAATTTGAACAGAGTAATTGCTGTGTGTAATATAAGGGACATAAAACACGGATATCATATAAATTTCATCACACCAATCTGTAATAAACCATGATATCTAAAGTAGTCACAATTTAATTACAAATCAAAATGACCAAAACTTGAATAAAAATACGATATATCGAAGCTAAAGATGTACCAATATCCACTTCCATTCAAGTCTATCAATCATAAATCCATAGTTTTTTCTCCCAGGCAGCGATGGTCTTTAGTTTACAAAACAATACATTTATATAGGTTACAGGATCAAAACGTTTCCTGTGGATATCATCTAATTTGTTCCAAAAATTGTGGGGGATGCAACCTCCCATATTCTACTTGATATCAAAACTAATAGCCTATTCTAAAACAATATAAAAAATAGCATGTTGAGAGATGCCACCAGTGGCTCAAATCTCCTTTAGAAATCGTAGGTTCCTGAAACACATAAGAATAAGAGATTTCAGATGCATTTTTGGTTATAAAAACAAGAAATTCAAATTCTAGTAACTAGCTATAGAATCTCACGATTATGTAGCTAGTTATAATTATAACTAGAATCGTATTTTATTGAATCAATCAAAACAGACTAGAGGTAATCTATGAAAACAAATCATGTATTCTAATTAAAAAAAGACAAAACCATCCTAAACTTATTTTTAAACACCATACCTCAGATTAAGGGATTCAACTTAATCAAGCAATCTTTGAATTCACAATAGCAGTCGCTGCTTCCATGTTCTTAAAAACAATAGACCCTGTGGTTATTTGTCATTTATCTTTGGTTTGAGCTACAGTTTGAAGTCTTCCATTCTCTTTCGTTAGCAAATTCACCTGGTCTTCCAAGGATTTGATCCGAGATTGAAGTAAAGGCACGTCTCTGTAATACCTATCGGTCCATGATTGACATTCGTTACATTGCGGCTGAATAGACTGTGTATTAGCAGTAATAGTATTAATAGTAGGGGAATTTTCCATTTGTCCTGTAGGTTCACTACTGTGTTTGATTCCAGGGAAATCAAGATTGTATTTTAGACATGGTGGAAGGTTTGTAACATAATCATAGGGTTTACCAAAGCAAAGTCCATATGAATATGGATATTCTTCAGTTAAAAATCTTTCAATTTCCGAATCAGAAACTTCTCTTAACACAATTGCATTTTGGTCTACACAGGGCTTAGGTTTATTTCGGGCACATCGTGAAACCCAACGAGCGGCTTTTTTACTCTTATAATTGATATCAACATTGCCGTTACACTTTTTCTTTGCGGGATTTTTAACAGACTTAACAACACCTTTGGGATATGAATCTGGTAGAGTGTTGGGTTGGGTAGTGTCAGGATAGGTCGAGGGTTCCACATTAGAAATAGGATCACAGGGCAAGAGTGAAGGAGGAGGGATGGTAGGCTTGACGAGGGTTTTTGTGATGACAGACTTGTCAACCTGTCCTATTTCACTGCTAACAAAACCATTTCTTAACAGGAAGGCATCCCAACAATCATCGTTTAATTTCAACCGATGTACAATAATAATCTTGATCAAACAATGGTGGAATAGGCTAGAATCAGATTTCTGCCTTTTAAAATGCTTTTCCATTTTGTATAGACTTCGAAGGAGAAAATAGGGCATGTTTAGGGGAAAATCGATAAAACTCATGAGAAACCGCAAGTGATATAAGAAAACCAAACCATATCTCCCCTCACAGGTAAAAAACTGTTTGACAATCGCTAACAGATCGTGCCATCTAGGTTTTAGAGCTGAAACAAGCATACCTCAGTCGCAGCTGGTAATCTTCCTTGATGTGAACAACAATGACCAAGGAACCTCTTCAACCTTTGAGTTTTTAAACCACTTTTGTCCCACAGCTGGAAGACTGGTGGCTTGGATAATAAAATATTCGTTGAACTCAAGCTGGACATATCCTATTTTAGCTCTGCAACCATCGAACGTTAGCGCTAATTCTTGAGAAATTAAATTAAAACGCTCGAACTTTTGAACAAAGACATGCCAGCCATTCCTCTCTAAGTATTCTCAGGCATTATCAAACGATAACAATGTCTGGACACCGTTAGACTCAATTCTCACTACAGGAGCCATGGCTAACAACAAGGAACTGACATGCGATTCGATGGTAGGGTTTGACAGAACAAGCACAGAGCCATTTCCCTGAGCTTCCCCAACGTAATGCAAAGATAACTCAAAATGGTAGGTGGTAGTGTTAATTGCTATGCGTGTGAGAAAAGTTGTGTAGATCGAGGCCATGCAAAAACATAACACCACGTTGTACTTGGAATGACACCTCGGCATAATGGTACACACAAAGATTATAACTATTGAAAACAATTGTATGCATATCCACGATTTGATCACAAAATCAATATGTCAAATAAACAATTGAATCAAAGATTTTATAAATCAAAACCCCATTAACATTAGTCGAATGCTAAATGGGTGGTGGTTTAACACATATGTAACCAAGGTGTGTTCGAGACCAAGGGGTTATAACCATGGAAACAACCATGTTCATAAAAAAATAATACAAATAGATGATAAACCATATGAACATTAACCTTTGATGAAATCAAACATGAATTCCAGCTGTGAGTATGAAAACGAAATCGAAAAGCAGGTACGCAGAAAGCGACGAGTAACAAGCATTGTTTAATGAAAAAGATTGTGACGAGTGACGAGAATTTAAAAACTCAGCTTGTAAAAATAGAGACTAATATGGCTGCCAACAATGTCGACACACTGGTAGAAGCAGTTATCTCTACCAAATGAATGAGTCCAGATTAGGATAATCAGAAAAACTTCAAATCGAAAAACCTAAGAAACTGTTTGAACATCATTGTCAATTATAAAACATTCCATTTTCAGATTGCTTGTTATTTTAAAAGACGAAAACTGATGACAATCTCGACAAAAGAAAGTCACGATGTTAAGGTTAAAATCTTCAATACTGTTGACAGAGCCGCTGCTGCCAGTAGGCGTCCATAGCCTCGACAGGGATGCCATTTAAACCACTCCGATATCTGTATCCTGCCAAGAATTTCCATATTAGAACGAAGGACATTTAAGGTCAAACGATTCCATATCTGAGAATTTTCATATACCTGACATTGCTTCGCTACCAGCGGGCCTGTTCAGTACCCCGGTGAAGTTATCTTGGCGTCAGGCATGCATTTATCCGCTGCCAGCAGACCTGTTCAGTATCCCGGCGGGTTTACAAGCACTTCCCATAGCTCTCTGAAGATTTATTTAGTTTTAAAGATATTTAATAGAGTGGGGTGACACTGAAAATCCGAATTTTGGACATATTTTAATAATTACAGACCTTGAATAAATTTTTTAACTGTCCTTCATTAAGGTCCAGAGATAGTTTGTTAATAAATTGACTTTCGATGGTGGGGAAACATCTCTGAGTTGTTCTCTTAAGGAACAGGGACAACGTAAGAACACATTTTTATGGATGATCATGAATAGCTTCAGTTACACATTGAAATCAAGAAACGTTTTTCAAACAATAAGATTTCTTTAACATGGCTGCGAACCTCAGAAAAATATCATAATTAATGTTTTAACAATCTTTAGTAGTCATTTCAAAGAGGAAATTTTTCTATTTTCTTTTTCTAAAACAGTTCATGGTGCAAGTATGTGTGTCTAAAAATAAAAACTGGTAAGCATAAGGGAAGAATCAAAGCGAAACAACAAGGAAAAAAAAAAGCAAGCAAAACAAAAAATATTTACACAGTGTACATGGGAGTGTCATCAGGTGAAATACCTTTTTAGAGCTTGGCCATTCACTGGTTAGGTGTCTGGCTGTCCCTCTAAATTTTGTAATCGGAAGGATATGGGACCCAATTTCTCAGCAATCAAGAATGGTCCTAGCCACAAGTTCTGAAACTTTGTATGCTCTCCTTTTCCCTCGTGCGGTTTGTCCCATTTTAGGACAAGGTTACCTACCTCAAAATTTCTGTCAGAGGTAGAATTGGAATCAAACTAGCTTTTAAAAACAAGTTGATGTTGATCCAATTTCCGTTTCTCTTCAGCCCTCACTTCTTCTAATTTTAACAAAGCATTAATTCGATTCTCCAAAGGGGGACAATCCTCTTCTTGTATTTTCTGCAATAGCTGCAAAGAGGGAAGGAGAATATGCGGTGGCAGAATTGCCTCTCTGCCATAAACGAGAAAGAAAGGTGAGTTACCCACAACAATTTTTGGAGTCACTCTATCAGCCCAGATTGCGTTTAATAGTGCATTATGCCAATTTTTATGGTTTTCAGAGACCGTTCTCTTGATAATTTTGATCAGATTTTTATTAGTTGATTCTGCCAATCGATTACCTTGAGGGTAATAACTGACAGAATATTTTAGTTTAATTCCTTTTTCTAGAGCGAAATCACTCATCTCAAGAGACGAAAAATAGGGAGCGTTATCAAATACCAGGCAGTCAGGGATACCAAAACGAGTAATAATATTTGAATTCAAAAAGGCTATTACCTGACTGGTATTTACAACTTTTAATGGGGTAGCTTCGGACCACCTGGTGAAGTAATCCATGGTTGTTATGATAAACTTATGCTACTGTGAGGATGGTGGATTAATTGGACCTATAATATCTAGACCCCACTGCTGAAAATGAGAGTCTACTGAAACAGGTTGCAGAGGGAAGGTTGGTTTATGTATCCGTCCGGATGCTTTCTGAAAAATTACACACTTGCGACACAAAGCATGAGCATCTTTAAAAAGTGTGGGCCAGTAGTAACCTGCTCTTAATACTTTATGGGTAGTGGTATCTCCACTAAAATGCCTACCATCTTCTCCTGCGTGCAATTCCAATACGACCTTTTTTGCTTCATCTTTCTCAAGACAACACATTAGTACTCCATCAAAATTTTGATGAAACAGAATACCATTAATCAGCTGAAAGGAAGCATATTTTAATCTTAGTGATCTTCTTTTTGTGGGATCCAGGTGACGGGGAGCTGACCCATGTTCAAGACAAAATTTTATATCATCATACCAGGGACTAACAGGGCTTTGTGCACAACAGATTAAATTTTGGTAGTGTTGTCCTGGATTCGACATATCATTTTCCTCTTGCTTTCCTACAGCTGAGTCAGCGACTAACTTGCATAACCCTTGACCTCTCACTATTTGTGCTGGGGTGATTTCTATGTCATATTCTTGCAAGGATGTGACCCAATTTGCCCTTTTTTCGCCTAGTTCTTTTTGTACTAACAGATTTCTGACAGTCGGGTAAGGGACAATGATTTTTGTCCTAGATTTCAAAAGATAAGATCAGAAGTGCTTCACTGCTTTAAAAACAACATAGGCTTGCTGATCTACTACTGGGTAATTAAGTTCTGCCCCTTCGAAGGCTGAGCTCATAAAGGCAATTGGGACTTCATTGTTTTCAGTGTTCTTTTGATTTAGGACAACGGCGTAAAAGTGGTTAGAAGCGGATGTGTAGAGAGTGAAGTCCTGCGAAAAGTCAGGGCTCATTAGAGAAGGAGCGTCTATTATGGCCTTTTTTATTGAATTAAAAGCCTGGTTTTCTAAAGTTCCCCAATGGTATTGTACATCCTTTTTTATTAGGTTTTGTAATGGTCTCACCATTTCTGAAAAACTGGGGATGAATCTCCTGACAAAGTTTATCTGACCTAAGAAAGATTGCATAGAATTTTTTGACGAGGGAGGGGGAAGTTTCGAAATGACTTGAGTTCTTCCAAGGTCGATAATCATCTCTTCGCTTGATACAATAAATCCTAAGAGCTTACCTTGTTCTACTACGAAGACACATTTTTTAGGATTCAAAGAAATGTCGTACTTACGACATCGCTGTAGAACGGATCTTAAATGAGCTAGATGATCTTCTTTGTTTTTCGAGAAGACAGTAACATCATCCAGGTAAACTATGATAGATTGATTGATTAAGCCTTGGAAAGAAATGTCCATCGCTCTTTGGAAAGTGGCACCAACATTTATGAGTCCAAAGGGCATCTTCCTATAAGCATAGGTTCCCCATGGAGTGCGGAAGGTGGTTTTAAGTTGGTCTGGAGGGGACATCAGGACTTGGTTATACCCTGAAAAACCATCCAATAAGGATATTTTTTCAGAACCAGATACTTGTTGAAGTATCTATTCCATATGTGGGACAAGGTAGTTGTCTTTATCAAATGCTCGATTAAGATTTCGAAAATCGACACATAGTCGGATTTCACCACTCTTCTTCTGGATAGGGACAAGATTAGAGACCCATTGCGTGTGCCTAACTAGGAATATTATCTTAGCATTCAGGAGTTTATTTAATTCCTTCTTGACAGTTGGTTCGAGTTTTGGATGCATTTTCCTTAACTTTTGTTGAAAAGGTAAGGTTTGGGGTTTCATAGGAATAATGTGTTGTATGATATTAGGATCAAAGGTTTTGAGGTTGTCGTACGTACAAGAAAAAACATCTTTGAATTCCTTAAACAATTTAATAAACACTTTTTTTTCTTGTTCAGAACATCCTACCCCTAAATTAATGCACTGTGGATTGTCTTTAGTTCCCAAGTTTACTTTTTCATACGTTAAAGAGGAACTATTTGTTTTACAGTTCACTGGTTTTTTGAACTTGTCGTGAAGATCATAAAAATTTTCTAATCTAACTACAGATTTCGGGATAGAATTTACCATGTCTTATGAAGATTCAGGAGATCTTGGATCTGGTATTACTGTAAAGTCACGAAGATTTTCGTCATGAGTACCTTCGTTGATTACTGTGCCCTAGAAAGTTTCTTCCATATGCAGGAAACTTATAATCTGTTGATCATCATCAAAGACTCTCCAATTCGTGATGTTGTTAGGGACAGATGGTCTGAACAACAATTCGATGGAGAATGCATTTGGAGATAAGCCTTCTGCAGGAAAAAGTTTCGAAGCTACATTAGCTAACAAGTCGACTTCCGAATTATTCAATCTAGGAATAGAATTTATGTTAAATGCAGAAAACTTATTCATCAAATTCCATACCTCAGATTGGTAGCTTTTAAGGTCCGGAGATAAACAGTGGATATAATTTTTTACCTGTCTAACCACAATTTTTGAATCACCAAAGACAATCAAATTTTGAATGTTCATATCAAATGCTTTCCTGAGGCCTTGCAATAAAGCCTCATATTCTGTTGTGTTGTTTGTACATTCAAACTCTATCCTGCACGCAATTAGGGTTTTGTTACCTGCTGGATCAATAATCACACAGCCTACACCAGCTCCTTCCTTGGATTTTGATCCGTCAAATTAAAGAGACCATATTTGATTTTTTTCTGATGCATGTGACCATTGGGTAGAAGCTGCTGGTTGCATATATGTCAAAATTTCAGACTGTTGTTCCCGGTTAGTGATAACAGAAGTTTCGGCCATGAAATTGCCGAAAAAGGTATCCATCCCTTGTATTTCGGGTGAATCAGCAGAAGGTGTGAATGGCTCATTGGGATCGTTTAAATCTGTCACTGTGAACTTTAGGTAACGTTCACGATTTACCTTGATTTTGTTGGGCTTTCCGTTCTCAGGCAGCCACAAGTGAGACCAATCCATCGCAAAATAGTCGTGTAGCTATTCTGACCGGTCTCTGCTTAAAACAAAACTATAAACTTTTGGGATATCTAAAACAATAATATCAATCACTTGATGAACTTTAGGGTTAGATGACAATCTTATAAGCACATTTCTCAATTCGCCTATAACTTTAACACTAGTTCAATCAAGCTAGATGATCTTCAAGGTGGATGGTTGAACTTCAGCATTAATCTTCTGACACACAGACCATGGAATTACGTTAGATGACGCTCCTGAATCTACCATACAGTTGTGCACGTTCCTGTTGAAGATTTTAAAAGTTAACAAAAATGGAGGGACATTTCTGCGAGTACTAATGGTGGAAGCTTGTTGCTTTTTACTCGTAGCCTCTAAAACTAATTTATCTACATTTGTTACATTATTTACAGGAAGGTCTCTTTTCTTGTGAGAACCAGAAGTAGTCTTGGTGGAGGCCTTCTGAGGAACTTTGGGGTTTTTCTGAAAACCTTTGTTACTGCTTGGATTGCCATTTTTGCTATTCTCTGCAATATTCTGTAGCATTATTTGTAGAAGAAAAGGGAATTTTAATAGTTCATAAATAGAAATATTAGCCCTTAACGTTTTTAGATCTTCAACCAAATCATAATCTAATCTTGGGTTTACATAATTCTGTTTAGTCTTAGTTGATTTAGACTATTTTGGGGGCAAATTCGAAGTGATTTCAGAAGAAGGCTTGTTTGCTGTCTTACTCCTAGTATTGTAAGGATTCACTGTTTCGAAATTAGCTTGAAAAATACTATCCGAGAAATGTCCAAAAATGTTCGGAGAGGATTCATCTTCTTCTATTGTCTCTTGTTTAGCTACTTCCTTAGGGATCTCAGGAGGCATCAAGTTATCCTGTGCTTCTAGAATCATTTGAATAGTGAATTGCAGGCTTTCTAGATTTAGGCCTTCAGTATTTGAATTAGGTTAGTTGGTGGGAAAAGGCTTCCTAAACGGGGGTTTGTAAGGCCCTTTGCTTGAAGAAGCTTCTTCTGCCATCCTTTTCAAATCTATAACTTGATTGGACAATTTTTGAATGAATTTCTGTAAGTTTTCTAAATCTGAGCTTTCAGGTTGGGCATTGTTTTGGGAAGGTCTAGGGAGGATTTCGATTTTCTTTTTGGAAGATGAACTAGTCTCTATTTCATTTCTAGTAGTGTCTTTTAAGCTGAGGATGTCTTTCTCGATCTGACTGGCCTCTTCGAAGGATTCTAACAATGTGGATTTCTTAGATCTCTTTACCCAAATGGCTATGCTTTGATGCAAGGCTTTCGTATAATATGCTATGATAAGATTCTCGGAAGGCATCGAATCCGTAGGGATTATTTTCTTTAGTGTTAAGAATCTTTGATTAAATTCTTTGATCTTCTCTTTGGGGTTCATTCTTAAACTAGAAAGCTCCATGACTAGAACTTCTGGAGACTTGTCATCTCCAAACTTCTCAAGAAAACAAGATTCAAACTTCTCTCATGACACGATGGTGTGGGGCTGTTGGGAAAAGTACCAGGTAGAGGCATTGCCCTCAAAGGTGTAGGGAAACAATATACAGACTACGTCTTCGTGCTTGACACTACGGAGTCTAATGGCTAACATAAACTTTTTGATGTGATATTCGGCCATTTGTTTAGAGTCTGGGTCAAATTTAGGGAGCCACTTCTCCAGGTGTTTGGGTAAGGGATGCTGAGTCCTAGGTATGGCCACTGCATCTTGGTCGAGCCAGGGTCTGGCGGGATTTTTCTAGTTGGCCATAGGCATGGGTGGTGTCAAAGGCTAGGATGAGGAACTGCCTTCGTCATAGGAATCTTCTCCAGAAGAAGAAGGAGATGAAGGAGGTGGTGATGGTGGTATACTAGATCCTCCTGCTGCAAGAGTGAGGATTGGATCTGTAGGGTTTAAAGTAAGTTCAGTGCCTCCAAGCTATTCTTTGATATCAGAGAAGTCTAATGGTTGGTCCAAAGGTCAGTTTGGTTGTCTTAAACGGGTGAAGGCACTGTGTGTTATTATGAGAGATTGACAAACAATCTCTTGTATGTCACCACCCGTAGGATTTGGGGTTACTGGTTCAACTATGATCCTTAGATCGTCGTTTGATGTGGTTGTTGTTTGAGGGACAATGTTTTCGTTTGAATGACTTCTATTCACTATAGGTGAGCGGGTAGGTGGTGGAGGAGTCTTACGAAAACCTTGTGCCATTAATAATTTTTAGGCCCTCCTTCTAGCGCCATTTGTTGACGGGCGAAATTGATCGCTCGTCAACTGGAGGAGTGAATCTGGTCTGGGGTTGTCTACTTAACCCAATCCATTTGGATTAATACACTACGACGGGTTTAGCGGCTCCATTTTCCTATCTAAGTCTTAAGAAAGTGAAAGACAAAACTAAAGAAGATAAAATAACTTAATGAAAAACACTCGCTGAAAGCTATATACAAATCTAATATATACTTACAGTTTGCTAACTAATATTTATAAAATAGCTCTACAATATATCTATATGATTACATCTCTAATATATGTGTGATATTTACACAATGAAAATTTTAATCTAAATCTGCGAAACTCAAATATGGATTGATTTATGATAGCAAAACTATCATTCAGTCTTTTGATTTTTTATAACTTTTATAAACAAGAAACAAAATATCTAACTGTCTAATTGAAAACAAAGAGGAATAGTAGAATGTGATTAGATTATAGGAACTTTCTATATTAATTAAACTAATAAAATAAAACTAGCAAATTGACATGTAATCGCATCTCCTATTCGTCCTGTGTATAGTATCCGATTTCGCTGTTTGATGGGGTAAACCGCAACAGATCTTCCATATACTTCTCGTAAATGCAAAGCAGTAATGATTGAATGCTAATGACAAAACATATAAGAGAATTAGTGACAACAATTTTATAATTTCACAAATGGTCACATTGAGATAAATCTGGCTGTGAAAATTTGTATATAAATGTTCATTGAATAAAGAAGATTAATCTTCTAATCTCAAATTTGAACAGAGTAATTATTGTGTGTAATATAAGGGACATAAAACACGGATATCATATAAATTTCATCACACCAATCTGTAATAAACCATGATATCTAAAGTAGTCACAATTTAATTACAAATCAAAATGACCAAAACTTGAATAAAAATACAATATATCAAAGCTAAAGTTGTACCAATATCCACTTCTATTCAAGTATGTCAATCATAAATCCATAGTTTTTTCTCCTAGGCAGCGATGGTCTTTAGTTTACAAAACAATAGATTTATATAGGTTACAGGATCAAAACGTTTCCTGTGGATATCATCTAATTTGTTCCAAAAATTGTGGGGGATGCAACCTTCTAGATTCTACTTGATATCAAAACTAACAGCCTATTCTAAAACAACATAAAAAATAGCATGCTGAGAGATGCCACCAGTGGCTCAAATCTCCTTTAGAAATCGTAGGTTCCTGAAACACATAAGAATAAAAGATTTCAGATGCATTTTTGGTTATAAAAACAAGAAATTCAAATTCTAGTAACTAGCTACAGAATCTCATGATTCTGTAGCTAGTTATAATTATAACTAGAATCATATTTTATTGAATCAATCAAAATAGACTAGAGGTAATCTGTGAAAACAAATCATGTATTCTAATTAAAAAAAGACAAAATCATCCTAAACTTATTTTTAAACACCATACCTCAGATTAAGGGATTCGACTTAATCAAGCAATCTTTGAATTCATAATAGTAGTCGTTGCTTCCACGTTCTTAAAAACAACAGACCCTGTGGTTTTTTGTCGTTTATCTTTGGTTTGAGCTACGGTTTGAAGTCTGCCATTCTCTTTCATTAGCAAATTCACCTGGTCTTCCAAGGATTTGATCCGAGACTGAAGTAAAGGCATGTCTCTGTAATACCTATCGGTCCATGATTGACATTTGTTACATTGCGGCTGAATAGACTGTGTATTAGCAGTGATAGTATTAACAGTAGGGGAATTTTCCATTTGTCCTGTAGGTTCACTACTGAGTTTGATTCCAGGGAAATCAGGATTGTCTTTTAGACACGGTGGAAGGTTTGTAACATAATCATATGGTTTACCAGAGCAAAGTCCATACGAATATGGATATTCTTCAGTTAAAAATCTTTCAATTTCCGAATCATAATCTTCTCTTAACACAATTGTGTTTTGGTCTGCATAGGGCTTAGGTTTATTTCGGGCACATCGTGAAACCCAACGAGCGGTTTTTTTACTCTTATAATTGACATCAACATTGCCTTTACACTTTTTCTTTGCGGACTTTTTAACAGACTTAACACCACCTTTGGGATACGAATCTAGTAGAGTGTCGGGTTGGGTAGTGTCAAGATAGGTCGAGGGTTACACATTAGAAATAGGATCAAAGGGCAAGAGTGAAGGAGGAGGGATGGTAGGCTCGACGAGGGTTTCCGTGATGACAGACTTGTCAACCTGTCCTATTTCACTGCTAACAAAACCATTTCTTAACAGGAAGGCATCCCAACAATCATCGTTTAATTTCAACTGATATACAATAATAATCTTGATCAAACAATGGTGGAACAGGCTAGAATCATATTTCTGCCTTTTAAAATGCTTTGCCATTTTGTATAGACTTCGAAGGAGAAAACAGGGAATGTTTAGGGGAAAATCGATAAAACTCATGAGCAACTGCAAGTGATATAAGAAAAACAAACCATATCTCCCCTCACAGGTAACGAACTATTTGACAATAGCTAACAGATCGTGCCAACTAGGTTTTAGAGTTGAAACGGGCATACCTCGGTCGCAGCTGGTAATCTTCCTTGAGGTGAACAACAATGACGAGGGAACCTCTTCAACCTTTGAGTTTTTAAACCACTTTTGTCCCACGGCTAGTAGACCCGTGGCTTGTCTAATAAAATCTTTGTTCAACTCAAGCTGGACATCTCCTATTTTAGCTCTGCAACCATTGAACATTAGCGCGAATTGTTGAGCGACTGTTAAATTAAAACCCTCAAACTTTTCAACAAAGACACGCTAGCCATTCCTCTCTATGTCTTCTCGGGCATTATCAAACGATAACAATGTCTAGACACTGTTAGGATCAATTCTCACTGCAAGAGCCATGGCTAACAGCAAGGATCCGACATGGGATTCGATGGTAGGGTTTGACAGAACAAGCACAGAGCCATTTCCCCGAGCTTCCCCAACGTAATGCAAAGACAGCTCAAAATGGTAGGCGAGAGTGTTAATTGTTATGCGTCTGAGAAACGTCATGTAGGTCGAGGCCATGCAAAAACATAACACCATGCTGTACTTGGAATGACACCTTGGCATAATGGTACACACAAAGATCATAACTATTGAAAACAATCGTATGCATATCCATGATTTGATCACAAAATCAATATGTCAAATAAACAATTGAATCAAAGATTTTATAAATCAAAACCCTATTAACATTAGTCGAATGCTAAATGGGTGGTGGTTTAACACATATGTAACCAAGGTGTGTTCGAGACCAAGGGGTTATAACCATGGAAACAACCATGTTCATAACAAAATAAGACAAATAGACAATAAACCATATGAACATTAACCTTTGATGAAATCAAACATGAATTTCAGCTGTGAGTATGAAAACGAAATTGAAAAGTAGGTATGCAGAAAGCGACGAGTAACAAGCATTGTTTAATGAAAAAGATTGTGACGAGTGACGAGAATTTAAAAACCCTGTGTAGGCAGCTTGTAAAAATAGAGATTAATATGGATTCCAACACAATGTCCACCAACATTATATATATGCTTCATAATAAAAATAGGTTTTTCCATAGGGAAATATCTTCCACAATAAGGAAAGGTTTTGCAAAAGGAATAAACTTTCCAAAATGAGTGCTCACATGCATGGGCAATTAAAATTGTATAATATTAAACCAATGATATCCCAATAAACACTCTTTTCAAATTCATCTAGGATCTGGAAGGTGGAGGTTCATTTTCCTATGGATCTCCTAAATTAGGTTTCCATTCACACTCCATATTTTCATGCAATCATAAATCACACTTTGTTCAATATTCATACCTCCAAAATATCTCAACATGTGCAATACTAAAAGAAATGAAAAATACATAATCAACTAGTTTAGAGATGCTATGGTTATCAGACTAAGATCAATAGAAGGGATGAAATGAGTGTGAAGGGAGGAATGGAAGAGATTGTGTTGGCATCTCTTAAATACATAACACAATTTGCCTTTGGAATGGATAGCAGTTGAATACATTTTCCTTTAGTACCTCTAATATCATCTCTACAAATATTGATATGAATAGCATTGCCATGATCACATATACCCTTTAGAAAATCTAAGTGTGGGGTTAGTGGAGGCTCTATGATTTTTGTGACTTAATCTTGCTTGGCCTTAAATTGGTGTGAATAGCATATGGTCTCAAAAACATATTTTTACAACAAGCCGGGCCAATTGTTGGAACTATTTGGATTACTATTCACTGTAAAAAAAGCTTCATTTGTGAATAAATATTTTTGGGGCATACCTACACTTATCTTTCTCTATGTATTTTATTTGCTTTAGAGCTTTTCTTTGCTTGGCTTGCAAGAAATTTTCAATTTCTTTATTTACTTAGTTTTTGTACATATGCATGATATGTTTACTAATTTTAATTAGTTGCCCCATACTTACAAGTTGTTGATGTTAATGGTTAATTACACAGTCTTAATTATTACATATTTTAACTTAGTTTACTCCTGCACTTAGAGTTTACTACACATTATACATTATGTTCGAAATGTGAATTATGCATTTTAGCACTTGTCTTAACTCATATTATTAGTTGTATCTATTGTTTTAACTAGTTGGTAGCTAATATAACTTATAATTATTGGTTGATTTATTCTTTAGAGTCTAACTTTCATAGTTAATTAGGATTGGTTTTCATTCTAATTAAACATTTAAGGAAAAACATAAAGGAAATTTTAAAATTTACACACACATAATTAAAGGATTAGTACCCTTAAGTGGAAATAATCCATTGACTTGTTTAACTAATCAACTTAGCCCTATAGTTAGTAGGTTTAGGGATTTAAGCATACCCTAGGTCTCCATCCCCACTTTTCCCCTTGAGAGCCCTACAAGATGTTTTTAAGTGTTGTGCTTGAGTTTCATTTTGGGCATCGATACAAATGGTGATCATACTGGGGAGAAATATGTCCATAATCTCTTTAAATTTTTCCTATTTATCCTAAAGAATCAAAATTATTCATCCTTGAGAATTAATACTATGCTATGCATGAGATTTACTTTAGTTGGTTCTTTTATTATAGACAATCATGATAGATATTTGGTGGCCAAAAGTAATACCTTACAATACTTTAGGTTTCTTAGGCTATGGTTCAGTATTCTGATGTTTGGTTGATGACCCTCTTCAATTTAAAGGTTTTCCTCATGAAGACCTAAATGAGCACATTGAAACCTTCATGGAATATTGTCTCTTGAAGGAAACCTTTGATAGTTCGCTTATGGTATGCGTCTTTCCTCACACACTTCATGGGAAGGCCATTGAATGGTTCAATTTTCTTCATGATCATTCCATCTTTGGATGGAAGCATTATTTTGACCTCTTTAAGGGAATATTTGGGGACCTAAGGCCTAAATTTAGTCCTTCATCAATCCTCTCATGGTGTGATTTTTTCAGTGAACACCTTGATCTTCATATCTATGATAAATTCATAGATGTCGAAAAAACTTATATGATAAATAGATGAAAGAAACAATGGGAATAGGTTATTGAGAACTTTTTTTCAATACATGAGAATTCACAAAACCAAAGTCCTTTCTTCAGGAAATCAAGAACCCAATCTCTATCTAGGTCATATTGTGAGAAAGAGCTTGCACATGAATTTGGTATTGATGATTCTCTTTTTCACGATTCACATTTCAAATAGGACTTGTGTGATATTTCCCTTTTGATGAGACCATTTTCCAAGATGGTATTGATCAAATTAATAAGGTTTATATCCCTCATACCACCACTATGAATCCTCATACCAAGATCATCACCCCTGGTGTTACTATTCTTCCTGTTTATAGTCTATAGAGTGACGTTTCACTTAGTAATGAGATTTGTGAAGAAAAAAATTGAAATATTCAAAGATGGAAATAACTCATAAAGTTCTCTTCTCGATAGTATTTCAAATGCAAAAATATTCCACCATATAAAGATAAATCTATATATTGATGTAAACACTGGAAACTTTTAGTTTGATGATATGAAATATAATTTTTTCGAGAATGATTGATTTGGAAGCCTAATTTTTTCTAATGAATATGAGCCTGAAAATCAGAAACCTAATCATGATCTCCTTGCTAACAAATATAACCATAAGTTATCATAGTTCTATAATCAACCTTGTCCTAAATATGATAAATACTCTTAGGTAATTACTCTTGGTAGTCCAAAATTATTTTTGGACACTTATTCCATTGGTCATCGTGATTTTATTTATGATGCTCCCTTAGGAACCTACCATTTGGATGACATTTGCTTCCCAGAAAAATGTGAGAAGATGCCTAAAGTTCCTAATGATGGATCTAATCAACTTTGGGTTTCCCCCAAAGATAGTTTGCTAAAGAATAGTTCACACTTCTCATTAGCTAATTCAATACATCTTGATACCTTTTTATACAAGGAGGATGTTAAGGAAAGTGTTTTTTAGCTTAAGATTATTTCAGTGGAAGCTCTAATTTTTGTAACCCCATCATAAGCCAAAGACTCACTCCCTTTGACCTAAGTTATCCTCTAGTTTATGATGGTTATATTGAGTCTTGCACTAAAGAGAGGAGATGCTCTAACCATGTTATTCTAATTGAGATAGATAGCCATACTACTTAGCTTCCATCTTGTACCAATAAGAATAATGAGGTTTCATTTAAGGATAACAACTATGTTTATGTTGTCTTCCATTTATTTTAAAAAGTGGGGAGAAAATCTGATTTCCAATCTCATCCTTCGTCACATAATTTGGGATTCTTGGCTCAACCATTTTGATATTTTTAGGACAACAAGTATCTTCCTCTTAAAATAGTTTTCTGAAATGTTTTCTACCCTAGATAATTGTTTGAGCCTAACTACCAGTATAGGTTTTCTAGTACATTTTCTTCATGTTGAAATTCATCTCATAGTTAGGATCAAAATTCATTTTGCATGTACAAGAAACAAACCTTTCAAAATTGTAAATGGCACCTGTCATGAAAGTGCAAACATTTTCTTGTCTTGTACATAATAAAACAAAAAACAAACAAAATCGTAAAACACAAAATCCAAAGTTTTTCTTACCGTTCTACTCTTTTGATTGCATTTTTAGATCCAATAGGTCTTTAAGTAAGGTGTTTGACCACCTTTTTTTGTTGTTAATTAAGATTCAATTTTATCTATTAGTTTCCTTGGTTATGCATATGGAATTATTGCTTAGTATTCTCTCATTTTCCTTAACCAATTTAAGTTCATTTCACTCATTGCATAGCTACCCAAAAGATATTTGTACAACTAATAAGACCTCAAACAATGTTGCATATTTTACTTCCTTACACAATTCTATTGGTTTATCTCTAACATGGGTTGTTAGTCTTTGACATGAAAAGTTTACATCATGAAATGGAGGTAGAATAACTGAGGGGTTCCTAATGGTTAGTCTGGAAAATTTGAATGCTTGACAATACTATTTAGGTTTCCTAGTTCTTCTTCATATTCCCTTTTCTTCATTCGTTACATAAAATTAACTTAGCTCCACCCATGTCTTTCCTTTTCTAGGAATGGATATAATTTCATGTACCTACCTCACTATCAAAATTTAATATGTATAAGATATGATTCTCTAATTTTCCCAAAACCATCCTAAGTTCATGTTGTGAAACTAGAGATTCGAAGGATCACACATTGCTAGAAGCAAAATTCATGTTTGTGATCTGTAAACATGTGACTTACAATCCACATGCTTCACCAACATGGATGATTTGCATAATTAAAAAAAATTATGTGTTCTCAAACTTACGTAGATATCTCTATCCTGTGTGGATTATGAGGATTTATTTCTTGGTGTATCATTAACACAACAAATAGGTAACAAAGATATACTAATCAAGAATCTAAGTTAGTTTCCCAGTTGTTAATCACCAAGGTCAATAAACTCTCTACAATGGAGAAACCAACCTGGTTTTTGGTTTACAACTGGTTCCAAAATATTCTATTGGTATGTGTAGGTCTGGACGAGTTTCCAATAAAGAGCCAACCCACTGTGTGGTTATAAATCAACAACAAATGTTTTTGTGAAAAAAATTTCAAGCACTGTAATCCAGCTACCACTAAACATTCACATTCCCATGATAACAAGTGACAACATTTCCAACACTTAGCATATATATTTACATATAAATGCAGACCAAAAATTAAATTTGTGTAACACTTTCCAATATTAAAAAGAATAGAATTTTTTCCTCGATGTGAGTACTACCTAGAAAGATACAATTTCACATATACTCAAATACAAAACAACAATTTAAATGTCCCAATCGACCTATGACAAAGTGTTTATGCTAAATATTAAAATGATCCAACACTTCCTACTATTGCTCCTTGTATATTCTCCCATCAACAATGGCTCACTTGAACATTTTCTTAACTTAGACATCATGTATGGTTGTCCAATTTAATGGTGTGTGCAACTAACTAGGATGTGGCATCAAGGAGAATAGTATGAGTTGATGCTACTCTAAACCTTAGTTCGACATTGGCATACCCATTCACATAAGTCTCAGTAATTTGTTTGAATATCTATTATGCATAAGCCATTTTCATTCCTCCCTGTTTCACATAGAAAAGACAAACAAATAAAAGGAAGATCAATTAAAGAAGGGATTGCATTTCCTTTACTACATAAAAATCTCAATGTGTCAATGGAAAAGAGCATTGCTACCTCTGAATTACATCAATGTTATTTGTTGGTTGTTGTAACTCACACAAAATGTTGTAGAAAGAGTGATTATGACCAAATTGGAATGGTTGGAGTAGGGTGTATGGCCCAAATACTAACTGGCTCTTCCAATATGACCTTAAAAAGGTTGATTGGGAACATAGGTGGCTCATTCACTTCCCAAAAATAAGTCTCTATCCATTTCTATGTATGACTGTATTAATTTCCCAATGATCTGGTAAGAGGAAAATAATTGTTGATTACAAGGAACTAAGAATAGAAATTTGGTTGGGGATTTGCAACAACTATACCATTATGGACATTGATCTCATGAACCCAATTAAATGGATGGAATGGGTCCTTTGACTATTGGAACTATTAACAAAATTAACAAGAGTTGATTTTCAACAATAATTAACTGAAATGAATGAGAAATTCTCACACCAATTGACCATAATAATTGTGGGTTAAACAAAATGGTGAATTGCAAGCGTTGTAGTAAGTAGTGTATGCAAAGGGATCACACAAGAGATAGAAATGCATATAGATCCATAGAAGTAAAATAATCACATAGCTCTAAAATCAAAATAAACATAGATATTTTACCCTAGAAATCCAAATAGGAAAACCAACTTTGAATGCTTACTCAACCTTGATTTCAACAATCTCATGTTAAAATGAAGCTCATGGCTCTATGGCCATTCAAAAATTTACACAGCCTACCCTTATGCATCCTCACCTCTTAGAGGGTGTATGTCCCCATGATTTGATTCCTTTTTATCTCTTTGTGTTCATACAGAGACTTATCATCCCTGAGTGACTTTGCGTAAAGGAGGAAAATTGTTGTTGGATTACTGAGAGGGGGGTGAATCAGTAATAACGTAATTATAATCCTTTTTCTTCAAATGTTATATCAATGTACAATTATTATCCAATAATGAGAAGTAATAAATAAACAATCACACACATACACAGTACACCAGTGTTTTACGTGTAAACCCAAATCGGGAGAAAACCACTGAATGTTTTTTCTTATATGTCTTGAAGAATTACATTCATTGGAAGCACCAACTTCCTTTGTTTTCTAGATGCAACTGGAAGGAGGCTCCAACCCCCTAATTTCTTAGGCTACAACCTGAGGGAAGCTCCAAATCCCCAAATCTCTGGCTACAATCAGAAGGAGGCTACAACCCCCAATGTTCTCCAGCTACAACCAGAAGGTGGCTACAACCACCTGTCCCTGTCCCATCCTGCCACCTTGAAGTAAAAGTAGAATGATGGAACCACTGTCACACTATCACTGTGAGATATACCGCTGTAAACCTGTACCAATAAATCTGAACCATGCATCAACCTGTACCTCAACTTGTAATCAACCTGTACCACAAACAAGTGCATCAACCATGCACCAACCTGTAATCAACATGTACCATAAACAAGTGCATCAACCATGCACCAACCTATAATCAACCTGTACCATAAACAAGCGCATCCAACCATGTACTAAGTATGTACCAATCATGTGCCAACTACTCATCAACTATGACTCATCAATATGTACCAACATCATCAACTACTTGTCTCAACCATGTACTCAACATGTACCTCAACCAAAATCCCTCATCAATTTCATCATCCAAATCTGATTTGTAGCTCTATAATAGACTTGGTGTATATGATCAAATTCCTACAAACCTTCCTTAACTTTAAAAACAATAGACTAGCATTTTCATCAAACTTTTCTTTAGTCTCACATGCCTAGTTTTGGATTAGTCCACAACCCTAACTTGAAGTAATCATAACTTTGAACCTGTAATGTATAAATATTTGAAACTGATACACAATGTTATTCAATGTGTTTTATACAATTCCTCCAAGTGGCACTACTTGGAACATCTCAGAAAATGAGTTATAACAAAAATGACATAGCTTGCTGAATTCTGGCTTATTCTAGAGAGCGACCTTGTAGAGCGTGCCCCGCACAAAATATTTGATGAAATGATATAATAAAATTACATATAATACTAAAGGATGTACCCTAACCAAAAAAATTAGTCTCACTAAATTGGGATATGTTATGAATAAGTTATGATTTTTTTACCCGAAAAACCTGATTTTGACTAGTTTTAGGACTGGCCACAAACCCTATTTTCCACAGAGTGTAACTCCCAAAATACAATGACCCACAAGACAAATTTATCACCAACGATACTTGGATATGTTTTCTCACTTGAATAGCAATTTCAGGATCTGAAATATTATATAAAAAAAGTTATAGCGAAAATGGTGAGATGACCTGAAAATAACATACCTTAGAAAGCACCATCAAAAGAATTTATCCTTCCTTGCATTTCAGCCTTCTTTTCTTCACTTTCCTCAGAATTTCGGATTAGATATCAT
>ML786733.1:1034237-1058112 GCA_009831015.1 Picea engelmannii | reverse complement strand
ATTATTTACCTTTTAAAATCTCTTAAACCACTTTGATTACTTTGACCTTTTGGGGCTTCTAGATGACATATGAGGGTCCTCCAACTTCATAAGGCCATAAATCTCAAACCGTGAGGAGTTATGTGACATTCTACATACCACCAGAAATGGCATGACATGTACTAACCATATAGAATAGTATTATCGGAAAATATATCATAACTCATACCATTACCCATCAAACAAACTTGGGTCCATTACCCAAACCTAGGGTCTCCAACTTCTCATGGCCATAACTCTCTAACCGTGAGGAATTATGTGACGTTCCACATACCACTAGAAATGACATGACAAGAACTATGCATCTAGGATATTTTCCCTAACAAATTCACTTTCATTCATCTCATTATTCCACAATTAAACATGGGTTATCTTACTCCACAAAGCGTCTTCCCGTGAGGGCTTTCACCATAAGGGGACCACTTTGGAGTTCATCCATATTTAATTCTTATCAACAATGACAAAAAAATAATGAGTGATATTTACATCAAACACTATTGGGTCCATTACCCAAACCTTTTTTCTATGGGTCTTTATTCAAGGGTTGACATCAATGACAACCAACCTTAATCAACAATTGTATCATTGAAGAACTTTCTAGTTTTTCATGATCAACATGCAAGGATCACCCAACATTCTTTTGCTTTCAAAAGTTGGTTCACAAAAGGAGAAATCTAGTTTTAAGTGGAATCCCAAAATGTTTTCACTCGTGACACCTTATATAATGGAATAAGGGTGTCATGAAACCTAAAACCCAATTATTTCTTATTGTTGGAAATTGGGGGAAGCAAGTAAGAAAACACGAACAACAAGTTGTTTACACTTAACTAGGCCCAATAAATAAGCCTAAAGTTATCTAGAAAGCAATTTGAGAAAATGTGTAGAAGTTCGTCATATGGAATTCCTTTATTTTATGGCTCAAAATAGATCACTAATAAGTTGTTGTATCCATGAGATGACTCAAAGGTAAAAATGAACCATGGGAATGGATATGGAAAGAAAAATATGAAAAACAAATAACATAAGATGATATTTATATTATGATGGATGCTAATAGTACATTTTCCATGATTTGGAACAATGCCTAGAAAAACAGAGGCATCGTGTAACAACACTATTTATGGAATTTTTTCTTAGTTCATTTGACCTTATTCTAGGAGGACCCCCAGCAATAGATGCCTTAACTAACACTTCATCAATTCCTACAGGAAACCAAGGTTTCCTTCACTCAATATAAATGGACTCGTATCTACCATTACTGGATGCAAGGAGAGAACATGACAAGTACTAAATAGATGATATATCTTAATAAATTATCACATAGCAAACCCTACTGTTGGGACTCAGAAATGTTGTATTTCCATCCACCTTTCCCTTCATTAGTCTTCACATTTCATCACCCCATTAACCTTTCGTGATACCATTTTCATAATTAAATATGGATTTAACCTTATTATTTTCCAAATCATTTATTTTAGTATTAAAAGGGAATTTGTGATTAAATATTAGAAAATTGACATGTTTTCATATATCTCAAAAATGTGTGAGCTTTATCATGTGTAGGAATATGTGAAGGATTAATTCAAAAGACTTCTCTAATACTTCCTTCCCCATTTCAAGATGTGAGGAGCTAATTCATTCCTAATCCAAGGAGAAGATCATGGAGATTTGGTTGTCATATCTTATCCAACATATATGAGAGATATTTGTGAGGATTTGAAGGGATAATATTTTGCAATAAAGAGAAATGGGTTGAGAGAAAAGTGGATCTGTAATTTTGAGATGTTTATCTTCTTTTCAAAGATCTCATGTATAAAAGAGAGTTCCTTCTCTTCATGAGAGGGGGGGAATTATTATGATGTAAGACCAGTTCTTGTGGAGAATTGTTATGATGTAGATTGGATTCATGAAGAGACTCCTTTTGTAAACCTACCTGTTGAAGATTAATGCAAGTTTGGATTCAATGATTTTGTCTCTCTCAGAAGTTATCATTTGTTGATCTAAAAGCTTCCATGTTGGCATCGGCAAGGGCCACCGATCCATCTTGGTAAGCTTATTGTAAATTGTTAGTGTAGATTTTCATTTCATGTATTTGTTATTTTGATTTCATGTTATTTTGTTTGATTTCACTATTCGAATTTGTTGCAAAGTGTGGTAATGCAGAAACGGTTGGATCTCCATATTTCACCATACATGGGCTTTAATGGAGCATCCTACTTGTTCGTTTAGTTTCTCTAGGAGATAGAATCAAAGTTCATCTTTTATTTTCATGAGCCATCAATGAACATGTCCATCACCTGAGCAAGAGCTTCTGTTTGTTTATGAGTGTTTCTTTCCATCTTTCGAATTGTGTGAAGATTGTTATTTTTAAAAAGTGTGTTGGTTTCTAAATGGTTTTCTTATCTATACTAAATAGACATAGGAACCTATCTTTTATCGGCACATATAATGCATCAACTCTACTGATTACAAATCCCGATTGATAATTTATGTTTGGTAATATATTATGCAAATAATTGCACCAACATTTTGGCGCCGTTTCCGGGGAGTTGTAAACGGTAATAGGTAGCATTTGAATTAGATTGCTTTAATGATTTTGGATTGGTTTTATGGATGACCTAAGGGCAGAGAGAAGACGGTAAGACGAGAGGTAAGAACCTATGCATCCACTTTAGTGGGGTTGCTCCAAAGTTAGGTTGTCCTCTTCCTTTTATGCAAAAGTGTGTTTTTATTTATGCAAATTTAGTTTTTATTTATGATGGGCTAACTTGTGCGAACCGATAACCTAGTGACAACAGGGTCCCAGTAACGTAAGGAGTTCAAGTTGTGTGTTTTATTTTTACAAATAGTTTCAATTTCTTAGTTTTGAATCTTTGATGATTAATCAATCTCCTTTTTTGATATGGTTTAACTATGAGTCTAATCTTGGAACAACTCACTCAGATCCTTGCAAAAGTCGGGATCTCATCTTCTCACAAAGAGGAGATCTTGACAGCAGTGTTGACGGGCGAAATTGACCGTCCATCAACTGAGAGAGTGGAACCGGTCCGGGGTTGTCTAATAACCCAAGCCGCTCTAAGGTCCTAGGAAAACCAAAGAAAAGAAACTAATCTAAACTAATTAATCTAACTAAAACGAATAAAACAAACTAAAACTAAATAAAACAAGCTAACTAAAACTAAATACAAGAAACTAAACTAACTAACAATAAATAAGAACAAACTAATACACTAATCTAATTAAAACTAACTACTAAATAAACTAACTTAAAACTAATTATTAAAACAAAACAAAACTAATCTAACTAACTATATAAATACAATCTACTAATTACTATTACACTAATTTTCACTATTTGAGTGTGTAACTACTAATTGAATTACAACTTATTCACAAATATACATTATTCACAGAATGCAAATCTGAATAAAACCTGTAAAAATCATTTGTTTTCTGCCCTAAGACAACCAGAGATATATTTTTGATTTTATGATTTTATGAATAAGAAATAAAACTTACTGAAATTAAACGATCTAATATATTTACTGAAATTAAAAAATCTAATATACTAATTCTATCTATAAATCTAACTAAACTTATATCTAAACTAAATTACTAATAAAAACAGTAAACAAACAAGTGACTAACTGACCTGGGAACGCTCCAAATTTGTCCTGTGTATGATAACTTCGAAGCTGGTCGAAGGAAGGAAACTCGCACCAGGTAATCCAGAAGCTTCTCGTAAACAATAGGCTGCACTGCTCTTTGAGTTGTTTATAGGACAAATAAGACATAAAAAATCATAACAATTATATGATTTATAAATCTCTGCAATAAGGGAAACCTGTTATGCAAAAACCTATACTTGATAATTCAACTTATGAAGAAGAGAAATCTGTCATTCACAAACTGAATCAAGCAATTGCTATGTTTTTTAAACACTTGGAAGAAATTAGATATGGATTATATTGATTGAATTATATCATTTACAAAAGACTAAGATAGCTAAAGTAGTCATTAACCAGATGGAAATAGATACACATAAACATAAAACAAAATATTGATATTATGAGAAGCTAAAGTTGTAGCAGAATATCAAATTTTGTCTCAGTCTGTATTAAAACTCCATATCCTTGTTCTCCCACCAATGAGGATGATCCTTATTACAAAAATAATAAGTATTTATAAGTTTCTCCACAGGGTAAAACCTCCCTGTGGATAGTATCAAACTGTTTACATAATCTGGGAAAATATCCCCAAGATCTACTAAACTAGGATATTAAAATGCAAGTAAAATATCTCAAATATCCTCTAACTGCTCATCAACTCCAATGCCATTTCGAATTCACCTGAAATGGAGCATAAATCACAAATTAGAAATATATTTTATTAATAAAACAATAAAATTTTGATCCTACAGACTTAGCTACAGAATCATCTGATTCTGTAGCTAGTCTAAAATAACATACAGGATCAGAATTCAAATCAAAATCAAATCTTTTAAAAAGAATTAAATCTAATTATCTTCCAATGATTACTTGAAAACGAATCACTCAAGATTCAAATGATTTTATCATTCATCATTAAACAAGATCAAAATGATTCAATTGAAAATAGAGATAGGAATACTCTGTTTTTCTGTTACCACGAAATCGGGTAAATGAGTCAAAATCGAACAATAATAAGATTTGTTTCATATCCAATTTAAAAATATATCATATGTAATTTTTTGAACAATAGATACAATCCGATCCAACAAAATCACTTTCCACCTGTTATAGTTATCACAATATAGCAAAAGATTTATATCGTTTAATCAAATACAAAGATGGAAAGACTGTTTCGATCATGGATAAATAAAAACATACGTAACAGCATCAACCCAAAATTTGTCATATATTTCGATCACTGATCCTTGCACAGTCGACAGACAGGATCGATTAATTATGATCACGACCATAATAGAATCGACAGAAGTAATAATTGTAAACTGGGCAAACAATCGAAACAAATCATGACTGAGTTTAATATGGAAATAAATCGTGAACCTGGATATAGTCAATCTCATTTTACGAATCAAATTCAGACAGAGTATCCACTGCCATTACGAATTCAACTGATAACATGGTCGAGCTAACAGTAAATCAATGCGAATTAACCGGCTGGGTTTTATCACAATCGTTATGAATTGAATCTATTCACGATTTGAGTGTTTTTGTACAGAGTCACATTGGAAATGATCCGGATTGTACTCCTCTTGGTCGAAAGTCATATGGGACATAAAACCGTAACAATTAACCATATCAAAATTGGTGCCAATCATAGCATATGCATTACAACGAAATCAAAACGAAATGTGATTGTGTTGTAAATTGGATATGAGAAACACTTCCTGTCTTGAATAGGTATAAACAAATTCGATTGACAATAGAGAATTCGTTTTAATCCAATCAAACAAATCAAATCCACACCAAGATCAATCAAATCGATGAAAATCCAATCGAAGCTAAACTGGGAAAACGAACTTCTATTTACATCAAAACAGAGCTATGTATATAATGCATACAATGTAACAGATCCAATCAATGCTGCGAGGAGAACTATTTAAAACCAAATTCGAATTGTTACATAAACAAGTGATATCGAAATGTACCTGTGTGATGCCAAGGCTGTTCAATTATGCCAACTTAGAATTCACGACAGCTGTAGCTGATTCCACATTTTTAAACAAGATGGAGCCTGTCGTCCTTTGTTTCTTATCAGTGTCTTGTAGCCTAGCCTTTTGACTTGTAAGCAGTGCAACCTGGTCCTCCAAAGAGTGAATTCTTGACTGGAGAATAGGAACATCCAGATAATAACGCTCTAACCACGAGCTGCATTGATCACGGGGTGGCACTGGGGTTTTAGACAGAGCATGAGAGGGTTTGGATATAAGACTGGGGGTTTCACAAGGCAACTTAATGCCTGTGTAGTTAGGGTCATTTTGTAGGCAAGGGGGTAGGTTTGACACAAAGTCATATGAGGGTTCGGCACACAAACCTTGCGAATAGGGGTGTTCGCTAGCCAGGAAACCCTCCACTTCCGAATCGGAGTCCTCACTCAACACGATAGGGCTTGGACTGACAGGAGGTTTTGGCTTATTTCTTGCCATTCACGAAATTAAACGGGCATTCTTTTTTCCTTTGGCGTTTATAGTAGGTTTTGCCTTGGGCTTTTTGCCCGTAGGATTAATAGTCTCGACATCCTTAATCACAGAGTGGGGTAGGTCGATAGGTGAGTCGGGCAAGGGTTTAGGTAGCAGGATGTTGTATAGTACTGGGGTTACAGCCTTGTCCT
Organism: Picea engelmannii; assembly: GCA_009831015.1. Taxonomy (NCBI): domain Eukaryota; kingdom Viridiplantae; phylum Streptophyta; class Pinopsida; order Pinales; family Pinaceae; genus Picea; species Picea engelmannii. The sequence continues at coordinate 1,051,737 of ML786733.1, read as the reverse complement.
CGATCACCACAGGTTTGTCAACCTGTGGAGGGTTCGAATTCTGAAAATCATTACAAGTGAGGAAATCACTCCAACAATCTCCGTGTAAACTCAAATGACAGACAACAATAATCTTAACCAACCCATAATGAAAAAGGCTATTATCAACCTGATTTCTTTTGTACTTCTTTGATATTTTAAACAGGCTTCTATGCAAATAATAAGGCATATTGAGCTCATAACCCATAAAAACCATAAGCAAACGAAGGTGGTGTAAGAAAACAAACCCGTACTGACCTTCGCAGGTGATAAGTTGTTTGATTATCATCAATAAATCATGCCAACGCTGTTTGAGCATAGTTACTGGAAAACCTTTATCACAGGAGGTGATTTTTCGTGACTGAAAGAGCAGTGTCCACGGGACCTCCTCTACTTTGTAATTCATGGACCATCATTGTCCAGTGGTAGGCAAACCTGTAGCCAAAATGAGAAACTATTCATCAATTTCCAATTGAACATCGCTGACCTTGGCTTGACATCCATCAAAGGTCAAGGAAAATTCTCGAGCTACGCAGAGGTTAAAACCCTCAAATTTTTGTATAAATGGCAGCCACCCATTTTCCTCGAGGTCACTGTGGGCACTATCGAACATCAACAGGGCCTGGTTCCCATTGGGTTCAGCTCGCACGACTGGGGCCATGGTGCGAGCACATGGTAAGGGTTTGGTTCGGATTCACCAACACACAGAAGCAGAGTCATTCGGTCTAACAAAAATGAACGATCAAAGGGGAGAGCATTAATGTGCGCATGCGAGGGTGGTGGATTTATTCACCGCCATGCACAATAGTTACGGTAAAGTACAACCACCAAGTTCAACCTCTATTCAATCAATCATAGCATAGTTCAAAACCAATATCGTTTGATCAATTAAATGGTGAGTGATATGCCAACGCGCCAACACAACTATAGTTTTTAAACTATTGACATTCAATGTGAAACCAACCCCAAATATTAAACATGCGCCATTGAATAAATCAAAAGTTTTAAACCATTGTACCAATCGATATTCATAAAGTTGACAAGCCAAGAGCTATAATAAGGATCACAAAAAATAAAAATAAATCATGACCCCTATGCAATTCAATGACTAGGCAAGTCCCAAAAATATAAATCTATATTCTCAATGCCTCACAAACTTAATAAAATCAAGTTATGCAATCAATATAAAAATGTCCAATGAGCATAGTTTAAAAGTCCTTTCAGCCACATGATGATAAACCAAAGGTAAGTGCCATAGAAAATATCGATAACAAGATGACGACAGTTCAAAAAACGATTGAAATGTGACCTCAAAAGGAAAAGTTTTCACGCTTACAGTCGTGAAAACTTGATGGAAACAAATTTGCAAGTGTCGCAAGAAATGAAAATATCGTCTATTGGAAAAATGCGACGACAATTTGAAGTTCAGAAGACATAGGTGTAGGCAGCTTATAGGATAATAGAAAAAATTGAATTGGCTGCCAACAATGGCGACACACTGGGAGAAGCAGTTATCTCTGCAAAATTACAAATTCAGATTAAAACAACAAAGAAAATTTCAACTCAAAAACAACAACCAGAAAATTGTACAAACATCGTCATCAGTCATTTTTTTCAGCAGTGTTTTAAAAGATGAAAACCAATAACAGTCTTAAGATCAACAAGTCATGAAATTAATGATAAAATATTCAATACTGTTGGCATGGCCACTACTGCCAGCAAGTGTCCATAGCCTCTACAGGGTTTCCATTTAACCCACTCTGACATCTGTATCCTGTCAAGAAGTTCTAGATCAGAATAAAGGACATTAAGGAGGTTTCTCATATTTTTTACAGATTTTCATGTACCCGACATTGCTTCACTACCAGCGGGCCTGTTTAGTACCCCGGAGAAGTTGCCTTGGTGCCATGCATACATTTACCTGCTGGCAGAAGACCTGTTCAGTATCCCGGCGGGTTTACAAGCACTTCCCACAGCTCTTATTAATAATTTTATTTTATTTTTCTTTTGCAGATATATAGCTGAGCGGGGTGACGCTGAAAGTCTTGATATTTTAACATATTTTTTCAGACCTCATCAGAATTTTTAGCACCATCCTTTATTCAATTCCAGAGATGTTTTATAAACAACTTCTTTTGATAGGGAGACATCTTTTGAGTCATTCCTTTACGGAAAAGGGACAACGTAAAAAGATAATAGATGATCATGACAAACTTTGCTCAGAGATTGAAATCAATAACTTCTTTCAAACAACAAAATTTTCCAACATAGATATCAATAATACATCACTGATGTTTGTACTAACTTTCAGAAGTTATTTCAGCGAAGAAATTTTCCTATCATCTTTGTCTGAATGGATCAGTGTATAGGTATGCGTATTTTTCAAAAAACACAAAAACTGATAAATTCAAATCAAAATCAAAAGCAAATGAAAAATGCAAACAAAAAACGAAATATTTACATAATATACAAGGGTAAATATCAAGCAAAGTATCTTTTCAGGGAATGGCCATTCACTGCATAGGTGTCAAGATGCCCTTCAATATTCTGCAATCGAAAGGAACTAGGACCCAACTTCTCAGCAATTAAAAATGGCCCAAGCCATAAGTTTTGAAACTTGGTGTGCTCACCCTTTCCTTCGTGTGGTCTGTCCCACTTCAAGACAAGATCGCCTACTTCAAAATTCCTATCATAAGCAGAATTAGAATCGAACCAGCTTTTAATAAATTGTTGATGTTGGTCTAACTTACGCTTAGCTAGGGCTCTTACTTCTTCTAACTTCATCAAAGCGTTAATTCGGTTTTCTAAAGGGGGACAATCTTCTTCTTGGACTTTTTGTGACAACTGAAGTGAAGGAAGAAGAATGTGAGGTGGCAGAATGGATTCTCTGCCGTAAACGAGAAAAAAGGGTGAGTTACCTATAGCGGCTTTGGGTGTCACCCTATCAGCCCATAGTGCATTCAACAGTGCATTGTGCCAGTTCTTGTGATTTTCAACCACGGTTCTCTTGATAATTTTGATCAAGTTCTTGTTGGTTGATTCTGCTAAGCCGTTGCCCTGGGGCTAATAACTAGCAGAATACTTCAGCTTTATTCCTTTCTCCAAAGAAAACTCTCTCATCTCAAGAGAAGAAAAGTATGAATCATTGTCGAAGACTAGACAATCAGGGATACCGAAACGAGTGATGATATTCGAATTTAGAAAAGCGATAACCTGACTGGTGTTGACCGTTCTTAGTGTAGCAGCTTCGGACCATCGTGTAAAGTAGTCTGTGGCCGTCACAATATACTTGTGTTGTTGTGAGGATGAAGGGTTAATAGGACCTATGATATCAAGGCCCCATTGCTAGAAAGGTGAATCTACTGAGACGGGTTGCAAGGGGAAGGTTGGTTTTTGCAACCGCCCTGATGCTTTCTGACAGATGATACATTTACGACACAAGGCATGGGAGTCTCTAAAAAGCATGGGCCAGTAGTAACTGGCTCTTAAAACCTTATGAACAGTGGTGTCGCCACCGAAGTGACCACCAGCTTCTCCTGCATGCAACTCAAGCAAGACTTTTTCTGCTTCGTCCTTTTCGAGATAGCGCATCAGTACGCCGTCAAAATTATGATGAAACAGTATACTGTTAACTAGATGAAAGGAGGCGGACTTTAGTCTCAACGCTCTTCTTTTGGCGGGGTCAAGGTGACAGGGTGCTGATCCATGTTCAAGACAAAATCTAATATCGTCATACCAAGGACTTACGAGGTTTTGTGCGCAACAGATCAAACTTTGATCGCGTTGTTCTAGGTTTGACGTATCACTATCTTCTTTCTTTCCTGTTTATGAATCAACAACCAATTTACACAACCCTTGGCCTCTCATGATCTGAGCTGGAGTGATTTCTAATTCATACTCCTGCAAGGAGGTGACCCAGTTGGCTCTCTTCTCTCCTAACTCCTTTTGCACTAACAATTTTCTTACGGCAGGGTAGGGGACAATGACTTTCGTCCTTGACTTCAAAAGATAGGACCGGAAATGCTTAACTTCTTTGAAAACAACATAGGCTTTCCGATCAAATGTTGGGTAGTTAAGTTCAACACCTTTGAAAGTAGAGCTCATAAAGGTGATGGGTACTTCGTTGTTCTTGGAATTCTTCTGAGTTAGGACTGCGGCATAGGAATGATCAAAGGCAAAAGTATAGAGTGTAAAATCTTGAGAGAAATCAGGGCTCATGAGAGACGGAGCATCTATTATGGCCTTCTTTATGGCATTAAAAGCTTGATTTTCTGTGGGTCCCCAGTGGTACTAGGTGTCTTTCTTAATCAGGTTCTGTAGAGGCCTGACCATTTCGGAGAAACTGGGGACAAATCTTCTCACAAAATTAATCTGGCCTAAGAAAGACTGCATGGATTTCTTGGATGTGGGAGGGAGAAGTTTAGCGATGAATTGAGTCATCTCGGGGTCAATAATCATCCCATCACTAGACACAATAAATCCTAAGAGTTTACCCTGTTCTACTAAAAAGATGGACTTTTTGGGGTTCAAGGAGATGCCGTATTTGCGACATCGAAGTAGAACGGCTCGTAAGTGAGCTAGATGATCGTCTTTGTTTTTAGAATAAACGGTCACATCATCTAAGTAAACTAAAACGGAGTGATTGATTAAGCCTCAAAAAGAAATGTCCATTGCTCTCTGAAAGGTAGCACCAGCATTAATCAATCCAAAGGGCATTTTGTGATAAGCATAAGTGCCCCACGGGGCACGGAAGGTAGTTTTGAGTTGGTCTGGCAGAGACATCAGGACTTGGTTGTATCCGGAGAAACCATCCAATAAAGATAGCCTCTCGGAACCAGATACCTGTTGTAGGATCTGTTCCATGGGAGGGACAGGATAGTTGTCTTTGTCAGATGCTTTGTTGAGGTTCCGGAAATCGACGCAAAGTCGAATTTCTCCATTTTTCTTCTGGACTGGGACAAGGTTGGATACCCATTGAGTGTGCCTAACAGGAAATATTATTTTAGCACTTAGGAGTTTATTCAATTCTTTTTGAACGGTCGGTTCTAGTTTAGGGTGCATTTTCCTCAGTTTCTGTTGGAAGGGTAAGGTTTGGGGTTTCATCGGGATGACATGCTGTATAATATTAGGATCAAACATTTTAAGATCATCGTATGTCCATGCAAAGACATCCTTGAATTCTTTAAATAATTTAACAAAAGCATCTTTTTCTTGTCTAGAACATCCCAAGCCTAAGTTGATGTACTGAGGATTTTCACTAGTCCCTAAATTGACTTTTTCATAGGACAACGAGGAACTATTGGTTTTACAGTTGACCATTTTTTTAAATTTATCTTCAAAATCATAAAACTTATCTAATATAATTACGGATTTTGGGATCGAGTTTACCATATCCGATAGAGATTCAGGAGATTTCAGATCAGGTATTACCATGAAATTACGCAAATTATCATCGTGTGTGTGCTCATCTATCACCGCGCCTTGGAAGGTTTCTTCCATGTGCAGAAAGTTGATAATCTGCTGATCATCGTCGAATACTCTCCAGTTGGTGATGTTATCGGGAATGGATGGCCGAAATAGCAGCTCAACTGAAAATGCGTCTGGAGACAACCCTTTTGCAGGAAGAAGTTTAGAAGCTACATTAGCTAATAAATCTGCTTCAGAGTTATTCAATCTAGGAATGGAATGTATATTAAAAGAAGAAAATTTAATCATTAAATTCCATACCTCGGACTGGTAGCTTTTGAGATGCAGAGAAATACAGTGGATAGAATCTTTCACCTGTCTAACCACTATTTCAGAGTCGCCAAAGATGGTTAAATTTTGAATGTTCATGTCCAAAGATTTTCTGAGACCTTGCAGTAAAGCCTCTTATTCTGCAGTATTGTTAGTACATTCAAATTCCAACCTACATGCTATCAATGTTTTATTACCTGCCGGATCGATAATGACGCAGCCTGCACCGACTCCTTCTTTGGACTTTGACCCGTCGAAATATAGATACCAGATTTGATTTGTATCGGGTTCAAGAGGTTGATGTGTGGAAGGTGCGAGCTGCACAAATGCTACGATCTCGGATTGTTGCTCTGGATTGATGATAGGTGAAACCTCGGCCATGAAGTTGCCGAAGAAGGTGTCCATCCCTTGTACTTCAGGTGAATCAGCAGGGGGCGTGTATGGTTCATTAGGATCATTCAAATTGGTGACCGTGAACTTGAGGTAGCGCTCGCGGTTTACTTTGATTTTATTAGGCTTATCGTTCTCTGGAAGCCATAGATGAGACCAATCTGTTGCAAAGTATCCATGTAGTTGCTCCGACCAGTCCCTGCTTAAAAACATGCCATACACTTCCGGAATATCCACAACGATTATATCAATAACTTGATGAACCTTAGGGTTAGACGACAATCTAATAAGTACATTCTTTAGTTCGCCTATAACATTAACATTTGTTCGATCAATTTGTATGATTTTTAAAGTAGATGGTTCCACTTCAGTGTTAATTTTTTGGCAGACAGACCAAGGCATCACATTGGATGACGCCCCTGAGTCAACCATACAATTATGCACATTTCTATTGAAAATATTAAAGTTAAAAGAAAAGGAGGTACATTCTTATGAGTACTAAGAGTAGTAGCTTGTGGCTTTTTACTCGTAGTTTCTAAGACTACTTTATCCGAATTATTTACATTATTTACATTATTTACAAGGACTGCAGGAAGGCTTCCTTTATCTTGAGGATCAGGATTATTTTTAGTGGAAGTATTCTACGAGACTTTGCTTTGCACAACCTTGTTACCATTACCATTCTTGCCATTTTCTGAAATATTTTGCAATATTTTTTGTAACAAAAATGGAAACTTTAACAACTCGTAAATAGAAATGTTAGCCCTTAATTTTTTAAGAGCTTCAACAACATCATAATCTAATTTAGGGTTCACATTACTCTGTTTCGGCTCAACTGATTTAGATGGCTTTGGAGGTGAAGTTGTAGTGTTCTCTGTAGAAGGTTTATTTGTTGTCTTACTCCTAGTGTTATAAGGATGAACAGTCTCGAAGTTGGCTTGGAAGATGCTATCCGAGAAGTGTCCAAAGATGTTTGGAGAAGACTCTTATTCTTGAACTATCTCTGGTTCGACTTCCTCCTGAGGGATTTCAGGAGGCATCAAGTTGTCTTGGGCATCTAGAATTGTTTGAAGAGCACATTGCAAACTTTCTAGATTAAGGCCTTTGGTGGTTGGGTTAGGTCGATTGGTAGAAAAGGGCTTTCGGAAAGGAGGTTTGTAGGGTCCTTTACTCGAGGAAGCTTCTTCAATTGACCTCTTCAAGTCTATAACTTGATTAGACAGTTTTTGAACAACTTTAGTTAAATTTTCCAAATCAGATTTTTCAGGTTTACTTTGTGTGGGTCTGGGGAGAATTTCAATCTTCTTTTTGGAAGAAGAAATAGTCTCAGTTTCGTTGCTAGAAGAGTCCTTAAGACTAAGTATGTCTTTTTCAGTCTGGGTAGCCTCCTCGAAGGCTTCTAACAACGTGGCCTTTTTTGATCGTTTAACCCAAATAGCTATGCTTTGGTGCAAAGCTTTAGTATAGTAAGCTATTACAAGACTCTCAGCTGGAATGGAATCCGCAGGGATTCAATTTTTAAGCGTCAAGAATCTTTGATTAAAATCTTTAACTTTTTCTTTCGGGTTCATTTTTAAGCTTGAAAGATCCATGACTAAGACTTCCGGAGGTTTACCATCTCCGAATTTTTCCAAAAAACATGACTCAAACTTTTCCCAAGACACTATGGTATGGGGTTGCTGGGCAAAGTACCATGTGGATGCATTACCCTCGAAAGTGTAAGGGAACAACCTACAGACAACGTCTTCATGTTCAACATTACGGAGTCTTATGGCTAACATAAATTTTTTGATATGATCTTCAGCTATTTGTTTGGAATCATGATCAAACTTAGGAAGCCATTTCTCCGGGTTCTTAGGTAAAGGGTGTTGGGCTCCAGGTACAGCTACAACATCCTGGTCCAACCAGGGTCTAGTAGGGTTGTTCTGATTTTCCATTGGGGTAGTGGGTGTGGAAGGATGAGAAGGTGAATTGCCTTCGTCTGACGAGGAATATCCTCCAGAAGAGGAAGGAGATGAGGGAGGTGGTGAAGGAGGTATCCCAGATCCTCCTACAGCAGGATTTGTGATTGGATCTGTAGGATTCACAGTGAGGTTCGTGTCACCTAATTTTTCTCTGATATCAGAGAAGTCCAAAGGTCGACCCCACGGATGGTTTGGTTGCCTCAAAATAGCTAAGGCACTATGTGTTTTAATAAGAGATCGGCGGACAATCTCTTCCAAGTCACCACCTGTAGGATTAGGGGTTGCTGGCTCAACTATGATCTGCGGATCTTCGGTTGAAGTAGTTGTTATTTGAAGGGGAATATTATCGTGTGAACGGCTTCTAGTCACTATAGGTGAGCGATTAGGGGGTGGAGGAGTCTTGCGGCCACCTCGTGCCATTAATTAAGTTCAAGCCCTCCTTCTAGCGCCATATGTTGACGGGCGAAATTGACCGTCCGTCAACTGAGAGAGTGGAATCGGTCCGGGGTTGTCTAATAACCCAAGCCATTTGGAATGAACCACCCTGACAGGTTTAACGGCTCCGTTGGCCGCTCTAAGGTCCTAGGAAAACCAAAGAGAAGAAACTAATCTAAACTAATTAATCTAACTAAAACAAATAAAACAAACTAAAACTAAATAAAAGAAGCTAACTAAAACTAAATACAAGAAACTAAACTAACTAACAATAAATAAGAACAAACTAATACACTAATCTAATTAAAACTAACTACTAAATAAACTAACTTAAAACTAATTATTAAAACAAAACAAAACTAATCTAACTAACTATATAAATACAATCTACTAATTACTATTACACTAATTTTCACTATTTGAGTGTGTAACTACTAATTGAATTACAACTTATTCACAAATATACATTATTCACAGAATGCAAATCTGAATAAAACCTGTAAAAATCATTTGTTTTCTGCCCTAAGACAACCAGAGATATATTTTTGATTTTATGATTTTATGAATAAGAAATAAAACTTACTGAAATTAAACGATCTAATATATTTACTGAAATTAAAAAATCTAATATACTAATTCTATCTATAAATCTAACTAAACTTATATCTAAACTAAATTACTAATAAAAACAGTAAACAAACAAGTGACTAACTGACCTGGGAACGCTCCAAATTTGTCCTGTGTATGATAACTTCGAAGCTGGTCGAAGGAAGGAAACTCGCACCAGGTAATCCAGAAGCTTCTCGTAAACAATAGGCTGCACTGCTCTTTGAGTTGTTTATAGGACAAATAAGACATAAAAAATCATAACAATTATATGATTTATAAATCTCTGCAATAAGGGAAACCTGTTATGCAAAAACCTATACTTGATAATTCAACTTATGAAGAAGAGAAATCTGTCATTCACAAACTGAATCAAGCAATTGCTATGTTTTTTAAACACTTGGAAGAAATTAGATATGGATTATATTGATTGAATTATATCATTTACAAAAGACTAAGATAGCTAAAGTAGTCATTAACCAGATGGAAATAGATACACATAAACATAAAACAAAATATTGATATTATGAGAAGCTAAAGTTGTAGCAGAATATCAAATTTTGTCTCAGTCTGTATTAAAACTCCATATCCTTGTTCTCCCACCAATGAGGATGATCCTTATTACAAAAATAATAAGTATTTATAAGTTTCTCCACAGGGTAAAACCTCCCTGTGGATAGTATCAAACTGTTTACATAATCTGGGAAAATATCCCCAAGATCTACTAAACTAGGATATTAAAATGCAAGTAAAATATCTCAAATATCCTCTAACTGCTCATCAACTCCAATGCCATTTCGAATTCACCTGAAATGGAGCATAAATCACAAATTAGAAATATATTTTATTAATAAAACAATAAAATTTTGATCCTACAGACTTAGCTACAGAATCATCTGATTCTGTAGCTAGTCTAAAATAACATACAGGATCAGAATTCAAATCAAAATCAAATCTTTTAAAAAGAATTAAATCTAATTATCTTCCAATGATTACTTGAAAACGAATCACTCAAGATTCAAATGATTTTATCATTCATCATTAAACAAGATCAAAATGATTCAATTGAAAATAGAGATAGGAATACTCTGTTTTTCTGTTACCACGAAATCGGGTAAATGAGTCAAAATCGAACAATAATAAGATTTGTTTCATATCCAATTTAAAAATATATCATATGTAATTTTTTGAACAATAGATACAATCCGATCCAACAAAATCACTTTCCACCTGTTATAGTTATCACAATATAGCAAAAGATTTATATCGTTTAATCAAATACAAAGATGGAAAGACTGTTTCGATCATGGATAAATAAAAACATACGTAACAGCATCAACCCAAAATTTGTCATATATTTCGATCACTGATCCTTGCACAGTCGACAGACAGGATCGATTAATTATGATCACGACCATAATAGAATCGACAGAAGTAATAATTGTAAACTGGGCAAACAATCGAAACAAATCATGACTGAGTTTAATATGGAAATAAATCGTGAACCTGGATATAGTCAATCTCATTTTACGAATCAAATTCAGACAGAGTATCCACTGCCATTACGAATTCAACTGATAACATGGTCGAGCTAACAGTAAATCAATGCGAATTAACCGGCTGGGTTTTATCACAATCGTTATGAATTGAATCTATTCACGATTTGAGTGTTTTTGTACAGAGTCACATTGGAAATGATCCGGATTGTACTCCTCTTGGTCGAAAGTCATATGGGACATAAAACCGTAACAATTAACCATATCAAAATTGGTGCCAATCATAGCATATGCATTACAACGAAATCAAAACGAAATGTGATTGTGTTGTAAATTGGATATGAGAAACACTTCCTGTCTTGAATAGGTATAAACAAATTCGATTGACAATAGAGAATTCGTTTTAATCCAATCAAACAAATCAAATCCACACCAAGATCAATCAAATCGATGAAAATCCAATCGAAGCTAAACTGGGAAAACGAACTTCTATTTACATCAAAACAGAGCTATGTATATAATGCATACAATGTAACAGATCCAATCAATGCTGCGAGGAGAACTATTTAAAACCAAATTCGAATTGTTACATAAACAAGTGATATCGAAATGTACCTGTGTGATGCCAAGGCTGTTCAATTATGCCAACTTAGAATTCACGACAGCTGTAGCTGATTCCACATTTTTAAACAAGATGGAGCCTGTCGTCCTTTGTTTCTTATCAGTGTCTTGTAGCCTAGCCTTTTGACTTGTAAGCAGTGCAACCTGGTCCTCCAAAGAGTGAATTCTTGACTGGAGAATAGGAACATCCAGATAATAACGCTCTAACCACGAGCTGCATTGATCACGGGGTGGCACTGGGGTTTTAGACAGAGCATGAGAGGGTTTGGATATAAGACTGGGGGTTTCACAAGGCAACTTAATGCCTGTGTAGTTAGGGTCATTTTGTAGGCAAGGGGGTAGGTTTGACACAAAGTCATATGAGGGTTCGGCACACAAACCTTGCGAATAGGGGTGTTCGCTAGCCAGGAAACCCTCCACTTCCGAATCGGAGTCCTCACTCAACACGATAGGGCTTGGACTGACAGGAGGTTTTGGCTTATTTCTTGCCATTCACGAAATTAAACGGGCATTCTTTTTTCCTTTGGCGTTTATAGTAGGTTTTGCCTTGGGCTTTTTGCCCGTAGGATTAATAGTCTCGACATCCTTAATCACAGAGTGGGGTAGGTCGATAGGTGAGTCGGGCAAGGGTTTAGGTAGCAGGATGTTGTATAGTACTGGGGTTACAGCCTTGTCCTCGATCACCACAGGTTTGTCAACCTGTGGAGGGTTCGAATTCTGAAAATCATTACAAGTGAGGAAATCACTCCAACAATCTCCGTGTAAACTCAAATGACAGACAACAATAATCTTAACCAACCCATAATGAAAAAGGCTATTATCAACCTGATTTCTTTTGTACTTCTTTGATATTTTAAACAGGCTTCTATGCAAATAATAAGGCATATTGAGCTCATAACCCATAAAAACCATAAGCAAACGAAGGTGGTGTAAGAAAACAAACCCGTACTGACCTTCGCAGGTGATAAGTTGTTTGATTATCATCAATAAATCATGCCAACGCTGTTTGAGCATAGTTACTGGAAAACCTTTATCACAGGAGGTGATTTTTCGTGACTGAAAGAGCAGTGTCCACGGGACCTCCTCTACTTTGTAATTCATGGACCATCATTGTCCAGTGGTAGGCAAACCTGTAGCCAAAATGAGAAACTATTCATCAATTTCCAATTGAACATCGCTGACCTTGGCTTGACATCCATCAAAGGTCAAGGAAAATTCTCGAGCTACGCAGAGGTTAAAACCCTCAAATTTTTGTATAAATGGCAGCCACCCATTTTCCTCGAGGTCACTGTGGGCACTATCGAACATCAACAGGGCCTGGTTCCCATTGGGTTCAGCTCGCACGACTGGGGCCATGGTGCGAGCACATGGTAAGGGTTTGGTTCGGATTCACCAACACACAGAAGCAGAGTCATTCGGTCTAACAAAAATGAACGATCAAAGGGGAGAGCATTAATGTGCGCATGCGAGGGTGGTGGATTTATTCACCGCCATGCACAATAGTTACGGTAAAGTACAACCACCAAGTTCAACCTCTATTCAATCAATCATAGCATAGTTCAAAACCAATATCGTTTGATCAATTAAATGGTGAGTGATATGCCAACGCGCCAACACAACTATAGTTTTTAAACTATTGACATTCAATGTGAAACCAACCCCAAATATTAAACATGCGCCATTGAATAAATCAAAAGTTTTAAACCATTGTACCAATCGATATTCATAAAGTTGACAAGCCAAGAGCTATAATAAGGATCACAAAAAATAAAAATAAATCATGACCCCTATGCAATTCAATGACTAGGCAAGTCCCAAAAATATAAATCTATATTCTCAATGCCTCACAAACTTAATAAAATCAAGTTATGCAATCAATATAAAAATGTCCAATGAGCATAGTTTAAAAGTCCTTTCAGCCACATGATGATAAACCAAAGGTAAGTGCCATAGAAAATATCGATAACAAGATGACGACAGTTCAAAAAACGATTGAAATGTGACCTCAAAAGGAAAAGTTTTCACGCTTACAGTCGTGAAAACTTGATGGAAACAAATTTGCAAGTGTCGCAAGAAATGAAAATATCGTCTATTGGAAAAATGCGACGACAATTTGAAGTTCAGAAGACATAGGTGTAGGCAGCTTATAGGATAATAGAAAAAATTGAATTGGCTGCCAACAAGCAGCTAAGGGCTTAGTTACTCCTCCAACAACAAATGATGAATCAACATACGAAGAACTCTGCACATCTGATGACAAACAGTTATACAAGCAGGAGATCAAGGAGGATAACGAGGAGTTGTGACATGATCTGAGGAGTGAAAACTATGCTTACGAAAGAATTATCGAACGATGGTTTCAAGTAGGTACCAGGTTATATCCATTTAGTTTTTCTTTTTATTTTGTTAATTTATAGTTTCGACACTTAATTTCGCACGTTTATGTATATTTGCGATCATCATTTTTGGAATTCACAGTTAACATATTCTTATTCTTTTTGTGCTTATGGTTACATTGGAAGTTTGATTACACGTAACTAATCTCTAATTTTTTTTTACAGTAGTGTAGGTAGGACTTTATTTTCAAGTTTTTTAGAATAAGTATGCTCTCCTCCGCACTTTGTGCGATCGCGAGGATCAGAAAGTAGGATGACTATGAAGTTTCAGGAATGATAAATTGCTGACAATGAAAAACATTTCTCAATCCAATTGTTTGGCTTCAAGTTTCAAATTATATATCTCCATTTGCTAAATAAACAAATTTCTTTATTTAAATTTCTCTTTTAAATCTAAAAAAAAAAAAAAAAAAACTTGTTTCTTTGTGTATTTATTTAGGAATGCAAATAAAATATTTACAACAAAATAAACCCCAACATCATGTGGATGATTAAGGTCCAGTTTGGCAGATAAAGAAGATCACCAATTCATGAAGGCATTACAAGATCTTCATACATAGGATCTTGCCACGTTTTCATTTACAAGTAACGAGGTCGCAGAAAATCGACGCATATTGAAAGTTGGCATTGGAGAAAGGGGCAATGAGATCGAAAAGAAAAAAAAAGAGCTGGACAATTTGTAAATAGAGGAAATTGATCGTTAGAGGAGCCAACCAATAGGTTTTGATGGTCATCGGGCTTCTGGCTGCAATGTCCAAGAAATCTAAAGAATAGGTAAGAACCGAGAACCTTGTTGGCGAGCCAAACTTGGTAGGAAAGGAAAAGACCCTGATTCATTTGCAATGAAGTTTGTACATAGTTGTTGATGGCTGGAAATTGAACCTTTGATCGAAGGATATAAAAGCACGTACCAATAGATTTATTTCTTCGAGGACATGAATACATCAACACATAGAGGCAAAGCTCATCCTCTGCATATGCACAGTTCAACAGTTTTAGAGTGAACGATCCAACCGACTTAGATTTAACATGATCCAATGGACTGTGCGATGAGGATTATATAATTGCATAAGTTTATGGGATTTGCTCCATCCAGAGGTGTTGCAGGTGCATAATTATTACTGCCCCTTTCATTTTTGAGATCGATCGCAAGCTTGTTCTTGATTGGCCAGTTTTTCACCCCCTCCACGTATATATGCAATCTCCTCACAATGGTTGCGTTGGGCTACTCTCCACGTGATGGAAAAAAGATCACATTCAATGCCTTCTGTCAAGTGGATTCGAGGACCACTGAGGAGAACTACAGATCCATGAATTCCAACCCAATATGAGACCCGTCACATTCGTCGGTGCAGGGATTGGCCTCAGTGAAGTCGTCCATAGATTCGTTGGAGCAGCGATTGGCCTCGTTGGAGTGGAGCCTGAAGAATACGCTTGGAATAATTAGGGATAATTGCAGATATGTCACATCTTCCTGGGTAATGGTCGTCCTGAAAACCACTTAACTAAACTCTTTGTGATCAAGCTTGTGGCATATTTTGATAAGGTGCACACTATCTTTGGAAAAATCCTGTAGCGTCCTTACAACAACATCAACGGATTCCATATTTATCATATATACATTGCCAACAATAGAGATCTCCTTCTCGATTGACTGCCATAAGCCACTACCATTCACAACAACCCAGTCAATAACAAACATTCAATAGAAATTGAGTTAGTTGTGAATGGTGGGAAACACACAAGATCTTTGGGATCCCAATCCCACAAAATCTCAATCCGTCTGCCCCTTTCGCATATCGATTCATGGGGCGTGTCTTTCAGTTTCTTACAATTAGTCCTACTACATTAGAGGGATTGACTAAATTAGCTTGCAACTCTGAACAAACCCAAGGCGCATCACTAATTTCTTCAGTCATTGTTGTTACAGAAAGTGAGTCTACTCATACAGTGGAAGAAAATACTTTATTGGGATCAACTGCAATGGTTGTGCCCTTGATCAAAACTGAATCCAGTAGAGTGATAACTGAGCCTATGATTTCTGTTGGTAGAGAAATCAGTAGAGATGACTTGGGGTATTCTCAGGTTGAAGACAACCCAACTGATAGCTAGGAAAACATGCATCTGATAAGGCTTTTCAGATTGACAGCTTCGCACCTCAACACTTTCTTTTTAGGGTACCTAATTCACTTTTTGAATTTGACCTCAACCGCTCTAGCCTAAATTTTGCAGCAGGAGGTGTTGCTACACCCGTTGATGTTGCCTTGATGATGCAACTAGGTTGTGATGGATTTTTTTTATAGGTTCAGGCGTGTTCAAAAGTGGCGATCTAGCTCACCGGGCTCGAGCAATTGTACAGGTTGTAACTCACTATAATGAAAGCCACATTCTGGCTAAGGTTAGGTGTGATTTAGGGGAAGCTATGGCTGGAATTAATCTCAATGATGAAAAAGTGGAGCGATATGCAGAGAGATCAGAGTAAAATCATGGAGAATAGTGAAAGATGATGTTTGAATTAGAAGCTTGTTTTTTTTTTTTAATTAGATGGAATTTGTTATTTGCATGGAAGTATAGCCTGAGACTCATTATTTAGCAATCTATTTCTGGATCTTTTTTTAGAAATTGTTGATTATCACGATTAGAACTTGATGTTGAATTGAAACAAGCTTATAACCAATGATGAATTTTTTGCTTCAGAGTTAATATGTGATTGGGTCTATGTAGCTGAATTAAAAAAAAAGGTAGAATACTCAAGAATCTTGTCCGAACATTTACGGACATACAAATGTAAAGAATTTTGTTGGTTTCTCTATAGCTGACGGGTATATTTCCACTGGTTTAGAAACAAATGAGGTGTTTGTTTATCACAAGTCCCTCCCAATGCCAACGACATCTTATAAGTTCAAGTGTGAAGACCCAATAATAGGTCTGGGGATGGAAGATGATAGTGCACAATTTGTTTCATGTGTTTGCTGGAGAGGACAAACCCAAACATTAGTGGCTGCAAATTCTACAGGAAACACAAAAATTATGAAATTAGTTTAATTATTTAAGAACTCCAAATCCTAGTTCAGTTTCAGAGCAATTGTTGTAACGGATGCAATAGATTATACTGTTCATTGTGTTTTAACTAGGGATGCGATTCTGAATCATGTTTTTTTTTTTTTTTTTNGCCAAAGTTTGATAAATCCCAGAGCTTGAGAGTATTGTCTGTGGAAGAAAAAACAAGTGAAGCAGAATCAAGAAACTTCATGTAGCTCATAGTATTACTGTGGATTTCCAAAATGTACCAAGGTATTTGTATGTTCCGAAGATCGTAGCAATATATCTTATAACCTACAGAGCCCAACACAATTAGATGGCCAGAATCTGGTTGAAACTGCATGCATCAAACATTTGACTTTGTCCTGATTGTAGACACACTTCCTCCCTGATTAAAGCTCCAAAGCTTCACAATGCAATCATCACTTCCACTTGCCAATTTTGTTGTATTAGATTGTAGAAAGTCAACTGACCAAACACGTGTCCCATGCTCTTTATAATCCATGATATGTTGGCTTCTTATAGCATCCCATATCCCTAAAACACCTTCAAAATCACTTGAGGCAATCTGGTTTTGATATGATTATTCCAACAGACATTGCTAAACTTTCATTTTCCAATCATCTCAATGATAGGATAATTAATTCAGGATTGTATCACATTCAAAGACTTTAATTCTCTTATTGACTCCTGCAGTAGCAAACAATTCTTTATCTCGATCGAAACTTAGGGAACATACTAAACTAGAAGTGCTAAGCAAGTCTCCTTGATTTAGGTTTGCTTTCACATCAAACTT
>ML786733.1:1008835-1025902 GCA_009831015.1 Picea engelmannii | reverse complement strand
AGTAGCAGTTTTCAACAATATGTCCTATTCTACCACAGTTAAAGCATTTGAGAGGAGACTTACCTTTGTATCTTCCACTTCCCTTCTGAAACCTTCTTACAAAATTTGCTATTTCTTCATCAAGGTCATTATCCTTGTCTTTTTTCTTATTTACGGCTTTAAAGGTTGCTTCATTGTTTGGCCAGTCACTTTCTGTACCTGTTCTCATTTCATATGCTATAAGAGACCCATGTAATTCATCCATTGTCATTTTGATCAAGTCCCTAGTTTCTTCAATGGCAGAGACCTTAACATCATGCTTCAAGAGAAGTGATCTCAACACTTTTTTTACAACCAACGATTCATCAATCTCTTCACCTAATCCTCTGATAGCATTAACAACTTCATCAACTCTAAGAAGATAGGTTGCAATATCTTCCTTTTCATTCATCTTCAAATTTTCAAGTTCTACTCTATGTCGTTCAAGCTTGACCTACTTAAATTTTGGATCACCTTCGTAGATACTCTTGAGTTTGTCCCATACCTCTTTAGTAGTGATGCAACCCATCACTTTGCTAGCAATGGTTGGTGCCAATGCTACTAGAATAACATGTCTGGATTTTGAATTACAACTCATAAGCTTCTTCTCATTTGGATCGGTTGGAGCATTATTTGGGATTACATAGCCATTTACAACTAAGTACCAAATGTCTACTCCCAAAGTCACTAGGTAAGTTTTCACTCTATCACTCCAGTATGCATAATTTCTTCCATCAATTTTTTGAATCCCATTTGAAATGTGCTCATGGTCATCCATCTTTGCTCAGGATTTTTCTTCCAGTGGTTAAACTGTTCTGAAGGCAACTTGCTTTGATACTAATTATTGATACTGAGAGGGGGGTGAATCAGTATCAAGTACAATTTAAAACCTTTTTCAACTTATACTTAAACCATTAAACTATATCCAATACACCATGCACAATATATGAGAAATAATCAATAGTTATTGTTCAAGGGAAGTAATGACTTCCAAAGGTAGCTACAGCTTCCAAATGTAAAGGGAGGAATAAACCTCCAAGAGGAAGATATAATCCTCCAACATAAAGAGATGGTTTAACTATCCATCCTTTCCCCTTCCTTCCACCCAAGAATATATGAGAAATAATAAAACTTTACATTAAATCATCACCATCAACCAACCATCACATAGAACCTGATAATGCTTCCTGAAACTTCTTCAATTTATGCAATTATTAAATTCTTGGAATACTATGATCCTATAGATAATATTACTCAATGTATTCTCTTAAACTTCTTCAAGTTTCACTCCTTGAATCCTCCCCAAAAAAAAGTTATAGAGAGAATGGTAGACTTTGTTCAATTTTGGATTATTTAGGAGATCGAACTTGTACAGAATACCCTGCGCTCAATATTTAACATCAGATTTTGAAACTCACACACAAGAAAATAAAGTCCATACTCTTTCCAATTCAATTTTCCCACTTCATTTGGATTCTATATGAAGAATTTATTACTGTTTTACCCGAAACACCTGTTTATTGACTAGCTTCAGGACTGGTCAAAAACCCTATCTTCCACAGAGTGTATCTCCATAATTATAGAGAATCAAGAGATGAAACTTTTACCATAGGTAACTTGATATGTCTTCTCAATAACATAGTAATTTCACCATCTTAATCGTTCTAGAAAAAAAGTTATAGCAAAAATGGTAAGATGACCTGAAAATAACATACCTTAGAACACATCACCAAAAGAGTTCATCCTCCCTTGAAATCCGGCCTTCTTTACTTCTGATTTCCTCTGATATTCGACTTGTGTATCAAATGAATGTATAATGATATTTATTTATACCATTTATGTCACTTCCTTTTAACATTAGGGCCGACCTGACACTTCCTTATTTTGTAATTATGTTCTTTAATTATTTTCAGGGCCTACATGTACTTCCTTCTTCAATTCATTTTGTCATCTTCAAAGATTCATTTCTCCTCAACCATGAGGATCCACGTGACATGTCACTTACCACCGGAAACAACATGATGTATACTATCCATCCATGGGTGTTGTATCTACATGTGCATTGTCCTTCATGTCAAAATACCTTCATCAATCTTGCGGTCAAAAACCCATGACTAGGGTTGACATCAATGACAACAACCAATCTTCCAACAGTAAGGTTGTGGGAAAGCAGAATATGGTGAAAAGTGAAGTAAAAGGTTGGTAAAAGAATGGAAGTTTGGTTACCCAACAAGTGAAAAAAATTATTTCATAGAAAATAGATTTTGTATTAAATAGTTATTAAAATATTAATGTACATAATCATTTAGTACTTTTAACCGACCTGTTGTTCTTAGCTCTATAGCTCCTAAGCATTTCATCAATATCTAAGTATTCGTTCTCTGGGTTTGATTCAAAATCTGTGATGTCTAGTCGTGGGGTACTCACAGGGTAATGGAGGCCGTTGTGATGAGGCATCACCTAAAAAAGAAAAAAAATATAAAATTTAGATGGCCAGTTTTTAAATATCATTGAACTAGTTCAGTAATATTAAAAAAAACACCTGCAACGTCATTATTTACTTAGTGCACTGGTCAACACCATTGGAATGTTTGCCCCCATGTGATCCTCTTCAACTGTATGACCCTCAAGTACAACATTCGCTTCCATTGAGACCAAAAACTTTATAAGGACAATCACAAATGTATAAAATACGAAATAGAAGTACAAAATGTATAACTACGAAATTATTAAGTATATGATTAAAATACAACCATATAACCATCATGTGCCAACGCAGTCGTAGCACCATCATGGGGATGCACCCACATGGAATATTGGGACTACATGGGAGAACCATCTTCTGGTTACAAACTGCTATCAATGCACTGCTCTCCAATACTAGTGTGTTCGTTGACAATGCTTGTCCCCTCATTAAAATAAAGTTGTAAAACATTAATTTTATCAATGATATCAAACATGACTGTATTATATTAATAATAAAGGTTAATTTGGATTGAATTTTATTTACCTTATCCTGCAAAGTGGTTCTTGGTAACTGCCCCAAGCTTTTTCAATGTTTAACTACAACTTTATAGCCATACTTGTAACCAAGCTGGAGGTCTTCCTCCGTGGTTTCAGTACCAAAATCGTCACCCTGCATTTCATAAGAGTATGTATTTTTAATGTTATTCACTACAATTACCTAAAAGTTTTGAGATACAAATAAGATATTTAGGTACTTACAATTTGTAACTGCAACTTCAGGTAGCCGCCTTGGCCAAGCCTGTGCTGGCCACATTTGGCAAGCCTTGATTTTGTTTCCTTTGACGTTTCAGTCAACCTATCATCAAAAGTTTCAAGTATGTTAATATATACCACAAATTTATTTACATCTAAAAAAATTGAAGGTATTGAATTGAAATTGAAATTTACCTTTTGGGACAAGAAGGCTTTTTTCCTTCATCTGTCAATTTCTTCTCTTTTGCATCCTCAATGAAGGAATTCCACTCCCTCTCTAGAATCATCAGAGGATGATCATACCTATCATTTTGTTTCAAGTGCTTCCTATATGTTTCTTGCGTATATTTTAAATATTGGTCAGTTGCGGTGGTGGCCAACGTCTTATTAAATGTGTCTACACCAAAAAGGCTTTCAAGATAATCCATCAATTCTTTTTTGAGGTTAGAATTATGGGAATTCCACCTCTCCTGTATGGTGGGCCCAAAAATCAGCAACTCCTTATTCTTCAAGGACCTATAAAAATCGTTATTCCCTACATGCAAAAAGATTATATGATTATTGATTTAAAAATAATAATTTAGATGATTTATATTTGTCTACATAAAGAACATGAAAAAATTAAAATTTTTAAAATTACCTGGGACTTTAACTTTATTTGATGGAATCCCTTCCTCGTTGACCATATATGTGCCCTTAAGGGTCCCTTTGTTGGTCACGCGTCTTTCTTTAGGAAAAGAAATCATATAGTTGGCCAAATCATCAGCCTCATCTCTATCACCATGATCTGGATTTTATGAGTAGAACGAAATGAATATAGATTATTAAAAGATGCTTAACACAAAATAACAAAGATACAGTAAAACTAATTTTCTATTTAATAAGGAAATAAGACGAAACTGTAAAATGCAGTGGAAAACAAACTTGATGGAATGGTGGTGGCTTATCTCTTAGAAGAGATGTCACGGTTGCACTCATTTGCAAGAATATGATTACAATGAGGATCTGAAGGCCTTTTTTACAATAAACCGAAATGTCACAAACCCTATACATCCAAAAAACCTAAACCTAGGAGATGAAGCGCCAAAAGTCATGTGGGCCCCGTTTGGGTAAGTTAGTACATCAACTTCCTAGGGTCGTAACATTTGCACGATAGCTCGTTGGAAAGATATCATTGAGGAGATTCATTTTAGGGCGCATGATAGCTCATTGGAAATGCATCTTCTAGGATCTTCGACTATCGTTGAGAAGCTCAATCCTGAAAAACCTTCATTTAGGCCCTCAAAATGGCCCCAGAAGTTAAAAACTACTAAAAGTAGTAAATTACCAAAATTGCCAGAAAATTGTTTTGAGCCAGTTGGAAAAGGTGGGTGGCCACCGATATCCACCTAGATCAATCCTACCTGCTTAATAATAAATGGTATCCATTTCATTGAGTTCCCCCATCAGATGAGGAAAGTCTTGTTGAATTTGGCCATGGGTGATCGACTCGCCTTGGTGTAGAAGTTGCCCTGCTTTGAAAACTCAATAAAAATGGATCCTTTGATGTCGAGTGCCCTTGATATGTGTGTCCACAATATGATCACTAGATGTCTATTGCATGCATTCAGGTTTGAGCTCTATTGGTTTCAACTGTTCTTCAATCTCTGATGTGTCCAATAATGGTGGGAAATATGGTCGAAGGAGAGCCACGTTGAAGACTAGGTGCATGCCAAGGAAAGGGATAATCTTGAGCTCAAAATAATTGTCACCCAAAGCCTTGGTGATGGTGTACATCCCATCCCATAACAGAGTGAGCGAAGCTTCCGATCGGGCCCTATAAGGCATTCTTTTTGCAAGTTCAACCAAACTTTATCGCCCACTTGAAACTTATGTGGCACCCGATGTTGAACATGATGCTTCTTGTACTTTGCATTAGACTTCTGTAGAATATCCTGAACCTGTTGGCAGATGTGTTGGAATCAGTCAATGAACCAGGTGGAGCAGGGGACGAGTTGTTCGAGGTGGTCGCCAGGGGTAGTGTGTTGATTAAGGTTGGTTGTCATTGATGTCAACCCTTGAAGAAAGACCTGTAGCACAAAGGTTTGGGTAATGGACCCAAGATTGTTTGATGTAAAGATGACTCATTATTGTCTTGTCATGGTTGATAAGAAGTAAATATGGATGAACTCCAAAGAGGCCTCTTTATGGTGAAAGCCCTCATGGGAAGACGCTTTGCAGAGTGAGAGAATCCATGCTTAATTGTGGAATAATGAGATGAAGGAAAGTGAATTTTCCAGTGAAACTATCCTAGATGGATAATGCTTGTCATGCCATTTCTAGTGGTATGTGTAATGTCACATAACTCCTCATGGTTAGATATTTATGACCATATGAAGTTGGAGAACCCCTCATAAGTCTTATAGAAGCCCCCAAGGTTCAAAGTGCTTTGGAAAAGAAATTATTTTCAATGAAGAAGCCACAAAATAAGGAAAGTGTAAGGCTACATGAAGATATAAATAAGAGGCAAATCTCACTCATTATACACACACTTGTACATATTGTATATCTATTTTCTTGTGTAAATCTTCTTGTAAATACTTGTGGATACATCTGAAGTGGCGAACGTCTGAGGTAGCATGAAGGGTTGACGGCGAAATTCTCGGAATTACAACAAAACCCTATTTTTGAGGTGTACACAGGTTGTCTGTGTACAAGGTGTCTACATGATGAGTTATATGTGTGTTGTTTGTGTACAAGGTGCGTACATGTTGAGTTATATGCAGGTTGTCTGTGTACAAGGTGTGTACATGCTGAGTTATATGCTAGTTGTCAGTGTATTAGGGTGCGTACATGTTGGTAAATCCATGGAAACTTGAAGAGATGAAGATGCAGAGGTTCTAGATTTTGAGATCAAGCTCCCAGGAAGGTCTAAAGTGCTCAGATACATCAGATCCATCCATTGGTTCAAAATGTATGCCTTATTTCTATGAATAGTTGGATTTTGATGTATGCATGAGGAATGGCAATGGAGATTTGAGGATTCTCCCTAGAGAGACTAGTGGCTTCATGGGATCTTCTGCATAAGTTAGATCTACAGAAATACAATGCTAGTATATTCATCATTGATACTTCTTGTGAGGCACATCTTGTATTTCTTGGCATATGGATAAGGGTTTTTATGGTACATTGTTGTGAGCTTGTATATGTGTAGTAGTTGATGTATTGAGAGACTGAATATCAGAAAGGGGTTGATGACTAAGATCATGTGAGGGATATTATACTTGTTCATGATTACACATACCTGTATGACACATGACTAGAGA
The DNA here is from genome assembly GCA_009831015.1 of Picea engelmannii. Classification (NCBI taxonomy): domain Eukaryota; kingdom Viridiplantae; phylum Streptophyta; class Pinopsida; order Pinales; family Pinaceae; genus Picea; species Picea engelmannii. The sequence continues at coordinate 1,019,360 of ML786733.1, read as the reverse complement.
GAGACATACTTTCCTTGAGTAAAGTTTATATATGAGGATGCATGCACAGGGTATAGTTATCGTCTGGATATAATGATAAGTTACAAATCTATGTGAAATAAGTTACAGAGGATCAAAAGTTTTCAAGAAAAAGGAAACCCTAGTTTTCAGAAGGCATACGCAGGTTGCATAACAGTTTTGTAGAGTACATACACAAACTGCATAACATATAGGGCGTGTACATACGTGGGCTACATAACATATAGGACACGTACATATGTGGGCTACAACACTATAGGTCGCGCGTATCTGTTGTAGTTTTGTAGATACATGTTCAATTCAGGTACAGTTTGATTACAGGGAAGTTGTACAGATTGGATACAGGTCAATGGTACATGTTGATACAGTTGTACAATAGTATATATTATAGTCACAGGTTGACAACGGTTCCATCATTCTACTTATACTTCAGGGTGGTTGGACAGGGCAAGGACAGGTGGTTGTAGCCACCTTCCGGTTGTAGCCGGAGAACACAGGGGGTTTGTAGCCTCCTTCTAGTTGTAGCTAGAGAATTGGGTAGTTGGATCTTCCCTCAGGTTGTAGCCTGAGAAACTAGGGCGTTGGATCCTCCTTCCAATTGTGGCTGGAAAACAAAGGAAGTTGGTGCTTCCAATGAATGTAATTCTTCAAGACATATAAGAAAAAATGTTTCATTGTTTTCTCCCGATTTGGGTTTCCATGTAAAACACTGGTGTACTTTGTATGTGTGTGATTGTTCATTTCTTATTGCTCATTATTGGATAATTATTCTACATTGATATAACACTTGGATTATTTGAAGAAAAAGGATTATAATTACGCTATTACAGATTCAACCCCCCTCTCAGTAATCCAACATAGTGCAACATCCATGGGGCCCAATGGTTGGAATCCCAACCCCACCTGAAAGGGGTTGTGACCAATTGAGCTATGTAGGGCTCGGTTGTAGCTATGTTGGACATAGGGAAGACTCTCATCCCATGTGAGGGGGTGTTTTGAATTGTACATGTGTAGGATATGTACGATCATCCGATTGACGACCTAATTTTGGCCATATTTCTTGGGGTGGAAGCCTGAAGACAATGGATTTGGTGAGCTTGGTATCCAGCGGTGACCAGAGTCTCAAATAGAATGTTCTAAGGAACCGACTATCATGGTCTAAGATAATGGTTTGTGGGATCCCAAAATGTATCCATACTCGTTCAAAGAATATCTTGGTAGTGGCTTCTACTATGATGTTCTTCTTGCAGGTGGCTAGAATTTCCATCTTGGAAAAGCGATCAACAACCAAAAAAACACAGTCATTTCCCCTCTTGGTGGATGGGAGGACCGACATATAGTCCATTGAGATGGATTCCCACAGCCTGTCAGGAGTAGGCAGAGGGGTGTACAGGCCATGTTTCTTTGTGGTTGGTTTGACAATAGCGCAGACGGTGCAGGATCTAATATACTTGCCGAAATCTTGTCAAAGTTTCAGCCAGTAGAAATGTTTCTGCAACACATCCACTGTCTTTTCGATGCCAAAGTGCCATGCCACCCAACTGTAGTGAGATTCCCAAATCATCTTCGCACACTCACTTGATGGAACTCAGAGATGGCCCAGATGACACAACAAGCCATCCTAAAGATGGAAATTAGTGACCATTGAGTTGGCGCCGAAGATTTGGTAGGTGGTGGAGAAGTCAGGGTCTTTCTCGTAGAGGTGGGGCCATCCATAGGTCTCGTGGCTGCAAAAGTCTAGCACTGTGGTGAGTGCCGCGACTGGGGGTCGGCTGAGAAAATCAACAACTAGGTTGGTACTTCCTATTTTATACTTGATGTTGAGGTGGAATTGATGTAAGTATGTGGACCACTTATGATGTCGGTCATTCTGCAATTTGCCTTGGGTCTGCATGAACTGTAGTGGCTTGTGATCAGTGTGGATGGATGTCTCCTTCCCAAGAATGTAATGTCTCCACTGGCAGAAAGCTTGCACAATGGAGTACATTTATTTGTCATAATTAGGGTACATACAGACAACATATGATAGTGTCTCACTATGATATGCCATGAGGTGGTCGTGTTGAGTGAGAATGGCGCCCACAACATAGTATGAAGCATCTGTCTCAATCTCAAAGGGATGTTGCAGGTCTGGTTATGAAAGTAATGGGGATGAGCACAAATGATTCTACAAGTCCTCAAAGGCTTGTTATTGGGACAGGTCCCACAAAATTTTTTCCTTACCACCACCCTTGGTTACTTGGCTAAGGACCTATGCGATATGAGAGAATCCCAACACGAACCTATGATAGAAATTGGTGAGGCCCAAGAAGATTCAAAGTTTAGTGAGTGTGGTTGGGGTTGGCCAGTCACGGATGAACTGGATCTTGGCTGGATCCACATGTACACCATGATGATCAACGATGTAGCCTAAGTAATGGACCCTGTCCATGCCAAAGGAGAATTTTTCCAAGTTTTCATATAGTTTTTGCTGCCACAGGGTGTGTAGAACTTGTTGAATATGTTGCAAGTGTTCCACCCAAGTCTTGTTGTAGATGAGGATGTCATCCAGATACACCACTACAAAATTATTGGTGAAAGGTCATAGGATATCATCCATCATCCTCATAAAATTTGTTGGAGCATTTTTCAAACCAAAGGGCATGACCAACCATTCAAAAAGACCCTATTTTGACTTGAAGGCAGTCTTCCATACATCTGTCTTCTCTATTGGGACCTGGTGATAACCAGACTTCAGATCAATATTACTGAAGTATTTGGCCACTGTGAGTTTATCAAGGAGGTCGTCGGTTTGGGGAATTAGGTATCGATTTCAGACTGTGATTTTATTCAGGGCCCGATAATCAATGTAGAGTCACCAGGTTTCGTCTTTCTTCTGCACCAACATGATTGGGCTCCCACAAGGAGATGATCGGGGACGAATTTTCCCCTTGTGGAGAAGTTCTTGGATTTGCTTCTTGATCTCCTCATTTTCTAACAGAGAGAAATGGTAGACTGGGCCATTGGGTAGTGTTTCACATGGGGTCAGATCGATGGGATGCTTGACCTGATAGTGCAGAGGTACCCCTATAGGAGAAGAGAAGATATATGGGTGTTCTTCCACAACCTTATCCAATTGCTTCAATTGTGTGGAGAGATCGGTCATAGAGGCCCTGGATGTGGTTGTGATCTTTCTCTCACTCTGAGAGCGGATCCCAAAGAAGATTAATTTTTCAGTTTGAGAGATGACCATCCTGCATTGCTTGGCAGAGATCAAGGAAATAACACTAGGATGGACTGTCTCAAGTATCCTGTACAATTTCCTGTTCAAAGTAAGAATAACACTATGAGGCCTAAACTCATATACAACATGACGTTTCCATAAATAAGGTTGGCCCAAAATAATATTACAAAATTTGAGAGGAGAAACATCACACAATACCTCGTCTTTGAAGGGCTTGATGCCATACGAAAGTTGACACTGTTATCTGACGTGGAGATCTCTTCCTTGGCGGAGCCATCCAATGGTGTAGGGTTGTGGGTGCAGTGTTGTCGATAGGGCCAACCGCTTGATGACCTATGTTGAGATGAGGTTCTTCTGGCTACCGCTATCAACGATGAAGTGCAACGGGGTGCCTTTCACCCACATCTATGAATGGAAGAGGCACTCACCTTATTCTAGCTCATCTGGTTCACCAGGTTGGAGCTTGGTGGAAGCAACAATGGCACTGGGTTCTACATCAATGCTCCGTCTTCCCCTTTCTAGTTATAACTCAAATTCATAACCCACATCTGATTCATAGGCTTTGACTTCATCCACCAACGATTGCTTTGAGTGGCAATCATTAGTGTTATGCCAAGGGATCTTATGGAAGTCACACCAGTTCCCAGTATGTTTCTTTGTCTTTCCGATGTCCTTATTTTCTTGCGGCTTAGAATGGTTGTCTTGACACTTTCCATATTTTCTCTTTCCTTTTTTAAGTGGGTTGGGGCTGCCCTTTCCTAGATTTTGATGTGAGGGGTTCCCAGGCCAGAATTGCCACATCTTTTGTTTGATCTTCTTCTTGATTTTGACGAAATATCAGTAGGCTGTGCCCAAGGACGAGATGTCCAAAATTTCCATTTCAGTATGTATATATCTATGTAGAGCACATCACGATACTTGAGCACCAAATGTCACTCTGAATCTTTGATACCCAACTTGGTGTGCAAGGTATGGAAGATATTTGTGAACTCTGGCATTGCTTGGTCTCTTTCTTGCCGTAGTGTGGTCCATTTGGTATACAAGTCGTCATAACTTCTGATAGGGTAGTATTGTTCCTTAATAGCATCCCCAAAGGATTCCCAGGTAGTCGTGACTGTAAATAATGAGGGTTCCTCTGTAATATTCCAGATATAAAAAGTATGCAGAACATAAATAAAATGGTAGAAATGGTAGATGAACAACAATATAAGCATAACAACACCACAATAGTACCAAAATGATACCAGAATAACACCAGAAAGACACTTTGATTACTGAGACCAATGTTCACTTGCCTCTTCTAGGGGGCAACCTCCAGTAGAGAAAATCTCTATTACAATAATATCCAAGACAAAAGTTCACATACCCTCCACTCCTATTGATACTAAATATGTGTATCAAAATAACCATCTAGAGGAAGATCCTTCTAGAAGCATAAGCTTCTATTAGGTCTTTTTACATTTGACTTATTCTTCCTTATTGCTAGGCCTTATTAATATTGACCTTTATTACATCGGAATATATTATTCTACCTATGTGATGGGTTNAAAACAACCTTGTCCTCAAGGCTTGAGATGTGGAAATTCCTGCAGAATAGTATTTGGTTCCCAAGTGGCATCTATTGGGGTTGTATCTTTCCACTGGACTAACACTTGCTTGATGGTTCACTAACGCAGGTGACGCTCACACTGGTCCAAAACTACTTGTGGTTGTAGCCAAATGGATCCTTCTTCGTCCAACTCATGAAGGTTGGTTTGAGTTTGGCACTTAGTTCCAATCACCTTCTTTAAGAAGGGAAAATGAAAAATAGGATGTAGCTTAGAATGATTGGGAAAAGCTAACTCATAGGCCACCTATCCCACATGCTTGAGAATGGTATAAGGACCATAAAATTTGGGTGCCAGTTTCTGACAATGGTTAGCCTTGAGGGAATTTTTCTTGTAAGGTTGAAGTCGAAGAAACACCCGATCCCCTTTTGCAAATCGACGTTCAGAGTGACCTTGATCTACTTTTTTCTTCATGTGATTCTGGGCCATGACCAAATTCTCTTTGAGGGTACAGAGAATAACCTCTCGAACTGTAAGAATTTGGTCAACTACTTGGACCTTCGAGATACCTGGAAAATATGAGAGAACTGAAGGTGACTTTTGTCCATATACCACTTCAAAAGGAGTCACGTGGGTAGATGTATGGTATGAAGTGTTGTACCATGATTCAGCTAGTGGTAACCATTGAGCTCAATGATTTTTATTTTCTGAGGCAAAACACGTCAAATATTTTTCCAAACACTTTTTGACAACTTCAGTTTGACCATCAGTCTGGGGATGATAAGCTATGTTGAGATGCAATTGGGTGCCTTGTACCTTGAGCAGTTCTTGCCAAAAATTGTTGGTGAAAGTTGGGTCATGATAAAAAACAATCAAATGCGGCATGCCATGAAGCTTGAAGACCTGATCCATGAAAAATTGAGCCATAGTGGATGTTGTCAATGGGTGTTGAAGAGCACAGAAATGAGCATACTTGGAAAGACGATCAACTACCACCATGATCACTGCTTTATTGCCCGATTTAGGTAATCCTACAATAAAATCCATAGAGATATCCCACCAAATAGCAGGTGGAATCAGAAGCAGTTGTAGTGTGCTGGGAGATTTGACTATTTCTCCCTTGTTACGTTGACACACATCACATTCAACCACAAAATTAAGAACGTCATGTTTCATACCATCCCAGAAAAAAGAACGTTTGACCCTGTCATAGGTTTTGGTAAACCTAGAGTGCCCAACTGTGGGTGTAGCATGAAGCTCAGAAAGTACCGTGGATTTAAGTTTTGTCTGTTTACTTAAATACAAACAACCTTTGCATCGAAGCTCAACATGGAGCCAAGAGTACCCTGGGGAAACTGGAGATTTCGATTGAAACTATTGTATCAGATGCAAACTTTTAGTATCATGTAGCCATTCCTGGTGAATGACTTGGAGCCAATCTGGTACAATGAAGAAGAGAGAAAAAAGGGACCCTTCATCTTCATATTTTTGGGAAAGTGCATCTGCAACCACATTATCTTTTCCTTTCTTTTAAATGATCTCATAATCATATCCAAAGAACTTAGTCACCCATTTTTGTTTATCTGGGGAGGAAATGCATTGTTCCAGAAAATACTTGAGGCTTTGATGATCTATCTTAATTTGGAAGCGTTGCCCCAATAGATAAGGGCGCCGAATATAAATTTCATTTTCATAGATTGATTTGCCAAAATTTTGTTCAGACAATTGTTTGCTGGTAAAGGACAAAGGCTGACCCTCTTGCATAAGGACAACATCAATTCCCTTCCCTAAAGCATCACATTCCAGGACAAAGGTCTTTGTGAAATTAGGAAGGGCCATGACTGAAGTGGTGCACATGCCCATATTCAAGGTTTAAAAATCCTGAGCAACTGCTCGAGTCCAAGTTAAAGAATTCTTTTTAAGGAGTGCAGTGAGAGGTGCCACAATATTTCCATAATTATTAACAAACTTGCGATAATAAACTGTTAAGCCCAAAAGTCCATGCAATATTTTGAGAGTCTTTGGGTGAGGCCAATCTTCCATAGGTTCAATCTTTTTAGGATCCACCTTGATGCCCACCTTGCCAACAAGATGACCCAAGTACTCGACTTCCGAGGTGCCAAAATCACATTTACATTGTTTCAGGAATAGTTGGTGCTGAGAGAGTATATGGAGAGCTCTATCGACATGAGCAATATGGTCTGTACAATTTTTTCTATAGACGAGGATATCATCAAAGAAAACTAAGACAAAATGACGGAGAAAAGGATGGAAGACATGATTCATGAGGCTTTGGAAAGTGGAGGGAGAATTACACAATCCAAAGGGCATGACCAAAAACTCATAGTGGCCCTCATGAGTTCTAAAGGCATTCTTATGAATGTATGCCTCTTTCATACGGATCTGGTGGTAGTCAGAATGAAGATCATGTTTAGTAAAGAACTGGGCGCCACTCAATTCATCCAAGAGGTCATCAATGACAGGAATGAGAAATTTTTCTTTAATGGTGAGTATGTTGAGGGTGCGGAAGTCAGGACACATGCGCAAAGAAACTTATTTATTAAGGACCATGACCACATGAGAAGCGTAGGGGCTCGTACTAGGGCGGATAACACCTGCGTTAAGCAGTTCTTGAACCATTTTCTCAATTTCATTTTTTGGGGAAAAACAATGATGATAGGGACGAATATTGGGAGGAAGGCTTCCTGGGACAAGGGGAATGGAATGATAATGAACACCACAGGGAGGAGGGATTCCCTAGGGAGTGGAAAAAATCACTTGATTTTTAGAGAGGATGGATTGGAGTTCCTACGACACAGAGGGTGTCTCAGTTGCTTGTATGGCATGGTGTTGTTAAATAACACCAGAATGACCTTTTTTGAGCAGATTTTCCATGCAATGGGAATTAATGATCTCAAGGGAATTGGCGGTGATGCCTTGGAAATTATATTTTTGGCCCTCTTGGTCGAATTGCATGGTTAATTCCTTAAAATCCATGAGAATGGGACCCAAAGTCCTTAGCTAGTCTGCACCCAACACAATGTCACAACTGCCCATGTCGATAGAAAACATATGATATCTAAGGTGGTAGTCACCAATTTGGAGACACACATTTTCACAGCACCCTCCACATTTCATGGACCCACCATTGGCATTCATGATTTGGAAATTATTGACTCCACGAATATAGCAATTAGTTTCTTGGGTAATGTGGTGATGACTAAAAATATGGGTGCTTCCACTATCAACAAGAATTATGACCTTCCTATGCTTGATGTAGCCAATTAGCTTGAGGGTTTGGGGAATAGAAAATCCAGTGAGATCATTTAGGGAAATTACTGGTTTGACTTCAGGAGGGTCTGAGGGAGGGGTTAAGTGGGTTCAGCTGACATTGACACAAGGGGAGCTTCAACATCCTCTTCCGAAACATCCTCTGAGATGGACATAAAAATATTTTGTTCCTTACACATTTTTCCCAAAAAATATTTGTCATCATAATTATAACAAAGGCCTTTGAGATGTCGTTCAACCATTTCGACTCTGGTCAATTTTTGGATCTTTAGTGGAGTAGAAGGAGGAGTGGGATTTATTGGTTTAGTACGAGGAATAAAAGAGGGTTTCTGATTTTGAGAAGAGACAACTTGTTGTGCTTCCTTAGCTCTTTTAGTAGCCTCCGCCCAACTCCAAGGATGATCCATGAGGACATGGGCATGAATCACATCCTTGAGGCCATTGATAAAGCATTCTTGGAAAAAAAGCATTAGACATTCCCTCTGTACTAAAATCCAGTCGCTCAAAAGAATCTGTAAAGTTTTACACTGTGCCAGATTGTTTCAAATTTGTCAAACGGCCTAAATGGTTGGTGTTAGTGTCAAAGCGTTCATAAAGATCTGCCACAAAGTGTGTCCAAGCAACATACCCTTGATGGGCAGTTTCTCTCCATTGCCACAATTTCCACTGTTCTTGATCTAGATGGAGAACACCATATCAGAGTTTGGCCAACTTATTTGTAATGTTGTAGAAAGAGAAATAATGTTCCATTTCAGTTACCCAACTAGTGGGATCTGAGCCATCAAATTTGGTCACATCCACATGTGGAAGGCGTAGGTCACGCTGAAAGTGATGGGGCTGAAAATTATGGGAAAGAGAGGAAGTTTCAACTTCAGTATGCAAAGGTGGGTCAGATAAAGGAGGATCTGCAGGGATATGCAGCTTGGTGTAGATCATCGCACTAGTACATATGACCAAATTTGTGATGGTTTTTCGTTGATATTGCCACACATATTCATCGCAATTTCCACGAAAACCGAGTTTTTTTTTTGTCGGAATAATTTTGTCGCTCTATCGACAATCCAGGTGTCCATGGAAACATTGACGAAATGATCTCTCCACGTGTCATCAGAGTCAAGTTCGGTTAACCCTTTGCGTCGTCGCAATTCTGACAAAATATCGTCGCAAGTACAATGAACAACCGTGGAAATCACAACGAAATATCGTCGCAATTGCGACGAAAAGTTTTGACTAGTCAAAAACTTACGACGCAGATGCTGTATGTGCTATGAAAAACCATGGAAACTTGCAATGAATATCCGTGGCAATAGCGACGACATTGATTCATCAAGACCAAAGTTACGACGAAGATGCTGTATGTGCGACGAAAAACTGTGGCAACTTGCGACGAAAGTTCGTTGCTATTGCCACGGTGGTCAAAATGCTATTTTTTTTCTGATGAACTATCATCGATATTGCAACGATGGAATTAAGTTTAAAAAAAAAAAGTACACAAGATATGGTATTACCATATTACATTGTAATGTGGTATACCATATTACAATGTAATATGACATTACCATATTACAATGTAATATGGTAATGCCATATTACATTGTAATATGGTATACCATATTACAATGTAATATGGGATTACCATATTACATTGTAATATGGTAATGACATATTAACCCACAATTAATTGCAAGCCAACATGAAGAAATATGAGCTTGGAAAACGATTATTGTTTTGTATGGATTTTGTAGTTAGAAGATGTGAATTTTGTATTGACCTAAGAAATATAAAATTCATTGTAAATTGGTTGATCCAAGATATTTAATTGAACCAAGGTAATTCATGGGGTTAGAAAATTAGTTAGGAATGAAATGTCTCTTCAATGCACATTAGAAAAGGCGAGTATAACCTTTCAATTCATTTCAATTGAAAAACAAGTAACTGAAGCTTTGACATGAAAGAATTGTAATGCATCAATATTAAATCTAATGAAACTTGCAATTTCATTTGAAATCAAAGCAAATTTCACATGATACATAATGGTGGAACCTTTGATACAAAGAAGGAGTTGGATAACATAACACTTGAAACTTTCGTTGGTGCAATCATAATATACCCCAAATAAGATAAGGAATTGTACATCATAGTTAAGGCATTGAAGTATGATAAATATATCCATTTGTTTAGGCATTGAAGTATCCTACAACATTTTGAAGTATAGGCATTGAAGTATCCTGCAACATTTTGATTCGGTAATCAAGCTGTATGATAAATATATACAAAACCACATGGTCAATTTCCTTTAGGACCTCTTTGTTTTTATTTGACCATAGCTCTAAATTTAAACTCTTATGTACTTGAAGAATATAAGGGATTACCTACATCTAGCTCAAATTTTGGCAAATGGTTAAAACCTTACAAAACTTGTATATATATGCAAGTCTCGCGTCTT
>ML786733.1:975495-993797 GCA_009831015.1 Picea engelmannii | reverse complement strand
GAATACTACGAAAACTATCATTGAGGCCATCTGTAATGATATTTGTGAGGCTGTCTGTGAGGCCTTGTGCTAACACATCCAATCTAGCATCCACTTGGGCTTTGAATGATTCAAGAATTTTTTTCAAGGTTTGAGACGAAATATCCATCTGAGCACCCTATGAACTCTTCGGTCCTGCAGCCGTCATGAAAAAACTCAAAAAAAATTGACCCAATAAGTTTCAGCAGAAAATCGCGGCTTTTTCTGGAAAAACCCTAAAAAACTGCTGAACTTAAAATGCTCATAACTTCACTTCCCGGACTCCGTTTCGGCTGATTTGTTTTTTGAAATTGGGTGAAATTGTGAGAGGAACTCAGATCTGTAACTTTATTGGAAAAATTCAGCCTCCAACTGCTACAAAAATAAAAACAATTCGCGCCGCCGTCCGCGGAAAAACTCTGAAAAATTGCAGATTTTAAAACCTCAATATCTTGACCTTCCAGACTCCGTTTTGAACGATTGTTTTTTTCAAATTGGGTGTTTTTCTGAGGGGAACTCATATCTACAACCCTTTTCTGCAAATTTTACATATAAATATATCAAAAATTTCGAGAATGTCGCGGCCCTCTTTTTTTTCTGCTCCGAAAAAAAAAATCTGCAAAAATAAAAATATTTGCCCACAATGTCTGCCCAAGGAAAGTGCTCTGATACCACTTGTTAAGAACATAATACTGATCTGAAGATATAATCACCACAATTACTAAATACAAAATAGATCCATAGAGCAAAGATAGAAGAAACCACACTTTAATTGGAGATTGGTTGGGATGGTAATTGAGTTGGTTTGGGTGGAGGTTGGTTAGATGGTAGCTCGAGTTTTTGTGGTTGGGTTAGTTGTGGTGCAGGTTGTGATGACTGAAAATATGAATTTTTTGGTTGATTTTGCTGGAACTGTTGATAAGGAAAAGGTTGGTATGGCTGTTGATATGGCTGTTGGTATGGTTGTTGGTATGGCTGTTGGTATGGCTGATTTCCTTGAGCATACCCTCGCCAACCTTGAGGAGGTTGGTTTTGGCTCTGTTGAGGAGGCCAAGTTTTCCAAGGCATGGGTGCATTCCATGAATTTTGAATAGGATTTTGAAAATTCTGAGGAAATTGTTAAGATAATTGAGGAGCAAAATTTTGAGACATACCTGTGAAACGTGGCTGCCAAGGCTTCCTTGGTGCTATGTAATAAAGAGATTTCATTCCTTGTCCTTCTTCTATGTGAGTAGCTTGTAGTTCTTTTAACCTTGGACAATCATCAGTGGCATGATTATCTGTACATAATCCACAAACTTGAATTCTGTCTAAAGGACATTCTCTCGGTGCATGTTGTTTTCTACATTTAGGACAATAGATGGCTAATACTTTATCTTATTCCTCTTGCTTCTGTTTAGCTTTCATCGTGTCAATTTGTGAACCAAATGTGTTCATAATATCAGTTTTAAAGCTCTCAAATAGATTCCCTAATTCTGATTTAGTAACACCATTGGAAATTGATTTAGTTGACTTTGTCACAATATCTCTTTGTCCTCGTCCTCTTTTATCTTTTCCCCTTGAATATTTCTTACATAATTCAGCAATTTTTGGGAAAGGAAGGTGAGAAATATCCCCTGCCCCCATTAAATTAAGAGCCTCCAAATTTTCATTTGAAATTCCCTTCAAAAAGATAGTACGAATGACATCTAAAGGAAGATTAGATTGCTTAGATTTGTGCATATTATAAAGAAATTTTTCTAGATATTCTTCTAAGCTTTCGTCTTCACTTTGAGACATTTTAAAGATATCTTCTTTAGAGTATTTGGACTTACAATAGGGCTGATATTTTGTAAGAAATTTCTTTTTCATGTCATCCCAGTATACTATGGTTGCTTCTCCCAACCCCATGAACCATTTTAATGCATATCCTTTCAAAGTTGCAGGAAATAAACGAAGTTTTTGAGCATCATTGGTATATCCATATGTTTGACAAACGATGTCAAATTCAAACATGAAAGCATCAGGGTCTTCAGTAGACAAGCCAAAGAAATTTGGAAAAATAGAGGGAGGAATATTCTACATTTTTATGTCATCTCCTAAAAGAGTTGGTGTATCAACTATAGGAAATGCAAATGTAGCATGTTCTTCTTCCTCCTCTTCATCATTTCCTCCTCCTCTTGTCTCTTCTCGATGTGATTCTCTATCCTCTCATTCTTTCCTTCCTCTTTCTTCATCTCTTTTCCTTTCTAATTCTCTTTCCATTCTCTCCCTTTCTTGTCTATCAACTTCTGACATTGCAAAGAAGTTTTTTGTTGTAAAGTCAGATATTTTTGTTAGAAAAAGAGGTTGTCCTATTTGTTCAAAAATAGTTTGCTTTTCTTTTTGCTTTCCTAAAAAAGATATTTCTGAATGTATTTGTTTCTTCTTTACTTCATGAGCCAATAGAACTTGTCTTTCTATGAGAGTTAACCTTTGTCCTGAACGTTGTTTTTCCTCTAATTCTGCCAAAGTGATTTTTCCAGCAGTTGGTGTAGTAGATTCGTGTTTTTCAGTTGTAGTTGTTCCTGCTCCTACAGATGGTTGATTAGTTTTGGGGGGATTTTGTTTTAAAAATCTGCCTTTATCATCCCTAAGTTTAGACATAAAGAAACATAACTTAAAATTAATTTTATGCTGTGTTTTATTTTATTTTATGAATATATATGTTTTTATTTTATCTCTAAATATGCCTCCCTGGCAATGGTGCCAAAATGTTAGGCTCCAATCTACTAATGTAAATTAGAGTACAAATGATTGTCAATCCGGTGTTTGTAAGACTTAGAGATAAACCAAAACCTATTCTAAGGGCTGAATATGGAAGAGATGCTAAGCTTCTGTTCATAAGTCCTATTCATAGATCTCATAACAGTAATCAACAATTGTTTTCCTAAAGAGTATCAACAGTAAGCATTCAAGAGATGTTCGAACTAGTTCTAAGACTTATCAAATGCTAGAAGGACAAAAATCTTATTCAAGAGATGCATTCATTGTCTTGTTTCATTCATTCATTAGCAACTATCATCAAATTAAATCAAAAGTGTTGAAAGCGTAAATAACTCAAAAAGCATTCATGACTATCTCAATGCTTGAAGGCAAACCGCACATTGAATTCTTATTCAAGAAATCATTCACAATATGAATAAGGCTTTGAAACATTAAGCATATAACTTAGCTATGGAATTCATCTAACTACAACAAGATATAAATAAAACTCATCTACAACAAGATCTAATCTAAAACATGTATCAAAGATTACTTGAAAAGAACATAAAGAAAGAGTGTACTAGTTTGGCAAAGGGGGCCCTCCAATGCTTCACTGGTACACTTGAGTTGTCTCAGCTAAGAAAGAGCTCCAACAACATTCACATCATCATATCAATAGGAATTAATAGGAACAAAATGCAGAACTGATCTCAAGAGTGCAAAATCCAAAGTTTCTTCATTCACATCAAGGTTGTCATACTAGTCTATGCTTAAGAGTATTTATACAAGAGTTCCAAAACTAAAAATGCTAATAAATATCCTAAATATCATGATCAGATCCATAATATATTCTAGGAGGGTTGAATGCCTCCTTCATATCCATAATATATGGCCAAATCCCACGAAAATCCAACACTGTCAATGATTTAAGGCTAAAACATGGTATTTTCTGCTGAAGTGGCCATGTTTGACCAGCGTTGACCGAACATCTGGAAGGCTCAGATCTCGAAGCTGATAGCTCATTATCCATCCTTGTACATCAGGGAACATGACCCAAGTCTTAGATTTCGCCCAGGTGTCCTGCAAGTACACGAACCTAGGAGCAATTACGGGATTTAGTCAAATTCTGTAATTTCTGATAAATTTTCAATTTTAATGCCAAAATTTAGAAAACTCAATTCTTAATCTAAATAATGATAAATATACCTTGCATAATCTGTTTTATGGAAAATATGGAATGAAATGAAGGAAAAATGGATAGATATAGAGGCAAAAGTGTGGTTTATAGAGCAAAAGGAAGCATAAAATTGTACTCAACAGTATCAAGAGAGACGTCTTGGAGGTGGCAAGAGAGACATCTTAAAGGTGGCAAGAGCGATGTCTTGGAGGTGGCAAGAGAGAAGTTAAGAGGTATCAACTCCAACGTGGTTTCTATGGGAGTGACACTCTTGTAGGTGGCAAGCGCGACGTCTTGTAGGTGGCAAGAGAGATTTCTTGGACGTGGCAAGAGCGTCGTCAAGAGGTATCAGCTCCGATGTGGTTACTATGGGAGAGACACTCCAATATGTCGCAATAGCGACTGTGTTGTAGGTATTTAAAAAAAAATACAATATCAATACTGAGAGAGATAGGTACATTAACCTTTGCTAAGATACTAGCCATATCAATATTTAAATCTATATCATCGGTCTTAGGCAAGGTTGGTTGAGGAGGAGGACTAACTTCCAATGGTAAAGGGGATCTTGTCTAATGAGGTTTAGGATCACTAGTATATGTCTCAGGTGTGTTATCACACAAACTCGCAATTGTTGAGCTAAATTCTGAAAGCTTAAGTGCAATCATGCATAACTTAGAGGAAAGGCCCCTGTCACCTCACCAACCCTCTTTCACTTCAAGCCATCTTTCCTCCGACTGAAGGGGGTTTCCCTCAATTAAGATTGTGAGGACTTAAGGCAAGGAATCTCAATGTGGAGAGTGAAGTTCGAGAAAATGTGTTTGGGTAGCTTTAGACTATTGAATAAAGTACTTGGAGGTCTCAAGATCAATGTATTTTCATTGGGCATATGGAGTTAATGTAGCACTTCAATGGAGACCGAGGGGAAAATAAGACTTGAAAGTCTATCATAGGATTATCATGTCATAAGCCTAGGTCAACTTCCTGGGAGAGAAAACCCTAGAGTTTATCCCCTCATAAACACTAGGTGTCGTCCTATCCCTTCAAGAGATACTAGCACAAGATCAAGACATATATGTTTTAAACCCTAGGGGGATAGCCACTTCTAACCCCTAGAACCAAGGGTGATTTTAAGAACCCCCCGTAAATTTATATGTATAATAAATGGGTGAATCTCCGTGATACATAGGAAAAATTGAAGGCTATGTTATGAATAATATAATATGTATATATAAGTTTTTGCCGAATCTTTTAGTCAATTATATAATATTGTAAAATCTTGGCGAATCTTTCACTAAATTATAAAATCTTGTAAAACCCCGACAAATCTTTCACTGAATTATAAAATCTTGTAAAATCAAGTGAATCTTTTACTAAAATATAAAACATTATGAATTCTTGGTGAGTTTTTTTATAAAGTATGAAACCATATATAATAATAGGAAAATATATTCATTAAATTGTAATATACTCAATTTACATCCTCCAAATAGTGTTCTAAGCATCAAGGGTTGTGTTTGTCAAGGTTCTTATTGTGTTTTTCATGTTTCACCTATTCAATTCTAAAACAATTATGATTTTCCAAGCGGGTGGTGGGTTCAGTGGCCACCAAGATTCCAATCCCCTCAAGGTATGTGCTTAGAATTGCCTCTGAGGGGTTCCCCAAATTTCATTAAAATGATTTCTAATGAGGGGTTCAATGGCCACTAGGATTCCAATCCCCTCAAGGTATGTGCTTAGAATTGCCTCTGAGGGGTTCCCCAAATTTCATTAAAATGATTTCTATGAGACAAAACTTGACAGAGTTTCATCTATATCCCACCAATGACATCTAGAGCTTTGTTTACCCCACACCAATGACACTAGATCTTTTTACATTGCACGAATGACATGTAGGGCTTCACTTGGTGTAAAAATATTTTCAATTCCATGTTTCCCTTCTATGGGATATTTAAATAAAATAACTTAATTAAGAGAAATGATTCATAATATGTCTACCTAGTTACCCAACCTAAGACCAAATTAGAAATACATTTTTAGAACATATGAATCTAAATTTCATCTAAATAGCCTGCAAACAATAAGAACAAACATATATACAAAACAAATCATAGCCTGTCAAATTGTTAAACAACAAGTAGAGACTGTAAAAATGCCAAACATATGTACATGATGTAAAAAACAAGCTTATGAGCATCTAACAACAAGAAACAATGGTCTTTAAACAAATGTTAGAACCAACATCCATGCACAAAAATATTAATATCATGGTCATTATTCATGTGAATGTATTCTTATGTGCAAAAAACTTTACGAGATAAGAAATGTGAAAGAAACTAAGTCATTCCATGATGACGATGATGATAGGCTCAGTTAAACTACCATAATTAAGTGTGAACAACAAGAGATGTAAATTTAGAAAGGGTTATTATGCCATTGTGTATATATATACTTGACAATAGAATGGTTCACAATCAAAGTCTTATCACCCATTTTAATCCCATTAAGGGAAGCACATGCAATGTCTATCACTGTTGGATAATGTTTGATACATATTCAAACACAAGAAAGAGCCTTTCCTTTTGCTTGGCAGAAGAATATAGGTTAACAAGGTATATACTATTGGCATTGCTTCTTAAAATCGACAGGGTTATTTTTTCCCTACCCATAAAAAGCAATGATCTTGGTTTATTGAGATGATTTCTAACATGAATGGGTTGATCCTCTTTCAACTTTGATCATAATTCACCACAAAGTTCCTATATATGTTGATCCTAACCTTCACTTCTCTCAAGATCAACAAAGATTAATATTTTCTCTACCACTTCTAACATGGATTATTCATTACTGACTCATCGATTATGAAATGACTCTTCAAGTGCATCATAAGATGTTCCTAAATTGTCGAATCTGAAGTTTTTTTTGTAAATTGTGATCAGATAATATGTAATGTGCAACGAATGACCACAATAGTAGGTCAGTGGGACTTAGAAGTACGACTAATACAAATACATAGTGGGAGTTCAAAATCAACTCCCATGAGTAATCTAAAAAAAGAAAGAGATAAATCACTAAACAATAGTAATAATAAATAACAAGGATACAAAACCATTTTTGAACATAAAATAAACATAAAAGCATAAAATGAAAATGCAAACCATCATGAACCATAGAGTTGGAATATACATGGTGTTATCTCTCAAACTCTACCCCAAGAGGAAAATTCCTAACCTCGGTGGGAGAGCCTATAGGTACTACCAGGCAAGCCACCCACTGTCACCTTGATGGCCTTGCCCTAATATTCATACAAAGGAAAATACTACCCTGTCCTAGGGGGAAATCCCTATGTCAACCTAAGCCAAAATCAATGGATTAAAGGGTGAAGGGCTAAACTTAGGTCGATACTACTTAATTCACTAAAAAAAAGAATACAAGTCTAAGAGACCTCAAGAAGTTCCTAAACCAAGCTCCCAAGGAGCTCACACTACTAGTCCAAGATGCCCAATTTGAATGCGTTGAGGTAGGAGTGGGAGCTAGTTCTAGAGGTTCAAACCCACAAAGTTCCAATGGTTTATGTGAAAGGTGAAGTTTTGAGTGCTTAAGAGTTAATGGAAATTCAATTTTCCTTTACTGTGAGTGCTGATGAAAAATATTTTTGTCCTCAAACATTACCATGAAAATTAATTATATCCATGCTCAAATTTAGTTGTTAAGAAAACCAATAGGAAAAACCTCAAATTCCAAATTTCAATATGAAAATTGTTTTTAAAGATATTCCTTTGGAAATGTGTGTATCATGACAGAATCATATCCCACAATATCTAAAACAATGTTCAAATTTAATCTAGGAACAAAAAATTTAAAATCATCACATTCAACCATATGCCAAATAAATTCTGAGAATTATGATCACATCTCATGCAAGTAAAGCTTTAAAATTGATATAGATCCATCCATCCATTAATCTATATTCTTTGCTGATTTTAGTTTTAAATTTCTGGTTGAATTGAACAAGGAACCACATATTTATTATGAGAAAAAAAAGAATATAACAGCCCCTATCAAACCATGCATTAGCTCATTACTTGGCCACCAATTCAAAAATAAAGAGAGTATTATAGGCAACTGTAGCATATGTTTTTATGAGTGCAAATGTGGATATACAACAATAATAAACAGATGGGATAGACCAGAAAAATAGTGCCTTAATTTCCAGATTTAGAATACCAAAGAAACAAAATTTATGCCAACCCAGTCTATGAAATGTGAGAGGATTTGCCACAGTAAATCCATGGGCACAAAATGTAAGAGAAACTCTGAAATGTTTTGGCTATCGAAGGTTCAAAATTAAGGCATACATTAAACCAATGTCCATTTTTCCTTCCAAGATATAAGTTTTTGAAGCAAGTGGACCTGAAAGTAGAGACCATGATATAAAAAAATGTCTAATATTTGTATCTAAAATTATGAATATACAGTTGATACAAGTTGTATAGAGGATGGATGAATCTCCTAAGGAGGCTCAAGCGTCAATTAGGGAATATAAGGGTAAGGCTCCATTGGTTGAGATTTCTACAAAATGTTCATATCTGTAGTATTTTTTTTAATGCTTCCTTAACTTTAATAAAATTAGTTATATATTAGAATTTTGTACAAAACAAAACATGTTGTTTGGAATCCACCACAAGATGATAAAGTTTGGCTTAAAAATCCCTAATAGCCATCAAAACTACCAAGGAGCATAAATCCTGTCAAAATTGCCACTCACACATACAATAAAAAAGATTTTTTTTTAAAAACCACTTGGCACAAAAACATAACCATAAAGTCTTTCCATTAATGGAAAGAAGACTTCACACATATCCAAAAAAATTACTTAAGTTGTAGCCAAGACAGGACCTGTAGATGGAGGAGGCTCATCTTTGTCATTAGGTGTGGGCTGCAACCATCATTAGCTATCTCAGAGCATGGGACAATGGGACCCCAACCATCATTAATTGGATTAACATTGTCACGTGGATTTTCATTCTCTAAGATAGTAAGGGTGAGTGTTAAGAACTTATCATTCATGGCCCATGGAGGAGGGATATGAGGGTCAGAGCCCATGGAGGAGGGATATGAGGGTCAGGGCCCATGGAGGAGGGATATGAGGCTAGTTAAGGTGACACTCTCACTTTTCCTAAACAAATTGGACAACTTTGTGCCTCAACCTCCCATCATATTGTTGAAACTAATTGGAGTGGGAAAAAGGTCAACACGAGGCTCCCTAGTCCCTACTCATAGTGTAAGAGAATCCCATCGATACTCTAGAAACTAATGCATATATTTCATTTCCAACTCCACCTTTTATACTTGGACAATAATCTGCATATAAAGAATAAAAAAAATTAGAACTGTTATCCCAAGAGAAAAACTGAATAGGATAGGGTTGCTAGAACATAAAATCATTTCTCCTATTCCAAATAAAAAATAAAACTTGAATTCTGATATGAACTCATGAAAATAGGCATGGTCACATGGTTATATAGGAGATAGTGTATAACGCTTCTTCTCCTCCCATAGTACTAAGTACAAAAGTGTGTGCCTAGCAATAAGAAAAGCAATAGTACATCCTAATCCTATGATTTCCACTGAGCTACATGAATTGGGAGGGGAAAATCTATTTTTAATTTATAATATTTAGAAGCCTCATTTCATGAATGTAATAGAAATGCATAAAAAGGAAAGAAATTATTATTATGTCACAAATAATACTTCTTCTCATTCATGAAGGAAGAAAAACTACTTAACAGATGGATGTGTGTGAGATACATGTTAAACTTAAAAGAACTAGCCACATATTTACCTTGGTCCTATTTAAGGTATTAGGAGCTCCAAAGACTTGCAAAAACCTTATATTCTCATCTCCTACAATCGATGCAACATTGTACCCACCTAGACTCTAAAACTACAAAACAAAGGAAAGGCTTTCAGCAAAAAAACAAACACTGTCATCACAAAATCTAGTTAGCAATAGATCAATAGAATGAATACCTCTTCCAAATGAAGTACCCTAGATGTGTGACTAGACTTTGCTATATTAACTATAGATGGACATTTCCATAAGGTAAATTGGTTTTATCTAAGTCCATGTGAACTCAGTAGCTCATGCTCATGCTTATTCAATAATTATGAAAAAAATCGAGAGTGGGTATCAATGGCATTTAGGTAGGCTCATGTATGAGTATTCCAAAAGTTAATACAACAGTTCGCACTAACTCCACCAGATGCCAAAATAACGGTTTAGAAAGGGCACCATGGAAAGGCCATTACTGCACCACAATATTCTTTTATCTGGTGAAGATATCGAGCTGCAACATTAGAGGATGACATGCTCTTGTCCCATACATGAAATAAATTTTCATTTCCTCCGTTTGCAAACTATTGGCCAGACATAAACCATTTTAAACCACACACTTCTTTCACATGTCCTTTGTATGTTTGAACAATGGAATCATGGATGCAGACATCATGATTAGATATTAAACCATCAAGGCCTCCAGTTGTAAGAATATGACCATTCCAAGAAAGCACACGCACATGGGCTTGGTGACCTTTCAACTATGTTCATTGAAAAACATTACCAAGTGAATGAGATTTCATCTAGAGAAACATTGGGATGCACTATAGATGCTGACATGTCACTTAGGGAGACAGCCTTTATGCAAGGTCATCTAGTAATTATCATCACAATGGTTATGTTACATCATGCAATTCATAGACACTTCAGTTAATTCATAGCATTGGGATTCATGAGTTGTTACAATGGAATCCTTGTAGAGAACATTGGTGTGTGTGGTATTTCCTTTTCATACAGTAACATAAGCCAAGCAACAGTAAAAAAATGTCTTTCCAGATCAAGAATTTTAGTAGTTTAAGTTTTCCTTATGAACAGAAAATGTCAGTCCCAGATAAAAAATGCAAGAAGAAGACTTAGAACAATACATATCCTTTTGGAAGAGAATCATGCATGAGCATGAAGATGAACATTTTTTGGTAAAAATTACACAACTATTCCTCCTTCAAAGATCTTTAGCGTATACAAGAAATTATGGTTTTGAACTATCTGTTCCATCAAATCATTCAGTGGATCTTACTAAGTCTATCTTAAATGGGGGAGAAGGAAAAGTAAGGTTGACAGGTCTAGGTGCTTGTGATAGTATGAGGCTTGAAGCTCATCTCTACCTATATGTAAATGACATGAGGATGGAATTTCTTGGACCATTGGAAAGAGAAGATGGACAAAGTGTATATTTCTTGGTGTTGAGGTCATACTAAAACAACTGGAGGAGGGTCCTACAAGGCGTGGGGTTGCTTTATTTCTAATGGTCCACCTCCAAGGAATCATCGTGAGATAATGGATGCTTCAGGGAAACCTATTGGGGAGGTCACGAGTGGAACATTTAGTCCTTACCTAAAGAACATATCAATGGAGTATGTAAAGTTAGGAACCGTAAAACTAAGACATAACTAAAATTTTTGATTTGTGGAAAACCATATGATGCAACTGTAATCAAAATTCCATTTCTGATAGCCAAGTACTAAAAACCTACTTAAGCATGTGTATTGTCATAGAAACATATAGATTTTGGCCATGATATTTGCAAGCCTTATTTATTTTGAGAAATGCAAGGGATTTCTTTTCCTGTGGTAAAGACAAAGAACTAGGATCAAGGAATCCCGAAAGAAGTTGCTCTAGAACTTATAACAATAATGAGAAAATCATATTTTTAGCTCATAACATCAATAAGTAGAGGGTTTTGTTAGTGTTTTGAAGAATCTATCCCGTGGTGAGGAAGGCCCAAGACTAAATGTGATGGATGAGGAAATGTTCAAGAAAACACAGTTTAAGGGAATGTCAAACTAGCGTTCCATTCTTTGCGGGAATTTTTTATGTTTTTCTTTGATTAGAATTAAAGACAAATGCTAAATCTAAAGGGAATCTAGGATGGAGAAGAGGACAACTGGCATAATAAAGTGCATCTTGACTAGGTCAATGGGCTTATAAATGTGTAACAAATACTTGGCAAGATCAATGGAAATAACTCTTTCACTAAAACCCATTCCACCTAAATTAAAGCTCTGAATTTTCCACCTCAACTTATACCTATTCAAAATCATAGTAGAGAGTGAAGGAGTTTGATTGAATAGACTGCAACTTACCACAAGAATCCCAATATCTTCAAGTTTCAACCATGTTTTCTTAAAATATTGTCTAGGGCACCAAACATGACCTGGTTGGCCTCTTCTCATGTTGTGTCCATGGAGGGATGAGGGGGAATATAATGCACTGCAGCAAGAACATAAGTGTTCTCCCCTAAACTTGATCGTTCTAGTATATTCCCCTAGAATTCCAAGGATAACTCTTGAAAATACCCCAAAGCTTTGAGTGTTGCATAAAGTCTTGGAAGTTCTCTTTGAGGATTTTAGGGGGCTTGTAGCAAGATTATTCCAGAAGAGACATCTGTTGAGAGTGAGACATGATATAGACCATGCACCCAAAAACAAGAAGCTTCAAATATGAGTCTCAAATATGAAGCTTCAACACACAGATTTGAAACCAAAATATGAGATATAGTGAAGACAAATTACAAAACAATTTTTCTTTATTCCCATAATAGAAAATTATTCTAGTTCGTATAAAAATAGAGATTTCCCTCACGGGAACAACTAGTTTTAAGAAAAACTCTTATTCTCTACTCTCTCATTCATGAGGAACTTATAATGTTTAAAAACAATTCCCAATACTTACAAGTGTCCTTCATTTGCATGCATTCCTCCCTTTTTAGCATATATCTGCAACCAAAAGACAATTCGAGGTTGCAAATTCCATTCTTTAAGTGTGTTTCTTGGTTGCATTGGATACAACTTTGTCATGTATAAGTTTTGAACATGCATCAAACCTATCATCGAAATTGTGACTGAATACTACTCCTAAAATGATTAAAGTCCCACAGAAACAGAAAACTGTTGTACATAGGATATACAAAATTCTTCAATAGATATGATTCAAGAAATAGTCAAATGAAATTCATTTCACACGCCCATATGAATCCCCATAATATCATTGTCCCAGTCAAATCACCTAGCCATTCATTGTTTTATGTGAAAATTCTCTTGCAAAAACCATAAATATCAATATAGGAAGTCAATATCATGCTTTGAAGGTTAGTGATGATGAAAGTAAGATTGAGTTTGTATCTTCCATTGAAATAGTTGATCCAAATGAATCTGTCTAGAGATTGGGTTCTTTAGATTCACCTTGATATTTTCAAAGCATTAATTCCTCGTGGTTTTTAGAACAAAATTCTTATGACAACATTATTTTAACTTCTTAAAACTAACAGTGTGAGTTTGAAGGTTTTAATAAACACCATGGAAGGAATTAATAAGTGAGGCTAGGACACATTTTGAATCTTCAATGATGTCATATATAATATGCATGTTGCATAAATCAATAGATTACGTAGAAAAATGCATGTCATGTTTGTAGGGCATTTGTGTTGTCCTAGAAAATCCATAGTAATAAATTATGTTTTGGTTTGTAGGTCCTAGTGTTTGGCATGTGAAGGAAATACTACATATATTAGCATGCGAAGATATTTAGTTTTATATTTTCTTTAAACATCATTTGGTGTTATTCCATTTATGTCATGAACACAATCATTCTACCCATATTTGGAATAGGATGGATGCTCCAAAAAAATAGATGATGTGGTTGGTTTATAAACTTAGAGAAATGTTGGTCAGACTCAGATAGAAATGGGAATGTTATATTATGATAGAGACAATGAAAATGATAATTAGATATTTCTAATCCCTTCAGATGTTGATAGCAAGTACCATGATTTCAAGTCAATGGTGAATGGACCATTGGTGGATGTCTTGAGACATTTAGACAAGTTAAAATTGAATATTTCAAAGAACTTGTTTGAGATGAATTTAGAATTTAGAAATGAAGGATGGGAACTCTCATTTATTTCCCTTGTGATTAATGTTATCAAGACACTCTTTTGACTTATTTTAAGGCACAAATCACATAGTTAATTTTCAGGTAGATGTAAAAAATATAATATGACTGGAAATGCTGGTAACTGTTGAACCTGAGCCTCTAAATGTGATTGCATGGGATCAAATATATAATTCCAAAAGAATCTTCATTCAAATAACATTTGAGATTGTATTGTAATGAGTTGACCAGGAAGGACAATGTTCAAGATCTAGGGAATATTAGTGTTGAATGAAACTTCTCTTTGATTAAAGATGATGTAAATGTTGAGAAAAAATAAAAGAAAGAATATCACACATAGAACCCCGTTGTGACTCCAATGATTTTGAAATCACTCCCGGTAACTAGGAAATTAAAAAAAATCAAACTTTGAGCCTAGTTGATGGTAGTGTCACTATGAATAAATATTAAGGGATTGTGGAAAAGGAACATTACCATAATTTGAATGATGGGTGTTTTGGTGGAAAAAAATGAAGNAACTAGGAAATTAAAAAAAATCAAACTTTGAGCCTAGTTGATGGTAGTGTCACTATGAATAAATATTAAGGGATTGTGGAAAAGGAACATTACCATAATTTGAATGATGGGTGTTTTGGTGGAAAAAAATGAAGGTCGTAAATATTTACCTTTGATCTCAAAAAGAGATAACCCATGCTATTATAGTACATATTATTTTGGAAATTTAACTTTCAAGCAGTCATGTTGATCAGGAATCATGTTAGTCAAGGAAGATGCATAGAAGCATTTGCAATTGTACCTACTAATTAAGGACATGAACATGATTATGAACTATGGTTTTAATCATATTTATTATTTTAACTAGGGGATTGGATGGAATATACTTAGCTTCTTGCTTTAATAAGTTATAGATCAATGTAAAAAGAAAAGTATCTCATAAGCTCGATATTATATAAAATTCATTTAGTATCAAAATCTTTTTTTTCTCTCTCTTTCTCCAGCAAAAAGAGGAACAAAAGAAGTATAGAGTACTTACACAAGCACAAAATAAGTATAGAGTGCTTTTAATATATGTGTAATTCATATTAAACAAAGATTCAATCAAATAGTGACAAATACATAAATTGATAGAAGCTTGGAAGAGGCACACATGTAAAAAAAAATAACAATTTCAGTCATCGGTACAACATAATTATACCCGTCTTAGAACCAAAATTGGCATGAACTTCGGTGTTGATGAGATCAATAATAATCTCTAATAGTTGATTATTAGCCAAGAGAAAAGAAATCAAATTTCATTCGATCTCATAAAGTAAGAATATAAATTAGTTTGCAAACTTGTCCATAATTGAATGCTTCTTTCGGTTGCCGAGCAATTTCACAATTAAAACACAACAGAGAAAACAATGTACTCTTTTGTTTCCATTTTAAATGTAACAACAATGTTTTCAAATGAGAATTCCCAGCTAATAAATTCTCAGCTAATATGAAAATCAGAATAAAGGGGACATTAGTTCAAATCCATTCAATTATTTACATTCCATAATTTATGAATAGAAGACAACAACATCAAAATTCAATTTCCATTTCCTAATTACTGTAATAAAAACATATATAATATTTCATGATCTCTTTGTGCTAAACAAGCATAAAATAATGACATGGAGCTACAATTTGGTTACACCCACCTCTTTGAAAGATAAAACGTTTTAACATGGTCAATTTACACTAGTTCATTGTATTATGTGGTTATTAATTTAAAAGAGAAAGGAATGGAATATCCTTTACTTACTCACCAAATCATAACACTGCTAATAGAGATTAATATTTCTCATTCTAGTCTAAAAACTGCACACACACTAATAAGATTTTAGAGATATCATAATGATTATAAACCCACAATGGAGATATAATAATGATCATAAACCCATAATGGAGTATATCCATACATGAAATATAATGTTCAATACACTCTCTCTCTATATATAGCCATAATAAATATAAGTTAATAGAGTATCCATCACACGTTTTGTGCCTTTTAAATTTTCCAAATATGAACTCCAATTAGTGGTCTTCACATTTTTGGTTGGTAACCATGTGTTTTGAATGGTGTAAGACAAATTATAGGGGCTCTACGAATTCATATAATCCATTCCTTAGAATTAGTCTCAATTCCAATGAGTTCAATCAAATTTTCTAATACTTAGCCGCATAAAAACATTTAATCCATTCCTTAGAATTAGTCGCAATTCCAATGAGTTCAATCAATTTTTCTAATACTTAGCCACATAAAAACATTTTAAGCCATACGCAATACATTTTCACAAACAGTTCATTATGTACCTCTTCATATTCCCATCCAAAAAAGAGCAAATAGCTTACTTGACTCGTCCTTGAATCTTCATACCCTGTTCCAATGCTGCCAAGTTGCCGCATGCTGGGAGAATACTGGCAAAGGTTTTTGAGTCTGGCATGATACTCGCCAATTACATTTGTTGAAAAAGCTACAAAACCTCTTTGCCCTGACCATTCTGTGCAAGCCCTGAAATCATTGCACTCCATGATATCATGTCTCGCTGACCTATTTTGTTAAAAACTTTTAGAGCTTCATAAAGCAACCCATTTTGTGCATATCATGTAATCATAGTATTCCATGACACAGTGTCTTTCCCATGCATTCTGTCAAACAAAGCATGTGCCTTTGTATGCACCCACATTTCACATACATGTCAATCAGGGAATTCAACACAATGACATCTGACTGGAATCCACTACTAATTACTTTTTCATGGATTTCCATACCATAATCCAGAGCTTCCATATCGGCACATCCGGGAAGAACACTAACAAACATTTATGCCTTAGGCTTCAGCCCTGCCAATTGCATTTGTCCGAAAATCTCCAGGGCCTTCTCTCCGTACCCATTTTGTGAAAAGCCTGTAATCATTGCATTCCATGAGACCACATTTCGCTCAAGAATTTCTTTAAATAGTTTCATGGCCACATCAAGGAACCCATTATGTGCATATCCTGCAATCAACGTTGTCCAGGAAACCACATCCCGTTGAAGCATTTTTTCAAACAATTCGCGCACATTCTCTATGCTGCCACATTTTGCATACATGTCTATAAGGGCATTGGCAACAACCAAATCAGACTCAAACCTAGATTTTATAATTTTCGTATAAATCTCCACGCCCTTCCATAGTGATGCCGAATTGGCACATGCTGGAAGAATAGTAGAAAATGTGAAGTGATTGGGTTGGAGGCCTGTTCTTGACATCTGGTGAAATAAATCCAATGCCTCCTCAGGAAGCCCATCCCTTGTGTAAGCAACAATCATGACCGTCCACGAGCATGCATTTTGTTCAGGCATTTGGTTGAATACTTTGCGAGCGTCGACCATAGTGCCACACTTGGCATACACGTTGAGAAGTGTGTTGTGTAAAAGTGCATCTCCCGTAAATCCACTCTGCTTGATGTGGGCATGGATTACCTTACCCTCTGGTGGGGTATTTCTTTGAATACATCCCTGCAGAAGACAAACATACATAGAGTAGTCTAAACATTTACCTGTGATACCCAGAACGCCTAACGCCTTGCTGAAGTGGATTTGTTTACAGAATGTCGGGACATGGTCAAGAGATGTATTGTCGAGATTGCTTTTCGGTTTAGGAGGATGGGTTTTGTCCATTTTACATGGATGGCCAGGCATTGGCTTCTACAACGATTCTATGATCATATTACTCTTATTCTTGTGATGGACATTGTCTTCTGCAACGATTCTATGATCATCTTACTCTTATTCTTGTGATGGCTCAAAGGTTGTAGCATTCCCTTGTTAGAGATAATGCTTATAGCTGTTGTAATCATGAGTTTCTAGGTTAACTATTACTGTTGTAATAGTTAGTTTCAACTATGACTGTTGTAACTGTGAGTTTCTAGGTTTACTATTTTTAGCTAATCAGATCCACTTGAGTCAGTGATCTGCATGCTATATATGTAACCCCCATTTGTTTGTTAAGCAATGAAAACGTTTTGTGTTGTGTGAATTAATTCTTCCAATTTTAACTTGGTATCAGAGCTAGAAGGAAAGAGGCGGATCGTTGTGGTCTGTGGTTTGCGCCATCTGCTGAAGAGACTACTGCTTCCAGCGTATGCGTGAAGGCTGAAGTGCAAATTCAGGAATTGAAGAAAACGCGTGGGTTCTTTATGTTGATGAGCAGGGCGTGAGAATGGGTGGAGCTGCGTGGACTCGTGAGATTTGCATGATGGAGCTACTGCGTGGACTCGTGAGATTTGCATGAGTTAATGCGTGAATTTAGTTGAGAATTGGTGCGTGGTGCAAATAGTAAGTTTTTTTTTATGGAGTGATTTGGT
>ML786733.1:894742-905672 GCA_009831015.1 Picea engelmannii | reverse complement strand
AAAGAAAAAATTCAGAAGGACTATGCCACAAAGAAGATCATTCACTCCCAGGTATGAAAATTTATTTTATGGTCATTGTTTTTATTGTACTAACTTTGGACATAAGGTTGCAGATTGCAGGGATTATAAACGAAATGTTCAAGTAGACTGTGCCTATGTGGTCACACGTAACATTGAGTGTTACAAATGTCATAACTATGGACACATAGCCAGTGATTGTAGAAGCATGATCGATACTTCCACGAAAGAGAATAATAATATCAGATATAAGAAAGTATGGATAAGAAAATAGGAAGAACAGGTGAACAAAGACCAGGTACAAGAGATCGCAAGATTGACAATAAAACAAGATGAAGAAAATTCTACAGAGAAAAGGAAAGATGTTAGATACAAAAAGGTTTGGAAAATAACTGAAAGAAAGGAAGGATAGGTAAATAAGGAACAGGTTCAAGAGATTGTACTTTCAGACATTGTAGTGAAAGATGAATCCACAGATAGAAAAAAAGAAGTCGGAGCTCAGAGAGATAATGAATCTACCAATGAAAATGATGATGAATACACATCAGAGCATGAATTGTTCTGAGCCATCCAGCTTAGAGACTCCCAAGTAATATGAATATTAGAAAGGGGAGTCTATGTGATAGCTATTGTTAGCACTCAAAAAGCACCATTAAATTTTCAGTGACTTCATAAAATTTAAGATGGATTTGCTCATTTTTTCGGTTTTTGCCCAATATCCTTTGGTTTCTCCTCTTAACCTGCAACATGAATAGACTTGATAGCTCTAATATATTGCATGGATTCACTGTCCTAAGTCTAGAATATCTATTCTCAAATCACAATCCTAAGCTATCAAACCATAAAGCTCCCTTTATATCTAAGTCTAAAACTATGAGGATTGATGGATATTTTAAGGGCTATTACATGAATCCGCTTCTTGACTTAAATATTTAATATGTCATACTCCTATATTATATGCAAATCCTACAAGTCTAGCACAAACCATGTCACATACCAAAAACCAACATATGCATATAGCTCAAGTCACAAATCACTCAACATGCCAATTCCCGAGTTAAGACATGGTTTAAGCCACGGGTTATGGAAACCAAATATGCCAATTTCAATATTCAGATTATGCGCAGAGATCAAGGTCTTGTGCCAAGTTTCAAATCTAAATTCATCAATGCGCAATCTGAAGTGGCAGAGGGAAAGAAAAAACAGGTGTCGAATTTTAAATTTGCAGATCGCCCAACAAACATTTTATTTGGCGTGTGATATGGCCAAGTAGAGATTGCATTGACAGATCATTATTTTATTATTTAATAGGTATCAATCTTGTAGATAAAACGTAGATTTGTATGCTCAGAAGGTTAAAGTCATGCAAGCACCGAGCAGAGAGACGAACGAGTATCCAGGATGCCATTCATAAACGCCCTAGAGCTGTGTTCATGGCTTTTTGGCACAAAGGGCAAAGTTCTTCCTGTTGTTGTAGTTGTATCGGCTCTTGCAAAGGAGAACATTATCATTTTACATTTATTACACATGCCGCTCATAACCAGAAGTACATGGGTGAATTGTTTGGGTTTGTGCAAACCACAGAACAACATTTTGGGCACCCGATACATAGAGATCTGAGTCAAATAACCATTTTCTAGATCAGTGTAAAGCTTTACATCAAATTGATATTCATTGTGTACCTATCTATTTAAGAGTTATTCATTTAGGTCTTGGATTTTCGAGGATACTAAAAAATTCGTTTGGTGCTTTGTGGAGATGATTTACAAAGTAGATGATGATCATGACTTTTTTCTTAAGGTAGTTTCAATTGGGAATTCTGGTATGGGTAAGTCCAGTCTTCTCTCTAGAATCACCAGAAATAAATCCAGTTTGGAAACCAAATCTACCATTGTTGCGGAGTTTGCAATGAGGAACATGCTTTTTGCCTTTTCTTATGTTGACAACGATGGATGCACGCAAATTATTCTGGATGAGCTTCAGTGAATCTGCCAAGAATTTGGTATTGTTGAGATTGAGGAAATGATCAAAGAAGATTGATCAAAATAATGATAGGAATACCCATATGCCCTAGCAAGAAGATCCTTCTTGTGCTGCTATCAAATTTTGGTCATAGATATCAGCAATTGTGTATTTGGATTTCCTTTTTATGGTAGGTCACCTGAGGTTTAAACATCAAATGTCAACAACACTTTATTATGCAGTTGCTGAAGAATCTAACACTCTATGCAGGATCATTGCTACTCTGCATAATTTTTTCTCAAAGATAAAACAGATCTTTCACCAGTGCAAAAGGCAGAATTATAGCCAGTTAGCTGGTGAAAAGAAGATCTTTCACCAGCTAACTAGTAGATTGTAAGGTGAATTAGCTGGTGAAACCTGAGATATCTAGATTTGGTGAAATTTTTCCCAGATCAAAGTTTTACTAATATGAATCTCTTGAAAACTCTTTTAATGGATAGATGTTGAATTATAGAGTCATATCTACGATCCATTTTTGATGTAAAAGGGTTAGAAAAGGTATTCAAGTTGGTTTTGACACCTATTTTGGAGGCAACAAATCAGGGTTTTTTCCAAAATTAGCAAATTCAAATTTCATCTTTCTTAAGAGTCATAAAATAGCCTTGGAAGGATTATCTGCACTACACATGGATTCTACATCATCTGAAGACCATGAAATGTGGAATTGACCTCATTTCGAGGATCATTTCTTATTTTTTGTAAATCAGTTTTGACTTTCTATCTTTAGCATATCTGATCCATTCTTTTAGGATCTGAAAACTGTATTGTAAAGCTATAAAGATCAAGACATAAGAGGAACTAAAGGGGGGTTCAGTGATAGGACCGAGGTTTAAATTCTGGATACAATAACATGCTGCATTGGAAATAGATTGTCATAGATATGTAATATAGATCACAGTCTTCTTTCTCTATTAATATCATACTGTCATTTCTTACTTCTTCTATGCTTTTATTCAAGTTATCTTAACTGCAATATGACTGTCATCTCATTAGTCAGTTCATAGCTTGATTTAATAGTAATCTTCACTTTGATTGAAGTTTGTCTTAGTTGCCAATGACTGTCATCTCATTGGTCAACTCATAAGATTGATTTAATAGTGATACCGAGACTATCTTATCTGACCCATCACATGTGTGATCTGGTTAGTAAGTATAGTATTCTTCATCCACTGTTATTCTATTCATCTGATCATTGATTCTTGAAAGCACTGTCTCATCTGATTATATATTCTTTGACTGTCTTGATATGATCTAGTAGGTCAGTTATCCCATTTTATCACAACATAATCATAAACCTATTCATATTTTAAGTTACCAAACATCTTTGGCCTACAACCCTAAATATTTTCTTGGAGTGATAAAAGCTGTGACAAACCAAAGAACCATCCTTCAAGCAGCTTGCAGATTTTGAGAAGACATATTCAGAGAAATCAGTTAGCAGAAGTACAATTTGATAGTATAATGATAAATGGGTTAGCATTATGGACAATTGTGCAAGTAGAGTCTTGGATAGTATGGATAGAGATGGATTTGTAAGAAGACTTATCAGGGTTTAATAGATATATGATAGTGGACAAGAGCATGGATTCATAGATTGGTTCAGAGAGTGGTTCAAAGACAAAGGAACATTATCGTAATGGATGATAATTACATAGGAAATGGCTCAAACAATACTAATGGATTACAAATTGACAAATATTTTTTGGACACAGGTAGTGCATACATCAGTTCACATTCAAAATAGAGTAATTCTCATAAACAACACTGATAAAACTCCCTATGAGCTATGGAAAGGAAGACCAACAAATATGAAGCACTTTAGAGTTTTTGGAAGAAAATGCTACATCAAAAGAGAAGATGGAAGAATGGGAAAGTTTCACTCTTGTGCGGACAAAGGAATACTTGTTGGTTACTCAAGTACAAGGAAAACATACAAGTGTTA
Organism: Picea engelmannii; assembly: GCA_009831015.1. NCBI lineage: Eukaryota > Viridiplantae > Streptophyta > Pinopsida > Pinales > Pinaceae > Picea > Picea engelmannii. The sequence continues at coordinate 901,690 of ML786733.1, read as the reverse complement.
CAATCTAATATTAAACAAAGTTGTGGAAAGCATCAACGTAACAATTGATGAAACAGACAGACCAGAATCAAAGGAAGAAGAAAACAAATCAATGGAACAACTTTTCGAAGAAGATGAAAAAGAAGTAGAAGAGGAAGATGAAGATGAAGAGAATTTGATAGAAGAAGAAGAGCAAGTCCAACAAGTATCTCCAAAGACACCCAATAAATGAGTACAGAAGAATCATCCTTCAGATCAAATTATTAGGAACAAAGATGCAAGAGTTGAGACTAGAAGAAGAATCTATTCACTAGAACAAATACACCTAGCACTCTTATCTAGAATTGAACCAAACGGTTTTGAAGAAGCCAACAAGGATGAATTTTGGAATAACGCCATGGATGAAGAATTGGATCAAATAGAGAAAAATGTCACTTGGGAATTGGTTCCAAGACCAAAGAATAAGAATGTGATCGACACAAAATGGGTTTTCAGGAAATAAATTGAATGACGATGGATAGGTTACACGGAACAAAGCTAGATTTGTATGTAAAGGATATGCACATATTTAAGGAATCAACTTTGAAGAGACATTTTCTCCAATTGCCAGAATGGAAGCAATCTGTTTGCTTTTAGCCTATGCATTCTCCAAAAATGTTAAAGTATATCATATGGATGTAAAATCATCTTTTCTGAATGGGGAACTTGAAGAAGAAGTCTACATTGAACAACCAGAAGAATTTCAGTTTTCAGAGAACACAAATTAGGTGTGTAAATTAAAAAAGGCCCTATATGGTCTAAAACATGATCCTAGAGCATGGTACTCTAGACTGGATAAGTATCTGTAGTAGGCAGGGTTTAGAAAAGGAAGTGCAGACAAAAACCTTTACATCAAGGTAAGTCAAGGTAATATTTTATTAATTGAAGTTTATGCTGATGATATTATTTTTGGTAGTGATGATGACAGGTTAAGCCAGAAATTTGCAAAATATACGGAAAATGAATTTGAAATGTCGTTACTTGGAGAACTATCCTTCTTTTTGGGACTTCAGATACATCAAAGCAATCAATGAATTTTTATTTCTCAAACCAAGTATATCAGAGAAATGCTAAAGAGGTTCAGAATGGAAGATTGCAAACCAGTTGTCATTCCCATGCAAACCAGTTGCAAGTTGAGAAAAGATGATGATTCAAAGTCTACAGATCAGAGGCAATATAGGTCAATGATTGGCAACCTACTATATGTGACAACATCTAGACTAGATGTAATCAGTTGGATAGGTGGCATGATTTCAAGAAGCACCAAAGGAATCACATGTATTAGCAGTAAAGAGGATCTTCAGATATCTCAAAGGAACATAAGAGTTTGGATTATGGTATCCAAAAGGAAAAGATCTATCACTTATTGCCTACACAGATGCAGATTGGGCAGGTTGTATTGATGACTGACGAAGCACCAGTGGAACATCTTTCTACTTAGGTGAGTGTTTGGTATCATGGCTAAGAAAGAAACAATCATAAGTATCTCTATCTACAGCCGAGGCAGAGTATATTGCAGCAACAACATGTTGTACACAGGTTCTTTCGATGAAAAAAACTTTGACAGATATACAGGTTAAGTATGATGAGCCCATTCCAATATATTGTGATAATATAAGTGCCATCAATATCTCAAAAAAAACATGGTGATGCACTCCAAGATGAAGAACATTCCAATCATGTATCACTTTCTACAGGAACAGGTTGCAGAAAAGAACATCAGAGTTGAGTATGTGGGCACAAAAGAGCAAGTGGTAGACATATTTACAAAACCACTTCCACGGGAAGCCTTTGAATATCTTCGCCAAAGACGTGGAGTTTATTTCTACTCCAAAAATGAATTCTTTTTGAATGCTTTTTGAATGCTTATCTTACATGTCTTAGATGTACACGAGGATGCACCATAAGACGACAATCTATCAGGGGGAGAAAACCTGGATGGAAAGATACCTTTTCCATTGATGACAAAGGGGGAGAGATTTATTAGATATAGAGGACAGAGGCATGGTTTCAGGGGGAGAAGATTAATCAGATGCAAAGGAAAGAGGCATGGTTCCAGGGGGAGCAGATTTATCAGATGTAGATGACAAAGGCATGGTTCCAGGGGGAGCATGAGTGATATGATTTCAGTATTGCATCAGAGTGTTTCCATCAATGCCAAAGGGGGAGATTGTTGATTAAGGTTGATTGTCATTGATGTCAACCCTTGAAGAAAGCCCCATAGCACAAAGTTTTAGGTAATGGACCCAATATTGTTTGATGTAAATATGACTCATTATTTTTTTTTCATGGTTGATAAGAAGTAAATATGGATGAACTCCAATGTGGTCCCCTTATGGTGAAAGCCCTTACGGGAAGACACTTTGTGGAGTAAGAGAACCCATGCTTAGTTGTGCAATAATGAGATTAAGGAAAGTGAATTTGTCAGGGAAAATATCCTATATGGATAGTGCTTGTCATGTCATTTCCGGGGGTATGTGGAATGTCACATAACTCCTCACAGTTAGAGAGTTATGGCCATGAGAAGCTGGAGACCCCAGGTTTGGGTAATGGACCTAAGTTTGTTTGATGGGTAAAGGTATGAGTTCTGATATATTTTTAGATAATACTATTCTATATGGATAGTACATGTCATGCCATTTTTGGTGGTATGTAGAACGTCACATAACTCCTCATGGTTTGAGAGTTATGGCATTACGAAGTTGGAGGACCCTCATATGTCATCTAGAAGCCCCAAAAGGTCAAAGTAATCAAAGTGGTTTAAGATATTTTAAAAGGTAAATAATAAAGTGAAGTGATGAGTGTATTATAATTCAAAATGAATACAAAATAAATTGTTTCAATAATAAATTTAATGGAGAAATTAGAAGTGGACCCAACCCTAAAATAAGGAAAGTGGGCCAAGTGACCTAGAAGATGTTTTTAAGGAAGCTACTTGGAGAGTATAAATAGAAGGCTATCTCATTTGAATCACACTTGAGTATATTGAATATCTATATGTGTCTAAGGTAACCAAATATATCTAAACTAGAATTCTGAGTGAAGGTGAGGAAAGGAAGGCCAAAATGCAAGGAAGGATAAATTCTTTTGATGGTGCTTTCTAAGGTATGTTATTTACAGGTGATCTCACCATTTTTACTATAACTTTTTTCTATAATGATTTAGATTGTGAAATTGCTATGCAAGTGAGAAAAGATATCCAAGTATCTGTGGTAAAAAATTCATCTTGTGGGTCGTTGTATTTTGGGAGTTACACGCCGTGGAAAATAGGGTTTATGGCCAGTCCTGAAACTATTCAAAATCAGGTGTTTCAGGTAAAAACGTCATAAATTCTTCATAACAGATCCAAATTAAGTGAGACAAAATGTTTTGGTTAGGGCATAGTATACAATATTCTATGTAATAATTTTAGATCAATTCATCAAATATTTTGTGTGAGGCACGCTCTACAAGGTCGCTCTCTAGAATAAGCCATAATTCAACAAGGTATGACATTTTTGCTATAACTCTTTTTCTGAGAGGTTCCAAGTAGTGAAACTTGGAGGAATTGCATAAAACACACTGAAGAATATTTTTTATCAGTTTCATATCATTATACAGTACAGGTTCAAAGTTATTATTACTTCAAGTTAGTGTTGTTGACTAATCCAAAACTACGCATGTGAGACTAAAGAAAAGTTTGATGAAAATGCTAGTCTCTTGTTTTTAAAGTTAAGGAAGGTTTGCAGGAATGTGATCATACACACCAGGTCTATTATAATGCTGAAATCATATTTTATGAAATTGATGAGGGCTTTTGGTTTCGGTACATGTTGCGTGCATGGTTGAGACAAGTAGTTGATGAGTTGGCGCACATACATTAGGTGTATAGTTGATGATGTTGGTACATATTGATGAGTCATAGTTGATGAGTAGTTGACACATGATTGGTACATACTTGGTACATGGTTGGATGCACTTGTTTATGGTGCATGTTGATTACAGGTTGGTGCATGGTTGATGCACTTGTTTATGGTACAGGTTGATTACAGGTTTGTGCATGGTTGATGCACTTGTTTATGGTACAGTTTGATCACAGGTTGAGACACAAGTTGATGCATGGTTGATGTATGGTTCAGATTTATTGGTACATGTTTACAGTGGTATATCTCACAGTGATAGTGTGACCGTGATTCCATCATTCTACTTCTACTTTAGGGTGGCAGGACGGGGCAAGGACATGTGGTTGTAGTCACCTTCCGGTTGTAGCCGGAGAATGTTGGGGGTTGTATCCAGAGAATTGGGGAGTTGGAGATTCCCTCAGGTTGTAGCCTAAGAAACTAGGGGGTTGGAGCCCCCTTCCAGTTGTAGCTGGAAAAGAAAAGAAGTTGGTGCTTCCAATGAATGTAATTCTTCAAGGCATATAAGAAAAAGCATTATGTGGTTTTCTCTCGATTTGGGTTTCCACGTAAAACACTGGTGTACTATGTATGTGCATGATTGTTCTTTTGTTCATTGCTTATTCACTCTGCAGTTATTGGATGATAATGCTTCATTGATATAACACTTAGATTATATGGTTAAAAGGGATTAAATTTCTCTATTACTGATTCACCCCCCCTCTCAGTAATCCAAAAGGAGCATAGAAGAAACTCCTAGATAATGCTGAAAGCTAGAAAGAGAAAGAAAATCCACCTAAGGACTTAGAATCTAGATGTCCAAGAAGAAACCTAGTTTCCTTTTCAATAAGATGCACCAAGAAAAAATGCCTTATCTAAAGAGGATTGAACAAAAGAGGACATACAACCAATTTAAAACTAAACTCTTAGGATAACTAAAAACTCTATCTGTCAAAATTCCAATCCTTTAAGCTATCAAATATGTGCCCATATACAAAACAATTATCAAGGAACCATGTATAAAGATACCTAGAATGACGAAAAGAGATCCACCCACAATTAATGTTGTAGGGTAGCTTGTTGATCTCATGATGTGAGGGAATATTTTCACTCCCAAATACTCTATATCCCATGGAAATGGATCTAATTGTAGTTCAATGAGATCTTGTAAATATCATCTCCATAATTGATATTGATTTATGAATGGAGGGAGAAAGGTAGGTTTTGTGGCTTGAATAATTTATGTTTTGAATTGAAGGCTAATATTGCATTGGATTGTGATGACCCATATATAGATAGTAAGGCCCCTAGTTATTCTAATCTAGTCATCCTTGTAGTAGATGTCTACATAAACATGTACTTAATCTAAAATACCTTGATATATTTAGGGGTCACAATCAATGTAATGAAAAGGAGACAATCCTCAAGTAAATTTGAGAGAATTATTAAGACGCACACCCACTATACTTTGGTTGATAAACATGTATATTGTCATCCTTTAATGAATATTATAAGATGTGATAATCTCAATAGGCTCCTAGGAATATCTAGTAGACTTTATCATGTTATAACCCAAGGATAAACTCATTAATGGAAATCACATCATCATTGGAAGACCATGGTTAGCTACAGTAGATACTTACATTGGTTATGGAATATGGGACATGAAAATTTCTTAAGGATTGTCCCAAAAGAGACTTGCTCTCTATCCTCCTACTAAACATTTTATTGAAAGTAAAATACCATTGTGGGTAGCACAAGTGTATGATGAATAAGTATTTGGAACTAGTATCTAGTCAATTATCACTCTTGACAATGCTTTATCATTGAAAGAAATACATAAGGACACATTCCTTTCAAAGTGTATGCAAAATTTGTATCACAACACTATACCAATTTAGGAATACCTTGACAAAGAGGATATAAATACCAACCAAACACATAAAAAAAATGATGCATGATGGAAAGACTTATCTCTTAATTATTTTACTAAACAAATATTATCCATATAGTCCTTATATAGTGGAATCATTTCCTTTCTAGTGGCTTTATTAAGTTCCCTATAGTCCACACAAATTGTCTAGTTACTCCTTCCTTGGGAACAATAATCAAAGGCAAAGCCCATTCACTATCTAAGATAGGGTATATAAAACCTACATATAAAATTTTCTATAGTTTATATTTAACTATGTCTTTAAGTGTAACGTTCATTCTCCTTTGTGGCTTTTGATTATCAGGGAATCGTACTTGATGTAGATGTGATTTTTGAAAATGTTTGGATGGATTTCATACATGCCACTATTTTTTATTATTTGGGTTGGTTGTCATTGATGTCAACCCTTGAAGAAAGTCTGGAAGCGAATTTTGGTAGCACAAAGGTTTGGGTAATGGACCCATATTTGTTTGATGTACAATGGTATGAGTTTTAATATATTTTAAGGTAAGACTATTCTATATGGATATTATATGTCATGCCATTTCTGGTGGTATGTGGAACGTCACATAACTCCTCACGGTTAGAGAGTTATGGCCATGTGAAGTTGGAGAACACTCATGAGTCATCTAGAAGCCCCAAACGGTCAAAGTAGTCAAAGTGGTTGCAAAGAAGAAATTATTTAAATAATAAAATGAGAAGTCGGAGCTCAGAGAGATAATGAATCTACCAATGAAAATGATGATGAATACACATCAGAGCATGAATTGTTCTGAGCCATCCAGCTTAGAGACTCCCAAGTAATATGAATATTTTCCACAGAGTGTAACTCCCAAAATACAACGACCCACAAGCTGATTTTTGAACCATAGATACTTGGATATGTTTTCTCACTTTCATAGAAATTTCAGGATCTGAATCATTATATAAAAAAAGTTATAGCGAAAATGGTGAGATGACCTTAAAATAACATACATTAGAAAGCACCTTCAAAAGAATTTATCCTTCCTTGCATTTCGGCCTTCTTTTCTTCACTTTCCTCAGAATTTCGGCTAAGATATCATTTGTAAACCTCATACACATATAGATATTCAATATTCTCAAGTGTGATTCAAATGA
>ML786733.1:871608-894139 GCA_009831015.1 Picea engelmannii | reverse complement strand
GATCCATCTTCATCATGTATCAATGACAACTCATTGATCCATCTTCATCTATGCATTCTCATCAAGGACAATACATATTATATTACATCAATCATCAATCAATCAATCCTTTTACATCAATCAATCACTTGACATCAATCAATTACATCAATCAATCAAACCATTGGCATCAATGACAACATGATCCAACATAAATTACTAAGTGGACAAGTGGTAAGGAGTGGGTTAGCCCTAAAATAAGGAAAGTGAGTTAAGATGGTTAGAAAGTAATTTAAATAATAAAGTGAAGTGATGAGTGTACTATAAGTCAAAGTGGATGCTAAATAAATTATTTAAATAGTAAATTTAATGGAGAAATTACTAAGTGGACAAGTGGTTAGAAGTGGGTTAGCCCTAAAATAAGGAAAGTGGGTTAAGATGGTTAGAAGGTAACCCCTTGAGGAAGCTACATGAAAGTATAAATAAGAGGCAAGGGTCTCTGATTTTTAATCACACTTTTAGCATATTGAATATCTACAAGTAACTGAGGTAACCAAAGGATATCTAAGCCGAATTTCATAGGGAAGGTGAAGTAAAGAAGGCAAAAATTCAAGGGAGGATAAATTCTTTTGATGATGCTTTCTAAGGTATGTTATTTACAGGTAATCTCACCATTTTCGCAATAACATTTTTTTCTAGAATGATTCCGACTGTGAAATTGGGAGGTTGTTCAAGAAACATATTGAAGTAGCTGTGATAATTTGTTTCATCTTGTGTTTCGTTGTATTTTTGGAGTTACACTCCGTGGAAAATAGGGTTTTTGGCTAGTTTTGAAACTAGTCTAAAACAAGTGTTTCGGGTAAAAACGTCATAACTTCTTCATAACAAATCCAAATTTAGTAAGACCAAATGTATTGGTTAGAGTAAATTCTGCAATATTCAATGTACCATTTTCAATTACATACAACAAATATTGGTTGCGGGGAACACTCTACAAGTTTGCTCTATAGAATAAGCCAGAATTCAACAATGTATGTCATTTTTGCTATAAATCCTTTTATGAGAGGTTCCAAGTAGTGAAACCTGGAGGAATTGCATAAAACACACTGAAGAACATTGTGTACTATTTTCACATATTTATTCATTACAAATACATAGTTATGATTATTTCAAGTTAGGGTTGACTAATCCAAAACTAGTCATCTAAGACTAGAGAAAAATTTGATGAAAATGCCAGTATCTTGTTAAGGAAGGTTTGTAGGTATGTGATAATATACACCAGTTCTATTACAGAGTTAAATATCAGATTTGTATGATGAAATTGATGAGGGATTTTGGTTGAGATACATGTTGGTACATGGTTGAGACAAGTAGTTGATGAGTTGGCACATACATGAGGTGTATAGTTGATGATGTTGGTACATATTGATGAGTCATATTTTATGTGTATTTGATGCATGGTTGATGCACTCGTTGATGGTAAAAGTTGTTATCCAAGTTTGGTGTACGGTTGATGCACTTGTTTATGGTACACGTTGTTGCACAGGTTTGGTGCATGGTTGATTCGCTTATTTATGGTACAGGTTGAGGTAAAGGTTGATGCATGGTACATGTTGGCACAGATTATTGGTACAAGTTGTTTACAGGTTATTTGTACAGGTTGTTATAGGTTGTTTGGTGTAGGTTGATTAGTACAAGTTTACAATAGTATATCTCACAGTGATAGTGTGACAATGGTTTCATCATTCTACTTATATTTCAGGGTGGTTGTACAGGGCAAGGACATGTGGTTGTAGCCACCTTCCGGTTCTATTTAGAGGACATAGGGTGTTGTATCCTCCTTCTAGTTGTATCCATATAATTTGGGAGTTGGAGCTTCCCTTAGGTTGTATCCTAAGAAACTAGGGGGTTGTAGCCTTCTTCTGTTTGTAGCCAGAGAATTGGGGAGTTGGAGCTTCCTTCAGGTTTTAACCTGAGAAACTAGGAGGTTGGAGCCTCCTTCTAGTTGCAGCTGGAAAACAAAGGAAGTTGCTGCTTCCAATGAATGTAATTCTTAAAAACATATAAGAAAAAACATTTCGTGGTTTTCTCCCACTTTGGGTTTCCACGTAAAAACACTGGTGTACTATGTATGTGTATGATTTCTCATTTGTTCATTGTTTATTTACTATGAAACTATTGTATGATAATGCTACATTGATATAACACTTTCATTTTGGGGTTAAGAAGGCTTATTTCTCTATTATTAATTCACCCCCCCTCTCAGCAATCCAACAATTGGTTTCAGAGCTGGTTCCTTCAAGAATAATTTTAACCACTGAAAGGTATATCATGGGGAAAAACAACATGTATAAACATGGAATACCACAGTTTGATGGAAAAAAGTATGAATTCTGGAGCAGAAGGATGAAAACATATATACAGGAACATGGATTTGAAATTTGGCAATCTATAGTACCATGGATACAAAGGAACCACAAAGAATTTTTTCAAGAAAAACTTATGCACTAAAGAATACATCTCCTCATCAGATGAAGATGAAGTCAGTGAAAGTGAGACATAAAGAGTTCTATTCATGGCAGTAGAATAATCTGATAAAGTAGACACTGAAGAATAATATGAAGAGGCAAAAGTTGACTACCGAGAATAATTGTCGACTGCCATAGAAGCTATAAGAATAGAAAAGAGGAAAAACAAGAAGCTACAAGAAGAACTAGACAAGAAGGAAGACACTCAAGAACTAGAGAAGATCATCACTGAATTGAAGGTTCAAATAGAAGAATATAAAAGAATTGAAGTAGCACACAAAGAACAATTAGAAGAAAGAGTCAGGATCATTGGAAATTTGGAAGCAAATATTGTCACATTGAGAAAGGATCTTCAAAATAAAAATATGCAGAACAAATCAAAAGTTTTGGATGAAGTTATCAACAGTCAAAGGCCTAATCATGAAAAGTACATACGTGGATACAATCATACAAAAAATTAATCAAGCTCCAAAACAACAGAACAAGAAACATATCGAAAACGTTATGCAGAAACAATCAAAGGGAATAAGAATACCTACAAGGAATATTACAGGGACACTCCTCCACCAAGAAGATTTAGATTTCAAAATCAATGATCGAAAGAAAAACATAGGCCTCAGGAAGAAGAAGGATTCATAAGAGTAACTCCTTTCAGATGATCTTCAACTCCCGAGTATCAAACTATGTTTTTGGGTTTATGTTATGCATGCAATAATTTTGGACATAAAGTTGTAAAATGTAAATATAATAGCAGGAACATAAACAACTTTGAAATTCATGCACAAAATGGTTATCTAAAAAGGCCTAGTGAAATACAGAGAATAATCTACAACAGGTTTGAATCATTGAGCATTGAAGTGGAAGGTTACAAGTGCAATAACTTTGGACAGATGGCCAAATATTGTAGAATGACAATCCCTCCTATAGAACCACAAAAGAACAACAACAGTCACAGACAAGAGCCTCAGAATAGAACATGGATAAGAAAGAAAAATCAATATAGAAATGAACAATGTACACTCTCTCTACAAGATAATAATAAGAAGCATGGTTGGTATGTTGACAATGGTTGTTCAAAACATGAAGAACATGTGAACAAAGACCAGGTCCCAGAGATCGCAAGATTGGAAATAAAATGAGATGAAGAAAATTCTATAGAGAAAATGAAAGATGTTAGATACATAAAGATTTGAAAAATAATTGAAAGAAAAGAAGGACATGTAAATAAGGAACGGGTTCAAGAGATTGTACATTTAGGCACTGTAGTGAAAGATGAATCCACAGATAGAAAGAGAGAAGTCATAGCTCAGAGAGATGATGAATCTACTAATGAATATGATGATGAATACACTTCATAGAAGAAATTTTTCTCAGCCATCAAGCTTAGAGACTCCTAGATAATATGAACAATAGACAGGGGGAGTCTATGCGATAGTTGAGACAGACCAAAGAACCATACTTCAAGCAACTTGTATAATTTGAGTAGACAGATTCAATGCATTCAGTTAACAAAAGTATAATATGATAGATTAATAAGTTGTAGTAGTACTTCATGATAGTACAATGACATGAGTCAAAATTATGGACAATTGTGTAGTAGAGTCTTGAACAGTATGGACAGAGATGGACATGAAATCAACTTATCTGAACGGGGAACTTGAAGAAGAAGTCTACATTGAACAAATGGTTCCTAGAGCATGGCACTTTAGACTGGATAAATATCTACATTAGGCAGGGTTCAGAAAAGGAAGTGCAAACAACAACCTCTACATCAAGGTAACTCAAGATGGTATTTTATTAATTGAAGTTTATATTGATGATATTATTTTTGGAAGTACTGATGAGAAGTTAAGCCAAAAATTTGCAAAGGATATTCAAAATGAATTTTAAATGTCATTACTTGGAGAACTATCCTTCTTTCTGGTTCATGAGATACGTCAAATAAACCGAGGAATTTTTATTTCTCAAAATATAAAATTCAACCTAATGGAAAGGAAATTGAAGAATGCAACATAGGAACTGAAAAAGAACCAAAGATGATTAAACTGTCTAAATATTTACCTCCTGCTCAAAAACAAAAATATATAGAATTATTCAAGGAATTTATAGATGTTTTTGCATGGAGTTATGAAGATCTGAAATCTTATGACACTAGCATTATAAAACATAAAATTCCCATAAAAGAAGACCAAAATCCTTTTAGAAAAAACTTAGGGTGATTAACCCAAGGTTGATGCCTCTGATTGAAAAATAAGTAAAAAATATGTATGATGCTAAAATCATTGTCCCATTAATATTTTCTAAATGGGTATCAAATTTAGTTCCAACCATGAAGAAGAGTGGAGAAATCATACTGTGCATTGATTTCAGAAACCTTAATAAATTCAGCCTCAAAGACAACTACCCCTTTCCCAAAATGGACCATATTTTGTACAAGGTAGTTGGGTCTAGTAGAATTTCTCTGTTAGATGGTTTTTTTGGTTACAATGAAGTTTTGGTCCACCCTGATGATCAAGTAAAAACAACATTTACTACACCTTGGGACACTCATGCATGTGAAAATGCCTTTTGGTTTAATGAATGTTGGGGCTACATTTCAAAGAGCAATGGCTATTGATTTTTTGGATGAACTTGGAAGATTCATTGTTATATACCTGGATGATATCATTATTTTTTCAAAAATGGATGAAGAACACTTGCTCCACTTGAGAAGGGTTCTTGAAAAATGCAGGAGATTTGGAATTTCCCTTAATCCAAAGAAAACATTGTTTGGTCTAGAAGAAGGTAAACTGCTAGGACATATCATATCAAAGGATGGAATTAAAATTGATCTTAGCATAATTGAAGCCATTCAAAAAATAGATCATCCCAGAAACATAAAAGAATTACAATCTTTCAGAGGATCCCAAAGTCACTGTAATCGCAGAGAGGATCCCAAAGTCACTGTAATCACTAGAGGAGGCATTGTTATAAGAGAATATAGAGTGGCCCCGAGAAAGACTATAGAAGAATCAGGATTCAGAAAAGTTGCAGAGAAGACACAAGTGTTCGATGCAAGGAAAGAAAAAAAAACATTTGAGGAGGGAAGAAAAGAATTCAGGAGAGACCAGGGTTCTTCATCAAAGATATGACCAGAAGTAAGAGAATGTGGAATTACTCTAGCATTCGATCATTCTGTGTCGTCGGGAGAAGGAAAAGAGGTAGGAAAGCTCATGGAATTCTTATATACTTGCATTAATTAGATTTAGGATGAAAGCGTTGTACAAGAGCTACAAAATTTAATCAGACAATATGAACTAGGAAAGGTAGATCCCTTACTGAGTAGAGCAGTAAAACAAGTCTCTAAAAAGAGAAGGACAAATAAGGAACTACACCTGAATGCTCAAATTGGAGAGTATGATATAGACTATGTGGTCCTCGACTTAGGGTCGAAGATCAATGTCATGACAAAGTAGGCCTGGTCACTGATGGGAAAACCTAAGCTGATCCATTCCCCTATTAGGCTTAGGATGGATAATCAACAATATGTAAGCCCCTTTGGGAGATTGGAACATGTCCCTGTAGACATCGACGGAGTAAGGACGTTTGCAGACTTAGAGGTGATTGAGATAGTTGATGATAGTTGTCCTTACCCTACGCTGTTAGGAATTTATTGGGCTTTCAATAATTCCACTGTGGTTGATTTAAATAAAAGAAGAATGACGTCTGAAGGAGATGGTCTTAGGGTCATTGCACCTCTGGATCTTGATGAAGGTCGTAGGTATACTGATCCCATCAGAGAAGAAGACTGTGTATATGAACTAGAAAACATATACAAATTAATAGCCAGACAACAGGATTACATTAATCCTACAGTAGATGGGAACTTAAGCTGGCAAAGTGACAACGCATGTTCATCAGATTTAGAAGAAGCAATGGAGAACTGGCAGAAAAAAATGTATGAAGTATCTACAAGGAGATGTGCTAGATTAACCAGAGAAGTTCGCTGGATCGACACAATAGTAAGTAACTTTCCCATGTTTGATGGTCTAAATCAATTAGAAGCTTTCTTGTTGGAATTTGAATAAATTGTACCAATACAACAAATATTGTTGGCACTAGATGAGGCCTTGAAAGAAACTCCAACAAGATGGTGGGGGACACACAAAAAAAACATTATAGACTGGGTACAATGTCGCACTTTGATAACAGTGTGGTTTTCAGAACAAGTAGAAGGCTGGGAAGTTAGGTACACAGGTCAAAGTTGTCCGAAGGACCATGTGCAAAGTTGTGAGGAAGCCTAGAGAAACATTCCTCAAGAGAAGTGGGTGCACAAATTCATTAACACGTTGGACACAACCCCTATCAATTGGTATCTTCAAGAAGAAATGTGCCTCGTCACTACAGATTGGGGAGGTATGATTCAGAACTTTGTAACTACCTTTTTATTTGAAAGCCAATATCCTATAGTGGATCAAGCATTACATATTGTAAGATATAAAGTATTTGAGGAGGCACCTAGACTCCCTTTGGAACAAGAAGAGGACGAATAGACTGCGCCTCTTTAGAAATTACAAGGCTATTACAATATCAATGCTGATGAAGACAATGATCCTAGGAAGGTGAACATCGCCAAAAAAGAAGGACAGAGAGACATAGAAGGACCAGGAGTTGAGCTACCTTTCATTGGACAACCAATTAAATCAAGAAAGTCAATATTGGAACATAGCAAACACCGAAGCTTGCAATTGTTGGAGATTATTGGGATGTTGCCACTATTGACAAATTCACAAAGTTACTGCATGAATATCAGGACTTGTTTCCAACCAAATTCACTGATATGAAGGTAATTAAAGGGCCCATGGGAGAGATAAAGACCCCTTTGAAACCATATGCAAGGCTAGTCAAGCAAATACCTTACAGACTGAACCCTAAATATAAAGAGAAAGTGAATATTGAATTAGATAGAATGTTGGAAGCAGAAAGACCAATGATTTTAGCCGAATCTCATGAAGGAATCGTAGGAGGACACTATGCAGGAAAATCAACAACACAGAAGGTTCTTAGAGCTAGCCACTGGTGGCCCACTTTACACAGATATGCTAAGGAATACTACAGAGCCTGTGATGTATGCCAAAGAGTTAGGAAACTATCCAGAAGAGATGAAATTCCACTAGCACCCTAGCTAACCTTACAAGCATTTGAGAAATGGGCCATTGATTTCGTGGGACCTAGAAACCCACCAAGAAAGTGCACAGGAGCAAGGTACATAATCACTACGATAGAGTGCTTGACCAGATGGGCCAAAGCAAGAGCAGTTAAAGTTTGTAGTGCAACTACAGCTGCACACTTCATATTGGATGACATCATAACTAGGTTTGGATGCCCGAAGATCCTCATGAGCGATCAAGGCACACATTTTATTAATAAGACCATTGAATCCTTGACTGAAGAATTTGTAGTACATCATCAGAAGAGCACACCCTACTGTTAGAGCCACCTTTGTTTTTCTAGCTTGTCACAAATTTCATTTTTTTTATGCTCGAAATTGAAAGATGGTTTCCGTATTTTCCCTCTATAGTTTCAAAATCTCTGAAGCTTTATCACGCAAACAACGATGATTATTGTACTCTCGAGGTGAGTCCTAACTTTCGTAAAAATGTTTCCTCTTTTTGTTCTACCTCAAGATCTCGTAGGTCAGATGCTATAAATCACGTAGTTCACATGTCCTGAGCAACGAAACGACGAAATCGTTCTAAGTTTTCACCCAGGGAAATAACAGGAGTAGAGTTTTCCTAAACCATGAGTTAAATGTCATCGGGTTTTCGCACCTCAGTGATCACCAAATCCAAAAGTTTATTGTCGTAGCCCCGATAGCTGAGACCACGAAGTCCTTATTTTAGTAACCCGTGTCAAGGTTAAAAGTAAAAAGCTAAACCATGGTAACTTTCTGTCGGCAATTCGCCACTCGGCGTTTTCTTTTTTAAAAGTTACACGGTCTAAGCCCCGACTCCCAAAATCACGATAAGGATATGAACGTAATTAATTAATCACTTAATCGAAGTTTATCTTCCCTTTTAATTAAGTCGTATTATCGCGATCTCGCGGTTTCGCAACTCGGCATGCAAACCTCCCGGAAACTTATTTCTGAAGCTCCAAGTTGCGATATGGGGAATATAATAATTATGAAATTAATTGAGCCCCTAATCACGATTATGTTTTTATAAACCAAAATCGATCATCGCAATCTCGGGTGTTAGAGGTTCAAAGTGTTAAAGTAAAATCCCCGATATAATGAGTACCGAAATATTGATTAACGTTGGTAAAACCAGATTAATTAACCTAAATCAATACATATCCTGTGTTTCGATGCTTCCACGATTTACGAGGTAACCTTATTTCTTCCATACACCAACTGACATTTCAAACCACCAAAATTTATGGCATTAATTAGGAAATAGGGAAAATTGACGAATAAAGATCATATTTTTATGGCGACATTTATTTCTAAAAATGATTTGATAGGCCTATTCTGAAAGGTACCGAGTTTTTGAATATAAGAGTTGTTATGCATTTTAACAAATTCATTTCTACATTACGAAAAGCACATTATCGCTGAGCAAACTGACTTCTGTATGTATAGGTATTTCTATCGCAAAAGAGATAAAGTACAATCTCCAGCCATGGCTTCGCGAAAAGCATCCAAAGCCAGTGTTGAGGTTTCGGGACAAGGCTCGGACAATGTTGCTGATACTTCACCTTGAAGTATTGACTCGGTCCCAAATTGATCGTTCGTTTTAGATGTTCTGCAAGCCGAATTGGTGGATTATTCCAACGACTCCAGCGACAATGAAAAGGATGACATAACCACCAAGTATAAGATCGTCATTCAATCCGGAATGCACAAAGTAGCAACCAAGCCATGATTGCTTCCATACTATGACATGGTCCTATGGGCATTAGACCATGTGGACATACCAACCAAAACCATCATGAATGAGCAGAAAGTCACCATCGGGACTTTCAGGCCCGAACATCTGCAAGCCATGTATAAGCTGCCCGCAACGTCCGACTATACATATGGCGGAGAATTGTTGAATGAGTTCAAAGAGAAGGAATGTATACAGTATGATAAAACCATGTCCAACTTAATAAGAGATTGGGTTTCGCACGCCGGGAAGTTCAAGGCTGATAGCCACGGCATATATTCAATAGCTTCCTTAGAACCGCAGTACAAGTATGTAGCTATGATGACATGCAAGCTATACGGGAAAGAAGACACCTCACATTTTTATCTTCCATGGGTGCCTCTAATGTTTCAGGTTGCCGAAGGCAGTTCCTTCGACTGGGTGAAAATGCTGTCCGATAGCTTGACCAGTTGAATCACAGAGTATCAAGCACAGAAAGAGGGCGGAAAGGCATCTTCATTTTTCATGTTTGCATACATTATGGACGCCATGTGTTTTTTAACACCATTTCCCTTAATGAGCTGAAGTTGGACCCCAGCATAATATGAGCCGATCCACGTTTATCATGCGAAATTGTGGGAAAACAAAGCGACAAATTTTGTATATGAAATCTTCAACTGGGTGATGGTGCCTCTGCATGTCACTATTTTTGGCCACCCGCCACCTAGGATCTCAAATAGTACAGTGACAAATCTGAGCAGCATAGCCGACTGGTATGTAGAGGCCAAATTTTCATACCTTAGAGTTTTCGGGGCTTTTGTTCCCTCGCATGCATTGCCATTGTTCATTCTCGACAAGTTGGCTTGTCATGAGGTTGCGAGACAAACAGTTGGTGGTATAAGTAAGGAGCTTAAGGGATATTCAAAGAAGGTATGGCCACCTTTTCCTGTTCATTTAAATTCATATTCTTTATTAGATTTAGGGCATGCCAAAGCTGAGGCAGCAGCCTTGGAGGACCTAAATTTGGTCCTCATTGAATACAAAAAGCACGATCCACAAAGGGTTGTGAGAAATCATTTGGCCAGTTGCGGGCTCAAGAGATTTGAGCACGAGAATTCACCCTCGAATGACATTTTCCGAGGTGCAAGGTCCTATGCCGAGATTCTAGCTCGGATACAAACCTTGGCACCCGAGGAGAGAGCCGATGTTCTGAATTTTCAAGAACAATGACGCAGTTTCCTGCCCGCAGTGTTGCGGGGTGAGAGTCCAAGTACGGCAGAGGGGAAACAAAAGGATGTCGAAGGCTCTAAGGATGCGAATCTCAATCAAGAAAAACAACAGGACGAGGGAGAGAAAACCAAGAGTCCGAAAGCAGAAATAAAGACTCCTGACCCTCCGAAGAAGCAGAGTCCGGTTACTACTCCGGGAAAATCAGCAAAGCAGGTCGGAGAACCTATCACATCAGTTACTCCCTTGCAGTCGACTCAGGGAAATATTGATGCAGGATGGATCTTCAATGGAGAGTTGAGGCCTATAAGGGTAGAAGAACTCCCTTCGAATGAGTCTCTCTTCGATAAGAAGAGAAAGGCAGTGGTAAAAAGGGAATTTTATCAGGAAAGAGAGTCAACGGCCAAGAAATACAAAGTTATAACTAATGGAAAAGACAAGAAGAATGAACAATTCGCAACTGAAATAGCAGGAACATTAGGAGCATATGCCTCGGCAAATCAATTTTTAGTTGGGCTTTTGAAAAACCAGCTTAAACGAAAAAATCGCCTCATCAAGACCCTTGAAGCTAGACTAGCCACAGCAACAGAGACTTCCAAATACTAGGCAAGCATAGGAATAGAGCAGGCCAGGTTGGTCGATAAAAATGAGATCGAGTTGCTTGTTAAGAACCAAACATCAATATAGCATATAAAAACCTCAGGAAAAGTACTCAACGCCTTGAAAAAGAGATAATTTCAGACAATAAGCCTCTTCGAGGGGGAAACCTCCGTTTACCCCACTTAAATGTTCAAGTACAAGATGATTCAAAATGAAAATGTCTCCTTGGCATATATAGGAGACTAGGAGGTATAATTACAAATAATGGCCTAAAGCCGACATAATTAAAATAACATTACTAATCTAAATTACAACTAATGGCCTAAAGCTGACATAAATAAAATAGCATTACTAATCTAATATGCCCCAATTAAGGGGTAATGAGCCAATATTAGGGCTTAACATTGCTCAAGTCTAAGCTCGAACAAGCGCAACTGGTGGTTCGGGATAGTCAAATGCAAGCGAGTCAGCAAAAAGATTTGATCCAATAGTTGCAGGCTAGGGTGGAAATCGCCGAAAGCAAAGTGATATATATCAGGATGTTTCAATCCCAGGTGATGGAGATTCGGGGCAGAGTCTCTGCGGCCCAATGAAATTTACTCGGCAAGGTAGAGGAGATTCAGGACAACTGTTTGCTGGTAAATCAAGTTTTGGAGAATTTAAGTGCTAGAGAAAGGGAAGCTGGAGCAGCACGGGTTGCCTTCCAAGAGGCTGTGATAGCCATAAACAAGAGGGATTTGGGAATCACTCCCAGGTTCACCATTTCATAGCAGACCAGAGGAAACATTCTATTAAAAGAATGGGAGCACAACATCGTGGAAGGCAAGCTGCAAGCCAAAAAGGTAACGAATTCCTTAGAAGAGGCCTTCAGTTCTGTAGATGGAAATCTATTAGGCATTGATAGCGGGGGTAATGCCGAGGCATTGATTCATATGAATATGGCAAAAATCTCGCTTGATCTAAAGGAAAAAGAGGAAAGAGATTCGGCCGAGATTTCCCAAGTGACTATGGCGGACATAGTCCAAATAGACAAATGTATGATTAAACCAAGCGCACAATTATGTGCTATCGACATCATAGACAGAGAGATGGAAGATAGGCTACCGCAGTTAGCCCGAGAATGTTACTTTTTTGAAGCTAGCTGTCAAGCAAAACCGTCGAGGCTGATATCTCAACTGGTTGAAAGATGTGTCACCTGTACCAAGCACATGCGAGGACAAACGTCTGGAACCAAGTAAAGACAGAGAAGAAGAAATGGAGTGATTTCTCTCCTCCCTATCATAACCGAAATTTTGTAATGATTGAGATTCTATCTTATTTGTAAAACTGTATAAATACACCACAAAAAGAAAAGAAAAGGGGCTGGACCTTTTTGTGTCGATTGTAACAGAGTTTTTTATACTTTGAGAGTTAATACAAAGCAAATCTGAAGATTCTCAATTCCGTCACGACTGTGTTATGAGTTTGTTTTCTTGTATCTCATATTTCATTTCATTTCATATTCATAACTGATGAATTCTTCGTTATAATTTAGTACGACCACTACTATAGCGAATGAATTTTGGTTTTCTATAATTGTTTACTATTTTCCCTCTGTACCAACTATCAACAGGTGTAATACCAGTCAACACTTTCAAAATTCCACATATATTCTATGCTACATCGATTATTTCCTTACAGTTTTCCTCTCCTGTTTATACGTGATATTTTCCCTTGATAGGAGCCTTACATCATAGACAACTAAATGTTTCCCCCCCCCCACCTCATACATTTTATTAATATATAACTCAGTTATGGGAAAGAGCCTCTGATTTGCACCTTGTTTTATTTCCAAAACCGTGAATTCTCTTTTATACGACCAAATTGAGACAACACTTAATTTCTCTTTGAAGTTTTTCCCTTTTCACTGTTCCTCCATGACTATCCCTGTACCAACACAGCCCAACATCGAACCCGGATTATCAAATCAAACACACATTGCCTTAAACCTTTTCGACACTATTCTTAAAACAACTACTACCCGGGTTGAACTCGAACGTTCATGGGCAGCGATTGAACAAGATATAACCTTTCAGGAACAGTTGGAAGCTAGACAACACCAACATAGAAATCTTCCCTAGTTTCTCTTACCGAAGGTTGACGTTTCTCTCTTCTC
Organism: Picea engelmannii; assembly: GCA_009831015.1. Lineage (NCBI taxonomy): Eukaryota > Viridiplantae > Streptophyta > Pinopsida > Pinales > Pinaceae > Picea > Picea engelmannii. The sequence continues at coordinate 880,763 of ML786733.1, read as the reverse complement.
TACCCTTTACCCACTTTCGGATGCCTAGAAACTGTACTTTTAAGCCTTAAGTACAGACTCTGGAACAACACCTACCATCCATAAGCAAATGGGATAGTTGAAGCATTCAATAAGATCTTGGAGACAATGTTGATGAAGATTTGTAGTGTGAACCAGAATGACTAGGATTTAAGAGTACCAACAATACTATGGGCCTATATAACCACTTACAAGAAGCTAACAATGTAGACCCCCTTTTAGTTGGTTTATGGCCTAGAAGCAGTTGTCCCGATGGAATATTTGGTCCCTAGCCTAAGAATCACACCCTTTACAGATATGAATGACACTGTCGATGTTCAAGAGAGGCTCGCACAGTTGGTTGAACTAGAAGAAGACAAATTTATTGCGGGATTCCATTAGCAGGTGCAGAAGGATAGAGAAAAGGCTTACCATGACAGACATATCAAGAAGAAATCCTTCAAGCAAGGAGATCTAGTATTGGTATATGACAGTAAGTTCATGAAGCATCCAGGGAATCTCATAACACATTGGTTGGGGCCATATGAGGTTCTCTATGTTACAGAAGGAGGATCCACGAAGTTGAAGACCTTGAATGGAGAGTGGAAGGAAGGTTTGGTGAACGAGAGTTGGTTGAAATTATACTATGACACCAACTACCTTGCAGCCATCAGTAAGAGAAAAAGAGGAAGGGTCCAAGTACTAGGTGCAGTTGAAACTGGGTACCAGACATAGAAAAGACAATCTGCACATAGTGGGGGAGGAGAGAGAAGAAAGCACAGGCTGCTCTGTGCAGCCTGAAGTCGAAGAAGAACAGAAGGATCATATCTGAAGTGCCTCGGGACGAGTCATAGGTGAGTGTTGGGAGCCTTTTGGCCCTTGGTTATGGAAGTAAGTGAATATTAAGGAAGAAAATATAGAATGCTAACTGTGCAGAAGACACAACGACTGATACTGGGTCGAAGTGAGCAGAAGAGTAGAAACGATGGAGCGAAGTAAGAGAAAGAAATCTGGTGGATGAAGAGATCAAGGATGACAGATCAGCAAGGAAGATGGATTGTGGACAACTCAATAAGAATAAAAATCCACCATTGGATGCTTTGGAGCACCGCGTGATAAAGAAGGAAAGACAGGTTTGCGAAGCCCTGAAAATGTGAGTCAAGTTGACCTAGGGTTTTGGTATCTAGGGTTTTGGCACTTAGGTTTTGGCCTAAGGCTTTCATTGAGCTATTGTAATGTATAAATAAAGGTCAAGAGGACCTGGGATGGGTTCGTCATTGTTATGAGTGATTATTGTTGTGTGAGAGAGAAGCATTGAGCAATGAGAGAAGTCTGTGTTGTAATATCTTCAGCTGGGTGCGAAAATTGACCCTGCAACTGGGTGTGCAGGGAAGGGAGACAGAGAGAGAAGAGAGAAAGAGAGAAGATCTGCTAGCTAAGAGCATATATAGAATTGTATGCTTTCACCTAATATATTATAAAGCACAGTTTTGTGGATGTAGTCGTAGGTAGAGGGTGAACCACATACATATGGTTGTTGTGTGTGATTGATATTCTGTTATTTTTTTCTTTGATATATTGTTGTTACATTATTGTGTTAGATCTGGTAGGTAAATGTGCAAAGTAGGTCTAAGATGGTAACTGATATCTAGATGTTGTGTTGTTCTTGTATTGGATCCACTTTGTATTTCCTCCGGTTGTAGACACCTGTGTTCTGCAACCCCCTATAGCTACTTCGAGTGAGACTGCATCTGCCTCGCAGGTGCTACCAAAAAGGGCCAGTAGTTAGGGCTTGTTGGCAGGGATGATTTTAAGCATGGAAATTTATTTTAAAATGTAGAAACCTTGGCGAATATTACTTATCCTTCATATGCCAACTATAAATGCTTGGCGATATTTTTGTAAAAATATTCCAATTTCTAAGGATTTTATATAGTTTTAACAAAATTTTGGCAATTTTTAAGGTAAAATTATTTTATCCTATAGAATTTGGGTGAATCATTTTTTAAATAGCGAATCTCGTTTTTGGAAAAACCATGGAAAATTAGTCCATGAGCGAAATTTAGCCCCTAAAATCATCCATGCTTGTTGGTGCGCTCTTGGAGATGAACCCTGGGTCTGCTCCTATCCCAACAGAGGGACCACACTCTTCAACCCATTCAGAAATTTTGTTTACAGGTTCTCCATCATCACCAACATATCAAAGAAACCCAGATACTACTCTGACAGTTGAATCAACTCATGGGCAAAAAGAGTCAAACATTTTTGACAAATATAAACAGATCAAGCAAGGAAATGAGCTCCTCAGCAACAACACCTACACTTAGTTATGGAAGCAGACCTCCACTGCTCAAAACAGACTAATGTCAGCTTTTGACACAGAAAGAGGAAGAATGCAAATGGCATTCTTACAAGCACAAGTTCCCCATCCAAAAACAACTGTAGACTACAAAAAGGCTTCTCTTGAATTTGATGTAAAAGATGTTCATCTAGTGGACCAGATGGATATGCATAGACAGATGGGAGAAGCGATATTCTCAAGTTTGAAAAATACCTCAATGACTGCTTCTAAGTTGCAGGTATCCTTGAATAATATCCAGTCCCAATTAAAGATGGAGAATATCTCTTCTTTGGCCAAGGATAAAAAAAAATCATTAGAAGAATTGGTTCTTAAAATTGGGTATGATCCAACAAATGTCAAAGCAATAGAGGAGTTGTTAAATAAGAAGAATGTTGATATAGCATCTCTTAGAAAGTAGCCAAAGCATCAAGCTACAAAAGATTCACAAGCCAAAGAAGTGGATGAGACTGAAGGCCACAAAGAAGAAATGTTAAAGTTAATCATGGAACATAATGCATAAATAAGGGAAATGGAGGAAGAAATAGACAAACTGATAAAGGAAAATGAGAAAAATGTGCAGTTGAACATGATCCCACTAGAGGCAGTTCCATTGACGGGGATGAGAATAGTAGAAGGGTCCACATCAACATAAATTCCATCAACAATCCCATCAACAATCCCAGTACAAGTTTCAGATGCATCTGACAAACTTGTAAAATCCAAGGAAGATATGTTCATACAAGGAGAAGAAATCAGAAAATTACAGGAAGAGGTAAATACATTTCAGGAATTGATATCAATGTTCCAATCCAGTCATAAAGAAAATATGCATAGGTCTCAAAGGCTTAGTCAACTGTTACACCAATTAGGGAAAGAGACTGCCATGGAAAATAATTTAGCCCAAGATAAGGAAAACATTTGGATAGATATCATAAAATCCATGTCAGAAATCTAACCCTCCATACAGATAATTTTTGAACAACATGAATTAGTACAGAAATCCAAGGGAGGAATTGAAATCATCAAGGAAGAATTCAGAGAAATACCCACAGAGGCCATTGAACTTATCATATTTCTAAACTCCAAAAAAAAATAGGAGTTAGAAGAACTAGAGATTTAGGGCAGGACATAAACCATCCTTGAGATTAAGAAGGTTCTAACCAAGAAAGCCTTAATGTTGCATCTGGAAGAAAAATCTCAAGTGATGGACATAGGTGTGCAGAGGTTCTTCAGTAAATTTGAGGTGCTACACAAGAAAGGGCTTCCTAGATTGTTAGTACTGAATGACAAATTGATAACTCTTCCTGATTACAAATAGCAAATGAGCACAGTGGAAAAGGACAACTCAAAGTTTGTAGGGATACATGGAAGTATCACTGGTAAAATTTTCCTAGAGACACTACAATTAGACTTAAGCATTCAACATGAAATCAAGCATATCTTCATCACTAAGCCTACCTTTTCCAAATACACAAATATGGATGAAATATACAAGAAATTACTGAAGATTTCCATTCCAAGTAAAGATAGGTGGGAAGATATATGCAGATTACTTGAGTAGAGACAGTTTTGGTTTTCTAATCAGCATGGAGCAACAACTAGCCAAAATCAAAGAGATGAGTCATCAACCACTTCCACCAAATCAGCACCAGAGATCCAAGAAAATCTTCAAAATCCCTACATTTTGTATTTAGAGATCTAGTTAGTTAGATATTCCTCCATAATATCTTGATCATTTATGACATGATTTCCTATAAATAGTTGTATAAATACTTCTCTCTTCGAAGTATTATGGGTTGATTTTTTCACCCAAGAGCTATTGTGTAAATTCTCAAAGGATCGACCAGTAATAAAAGAGGCTCATTCACAAGATTATTATGTCAGATTCTTGGTGATGTGCTTTCTCTCTTTGTCAAAGGTTTTTCTATTCTCTGTAATCATTGCATGTGTTTCCAATTCTAATCATTAAAAGAAAGTTAAAGAACATAATTTATTTCATTATACTTTGTCTCTGGTTTTTCAATGATCTTCATATTGTTCATATGAAACTAAGTAAAATAATTCTTTACTACTCTTCTACTAACTGTATTTTCCCCTCTTTTCCTCTTATTTATTTCATTTGATTCAAATAGATCCAACAGTTTTACTACCCTGCCTTGTGGAGAAAACCTTATAAAACGGTGAAACATGTCCTTATATTTAAGTACAAACCCCATATCCCAATGGAAAATTAAGAATTCATTCAACCATATATTTCAAACAAACAAACATTGAACTTTCATAACTAGCCTAACATTCCGAGCTCAAACAAATCTAAATCCTACAGAGAGATCCCTCTTTGAAGATGACAGGTCTATATCCCAGCTTCCAAAGTGGTTTGGTAGTTACCTCTGTCTTTTCTTCTACAAACTTTGGAAATTACAGAGTGATAACACCCCCCACGTGGGGGTTTGGGGGCAGTGCCCCCGAGAAAAAAAAAATTCCTCGGGAAACATGTCGCATTTTTGCCTTGTTTTCCATGTTGTCTTGATTTTCGTGTCCATTTTTGAGCGGTTTTTCGGCACATGGTTTTTGCCGATAGTTTTTCTATTTCCAGTTAAGGAATTAGGGTTGTTGACTAATATAGGTCATTGGGTTAGGGTTTTGGATGCTGCAAAATCCTATATGTATATTGTATTGTAAACAATGTATCATTAAGAATGAATATGGGTGAAATCACGGAGGTGGGTAAAACTTTCATGACAATCAGATCTCCAAAATTACGAAAAACATTTTTTTGGCCGAACTAATATTATTTTTTGGCTGAAAGTTAATGTTTTCGGCCTAAAAGTGAAACGTCAAACCGAACGGTGTAGTAACGACACCCTCGATTTGCGTGTAAACATTTAGTTGGGCGGATATTTTCCATCAGACAATATGTTTTTGACCAAAATATATTATGGCCGAACACTCTTTCATCCAAAAGATAGTTCGGCCAAACTATCTTTCATTCGAAAGAGTTTTCCGCCGAACTATCTTTCAACCGAAAGATGATTTATATATCAACAACACATCAAATTTGTTACGTTTTTGAACTTTGTTGACGTTTTTGTCTGAGTGTATGTGAGCATGAGCATTGCGTCTGTGAGAGTGTCGGAGGTCTATGAGCATGAGCGTTGTGTCCATGAGTGTTTCAGAGGTCTGTGAGCGTGTAGGCAGGCATTTCAGAGGTCTGTGTTGGTAGTTGGCGTCGTTTGCACGCTGAGCTCTAGGTACCCCTATTGTATTTAGTTTTAGTTGTAATTTTTTATTTTTTTTATGTATTGTTGTAGTATTTAATAGTTTTATGTATTGTTGTAGTATTTAATAGTTTTATGTAATTTTTTCACGGACAATAAAGTGTTTCTCTGTGTAGCTTAGTAAGAATAAGAATAGAGAAATATTTATGTAAAAAAACGAGTTCAAGAACCATAAATGATAAGTAAATATTTTTCAGTAACATATATGAAAGAGGTACTATGTAATACATTGTTTATGTTTTTCAAATTCCATGTATATATATTTAAATTTTCTTCTATATTTCCATTTTCCACCTTGTGTACAGGCAAGCTAGATGTGTACCACACACTAAACTGTGTTTGATCTTCCCTTCATAATTTTTCACAAATCTAAATCTACATTCAGATGGAAATGGCGAACAACAAGCACTCAGATAGAATCAATAATTGAGATTATAGTTTTTTCATGGTTAAAAATCTCCAATTCTCCTTATGGAAATCTGCAATTTGTAGTATTTAATAGTTTTATGCAATTTGTTTTTATGTATTATTGTAGTATTTAATAGTTTTATGTATTGTTGTAGTATTTTTTTATGTAATTTTTTCGTTTTAGTTCTAGCATTTAATACTAGCACAACCCCAAACTCGTGGCTGTTGAATGCCAAAAAGTTTCGGCTGATAAAATTACCTAGGCAGTAAGTTAAAGAAAACTCTAATTGACACCAGATCCATGAAAATCCTTAGTTCAGTAAATAATCAACCCAACAAATGATGCAGTAAATAATTTGATCTGTTCAAGTTTACTAATGATTAACGACCCTGACTTGATCAACACCATTCATTTAATCACTAATGGCCTTAATATATTTATTTAAAATAACTCGACACCAGTGGAGATAAGAATAACCTAATAGAGTGCATAGCTATGCAACAAACTTTTGTGGTCTATTTTCTGATGAATGGAAACCTTACTATGCTCCTCTACTTGGGTTGAGTCCACTTTCACATTACTGCAGCTGTGTTGTTGAACATTTTTGCTTCTTATTTCCTCACAATTGCAACACAAGAGAAAACAGATTCAATAACAACTAAAATTAGATAAAAAGTAAACCCAAAATAACAATCCCATTTATTTTTATTGTATGAAAAACAGATTCAATAACAACTAAAATTAGAAAAAAAGTAAACCCAAAATAACAATCCCATTTGTTTTTACTGTATGCATTTGGCCTCCAACTCAGATGTATAACAGGGAGGCATCCAATCACCCCAAATTTCAAAAATCTGAATGAAATGCCCACTGGCATGTCCATCACCAAATTGCAAGGTGGTGTAACTTAGAGAAATAGAAATAGAAATAGCGAGAAATTGCATACATTAGAGAAATATAAATAGCAAGAATTTCCGATCTACCATGAACAATCTACCAACGCATAATAGGAATAGAAACAATTTCTGATCTACCATGAAGAATCTCCCAATGGATACAGTACAGGAATGAACAATCTACCAATGCATAAAGTATAGGAATAAAACAATTTCCGATCTACCATGAACAATCTGCCAATGCATACAGTACAGGAATAGAAATTGGAAGAAAGTGAAATGTTACAGTATAGGAATAGAAAGAATTTCCGATCTACCATGAACAATCTGCCAACGCATACAGTACAGGAATAGAAATTGGAAGAAAGTGAAACGTTAGAAAGGAAAAGGTTACCATAAAACTGGTTAATTACACTTAGTAATGACTAATGCTTATATTTGGAGTTGCTAGGACAATACCATATCACATCACAACCCTTCAGCATATGTGATGATGAAGAATATTCTCTATTAAATAAATCCTGTTCATCCATTCCGATTTCGTCATTAAAAAAGTGATTAGTGTGGAAGTTTCCAATAGTTATACGCCTTTCGGCGTAATTAATATTAATTTTAGTTGGTGCGCCGAGATCGGTTGAATTCACAAATTAAGAATTGATGGAATATATGAATAGTTTCATTTGATGGAATATATGAATAGTTTCATTTGTGTGTTGGTGTAATTTACTAGTATTGTTGGCACACCATCAGCTTGTCCATGGGGCTAGGCCCTCGTGGCCAAGTCACATTCCACTGGACTGTGACTTGGTTGTAGGGGGACAACCCTGTGGCCAAGTCGTGGACATTCCCATCTTATTTGAAAGCTTTTAAGATTTATTTTGATGATTTTTTAGCTGAGTTATGTGTTTGAATCCATCTTGAATTTTATCATTTACTAATTATATTATTTTGAAATATTATTTTATTTTGAAATATGGTATCAACGTATCAAAATTTTTCCATTAATGTTTACCTATCGCCAATAGTACATGTGATGATTGACCCTGATATATATATTTTTTCATTTCTATATATTTTATATTAATCTTTTAATTTCATTGAGTGTAATGATTTCTTTAGAAATGTTCTATTTTAAAACATTTAATAGTTTCCCAATGTGATATATTAGATAAACGGTTATTCATTTCTAGCATTCTTTACTTAGTTAAATTTTTAGTTATGGTTTTACTCAGTTTAATTTTTAGTTGTGGTTTTTTTTTATAATGATTAATTACCCCTTATCTAGTAAAAGAGTGAGACTTAGGATATTACAAGCCCTAACAAGTAGATAGGTGCATAACGAGGAAAACAACTCATAAGTTTGCAGTAATCTGTTGATAGTTAATTAAAGGAGAAAGTTGAGGAAAGGGTATAATTTTTGTTGCTATTCAATTGCAGACTAGCAACTCACCACTTGCCTCTCCAATTTCTCTCAGAGTATAATCATCTCCAAGAAAATCCATCATTCTCTTACCATCCACCACAACAATGCTTATGGAGGTGGAGGAGAAACAACAATGACATCTATTTATCTATAATTTGAATTGGCCTTTAATGAAAGCCTATGTTTTTCTATAGTGCTTGTAGATCTACAATAAACCTTGTTTTTAAGATTGTAGATCTTGGTTTATAGTAATGCATCATATAATTGTTTATTAAAATGAGTAAGACATATAAATTTCTAGGGGGAAGAAAGGACCTCGGATTTCAAAATTATTATGTATACCAAGAAAAATAAATAAAAAACAATGAACAATAATATTTTTTTTGAATTATATATTTCGAACATGCAAATTCAAATATGTATGTGTGAAGTTTCATTATTGATGGATTTGTGAAGCCTATTTAAAAATAACATGAAAATTAATGATATTCAAAGATATTCAAAGAAATGAAGGTTTTCTTGTTTTTACATATTGAACCACTATGGTCATCATGTCAAATTTAAGAAACCAAGATAGAAATCATGTAAGTGAATAAAAATGCTCTCACCAAAACATATTCAATTTCAAATAACGTGCATGCATTATAGAATGCCCATGTGTTAATAATGTGTGCGAATTTCGTAACACATTAGACCCCTTTCACAATTTAGCCCCTTGAGGATGATAATTTTGTCATGAATTTTTACCCTTACCTCCATTTTTCTTCTTTTTTTACCATTGGAAAGATCTCAAGAGATCTACTTTTTTCTT
>ML786733.1:825925-843874 GCA_009831015.1 Picea engelmannii | reverse complement strand
ACTTGAAATCTCTCAAGAAAATGATTGAAGATTGAATATAAATTTGAACACATTCAAATTTATATATCCTGTGTACATACATGTAACATTTATATATAGACACACCTGCACACATCCCTTGATGGATTATATTCATGGCTTAGAGCCACGTTTCACCATTCAACAACTTGTTCAACGGATTCAAATCGATCGGCATGAGGGTTCAGTTGATACCTTCGAAGTGCTCATTTTATACATGCCCCTGCACCATCGTGATCTCATTTTCCATGACCAGTCTCAAAAAATTTCCAACAATGTGTAATGTTTAATTTTTTATGAAGGAGACATAACCAATAGAATGATCGTGCAGATTTGAACTGACCTGCACACCGATCGGACCATATCCAATGTCGATCGAATATGATTTCGCGTTCTTTCAATGAATCATAAAATTTATCAAAACAATGTTGTACATAATGTGTGTCGTGTGTTCGATCATCACTTATATAAAAATGATATTCTTTAATAACATGTCGATTTTCGTTGGTGTTTTCTATGTTTGGAAGTATCCATTGAGAATGTCTATATAGAACGTGGACAAATATGGTGACTTGATCAGAATGATAATATTTACTCTGTATTTATTTTTGTGCAACGAATGCATAATTCTCTGCAAAATCAACTATAGACAAAATTGTCCCTGGTGGAAACACTTCACGAGATTGTTTGAATTGTAGATCTTGCCATCGAGCTCTCTTTGAATACTTGGTGTATTTATAGATTTCTTCCTCAAACTTGTTCAAAAACTCTATCAAGCAGATTTTATCTACCTTCAAATCAAGCCTTTTGGAAATAACATTTGAAGAATGTGGAGCCGTGCTTCTCATATATTCACATCTCTTTCAATTGACTCTTATATTAGAAAATGATTGATCATTCATATCAATATGACACTTTGAATGAAACAAACTTAGATTTCCACAACAATAACATTTCTTTCCACCAACACATTTTTTTTTTTAAATAAATCATCATCCTCTCTTTCACATAGAATTTCAGATATAAAAACACAGAATGTGGAAGGAAGAGGTGAAACTGGCCATAAATTTTTACCAAAATCCAAAAAAGTGTCGTAATACAACTCAAACTCCACATGATAATGACAACAACCCGTGTCACGGACAGTGATGGGTCTAACAAACCATGGTTTTTGTTTCACAAATATATTGATGGAAATTTTAACTTCTTTGTGCTCTTCTTTGAACTTATTAAAAAACTCTATTTTTGTCATTGACAATATATTTTTTGGATGTTCTTCATATTGATTTCATGCTATTCTTCGTCGCAACACATCCCTTGTATGTGGTGAAACACGATATTCTTCCAACCAACAATTATGGGCCAATTCTTTAACATTTTCTGCAATTCTATCTTTGTAGGGTTGTCCAGAAATCACTATCCAACAAGCCAATTCATCATTTATATCTATTTGGAAATGTTTTTTTTCTATGTTTGTGCAATTGTTTTCTTGACGTTTCCATTGTTTTTGCCATGTGTCATGTCAAACGATCTTTTATATTGCTCCCTGAAACAATTGTTGTTTGTAACATTTTACATGCAACATGGACATCTTCTTTTCGAGATTTTCCAAAATATTTTAATACACTAGTTATATTGTTAAAGACATTCTGTTGCACCTTTGTATCCTTTGTCGAATTTTGAATACCCAATAATGATGTAGCTTCTTTTAACTTTCTTGACTTCAATAGACAAAGTAAAAGTTGAGCTTGTATTGTTATTGATTCATCTTTGAAAAAAGTATTATACATATTCTTAATTCGATATCTTATATAATACTTAGCTTTCTTCTTCCCAAATTTGTCAGTATCAACATTTTCTAATATTTCATCATCAATGTTGATAGATTCTCCTGCATATTTCAATTTAAAGTTTATATTAAAAAACATAACCCGAACACAAATTCACTAAGTTATATATACTTGAGTGTTCATCTTGTATTAATCTAAATTTATGTACATAACTATAGGTGATTCATCTTCTGATTCAATTTCAGTTTCAACGTCTTCTTCGATATTTTGAGACAAATTTATTTATGTTTTTTGAAAAACATCAATTTGTAATTACAATCAATTATATTATTTACAATATTTTAAATTTGAATTCTATACTTTGAATTTTGTACTTTCTGAATACAGTCCCAATGTGTGTCATGTGCTCGATCATCATATGTGCATGCATATCTAGTTGAACTTCTTCTTGTCGAAAATCTCTATTGACATTATCAATGTTCCTTTCTTCAATATTTGCACGTTCTTGTTTCTTTCTCCGATAAAGCTCTTTCCTTTGTTTGATTTGGCGAGTATCATCTTGAGAGCAATCATATTTTCTCTTGCGCAAACTTTTGTTTCCCATGACGTTTATAGTTATCTGTAAAAGATATGTTCAACAAACACTTCACCTTGAAAAAATGCTCAACATTTATCTTTCAACATATAAATTGTTATTCTAATAAAAACTTGAACAAACATCAATTACCTTATTCAACAAAAACCAAAAAGATGATTTGAAACTTTGTTTAAGTGCTCTAGAAAACCACCATGTATCGATATCAATCCTCTGATTAAGCCTATGGAACAGAGGGAAGAAATAAAGAAAGAAAAGGATACAGCTGCAATCAGTAATAGAAATGCTTTGAAATCCCTATCCACGAGCTTATATCTGTCTGTCCATCCGATGAATTGTGTTAAATGTGTTCGGCCAAAATCCTATTTATACAATTTAGCGCGAAAGGAAATGATATGACGTGTCGTTTCATTTTTTTCGATGGACGAAATTCGTTCGATAGTCTTTCGGCCGAAAGAATGGTTTTTTGGCTGAAAACCTTGGAAACTATTCAGTTTTGATGGTTTCCGTTAGATTTTAGTCTTTCGGCTGAAATATTAGTTTTTCAGCCAAAATATTATTTCAGCTGAAAAAAGGAAATTGGGACTGAAAACTAAAACTAGAGAGTTGCCCCAAGCTTAACTAAACTTTGGAGGTTGCAGACTCCTGCAAATAATGAGAATTTGGTTTCAGAAATGACACCAACATTTCCAAAATTGAATATACTTTCAATTTCTGTAATTTGTTTTCATTTTCTTTATTTTTATCTAATTTTATTTAATTTTTAAAACAAATCACTACATAATATTTTCAGCAGACATTATGATTCGGTGAAATGAAATATTGGTATCTCTAAAAATATACAGTGAAAAATTTGGAAAAAAATATATTTATAATCCTTAAACTGTTTTTTTCGAAAGGGTATATTTAGATTTTAGTTTTAAGTAAAACTTAAGATAGATACAATGTGTAGAAAAACATGTGTTTAAAATCTACAATGTTTTTAGCTTGGTCAACTTAAAAAAATTCTAGAAATTATAATATGCATCCGTTAGATTCAAAATTATAGTCATAATAAAATAGAGTCTCTGTAGATTGTTGCAGTATATTTCGTTTCTTAAAAACATAAGTTTAATAATAGATACATTGTTGTGGAAATAATTAACTCATTATCATTCCTTTCATGTTTAAGGAACATACTGTTTAACAATTGTCAAATTGACATATCAAATCGTGATAAAAAAAATTGAAAAATAGTCATTGGAAAGTTAACACAATTCTTCACAAGTTTTGCTTTTACTATAAAGTGAAATTCTAAATAAAAAAATACTTTTGTATGCCGGAAGTTGAATAACTTGTGAAAATATAGTTTTTTTTCTCATAAAACAAGCAAAAGTGTAACCCATCTTCATGATTTCACCCATATAGAATATGTTGGTTTTCCCAGTTTGGGTTTCTAGGGGAAAAATATCTATGTAATGGTTGTATTTTCCATTGTATAATTTCTGTTCTTTTAATGAAAATATGTTTGTAGTAAATATTGTACATGGTTAAAATCTACAGAGAAGGTGAAAGTCCCTGAGGAGTGGAAAAAATAGTTGGGTGTTCGGAGAGAATCACTTGGAGGTTAGGATGCACAGAGGGTGTCTCAACCGCGTGAATAGAATGAAGTTGAGCAACAATATTAGAGTGGCATTTCTTGAGGATCTTTTCCATGCGATGGGAACTGATGATCTCAGGAGAACCCATTGTGAGACCTTTGTCCCTCCTATTGGAATTGCATGGTTAATTCCTTAAAATCCATAAGAATGGTACCAAAAGTGTGTAACCATTCAACACCTAGCACAATGTCACAGCCACCCATTTTAATGGAAAAAATATGAGATTTTAGGTGGTAATGTCCAATTCGAAGGCGTACATTTTCATAACGCCCACCACATTTCATGGACCCACCATTGGCTATCCTGATTTGAAAATTATTGACATCTTGAACATAGAAATTGTTTTCTTGGGCAATGTGATGATGAATAAAATTTTGGGTGCTACCATAGTCAACAAGGATGATGACCTTCCTATTCTTAATATAGCCAATGAGATTGAGGTTTTGGGGAGTAGAGAATCCAGTGAGTGCATGCAAGGAAATGAGTGGTTCAACTTTAGGTGGGTTAGCGGGCTCCTGGGTAGAATCGGTAAGGGAGGGCTCTTCAACAAGTGGAATTGTCACATCTTCATTGAGAACATATTTAGAAATGGCCATAAATTGTTTTTGTTCCTTACACTTGTGCCCCAGAAAATAGTTTTCAACACAATTATAGCAAATACCCTTCAGTTGGAGTTCAATCATTTCAGCCCTAGTTAATTTTTGGACCTTGAGGGGAGTCACAAGGGGGTTAGGATTAGTGGGTCGAGGGTGAGAAACAAAGGAGGGTTTTTTTTCTGTGAAAAAACAACTTGTTGGGCCTCTTTAGCATGTTTATAGCTTCCAACCAAGTCTGATGGTGGGCCATGAGAGCCTGGGATCAGATTTCATCATTTAGGCCACTGATAAAACATTCATGGAAGAAATCATTTGAGATACCCTCGGTGAAAAAGGCCAAATGCTCAAAAGAAGTTATAAAGTCTTCCACTGTGCCTGATTGTTTCAACTTCATCAAATGATCGAGATAGTGGGTATCAGTGTCAACTCAGTCATAGAGCTCTGCAAAAAAATGGTCTAGGTAATATACCCTTGACATGAATTTTTATTCCATTGTTACCATTGTCATCATTCAGGATCTAGATAGAGGACAACATAATGAAGTTTGGATAACTCATTAGAGATACCATGCAGAGAAAAATAATGATCTATTTGAGTGACCCAACCCGTAGGATCGGAGCCATCAAATTTATTGACCTCGACGCAAGGGAGATGGGGATCACACTGAAAGGAGTTCGATTGAAAATGAAGAGAATGAGAGGAATCAACAACATCGGGTTGGTCCAAGGAGGATAGACCTGAAGGCCAGTTCAACAAATGGTTGACAATAGATTAGAGGGTGTTAAATTGGTTCTTGAAGTGGGCTTCCATGGTGTCAAATTTGTGCTCAACTTGGGCCTCTAATTGTGCAAGGAGAGTATTGGTAGAGGCAATCTCAGATGTTTCTTGATTGATGGAAGCATGCAGGTCTTGGTTGTGAGTGGTGGACATTTGGAGAGGGGAAGTGCAGGTAAGGAAAAATGGGTGGGTGGGACCAAAAAAAAATACTGATAAGTGATAGGTACCACTACGATCAAGGAGAGAAGGGAAATATAATGGAATAGGTGAAAAAATAGGGAAGTTGAGAAGGATTTGGGTCCACTAAAAAAAAAGGATTAAAAATGGAAGGTATGATTGCGATCAGGGAGAAAAGGGGAATCCAATGGGATAGGTCCCAAATAAGTGTGTCAGGGGGGCCATTATACTCCTGGGAAGTTATACTCCTGTCTGAATAATACTACAGTGACAAAATGACCAAATGCTTAACAGTAATAAATGTGTAGTAATTTTGCAACCAAAATGCAGAAGGAATAGTTGTGCAACAATAGATCTTGTCTGTTATGTTTTTATTTTTTTCCCAAGGGGAAGGGTATTCATGGTTTCTATAGAAAAGGGTTTTCCTTGTGCTATATCTCTCTAATATATGTGCGGGGTCCAAAAGTAGTACTCAGCCCAATATCTCACGGCACCAACTAAGGAGGCTAGAACGTTCCCTTAGTCGTACTACCCAACTACCCAAGTACTAGAGCGTATCTTCCCAAGTGTTTCTCTCATTGGAACTATAGCAGTCAGGAGGCCAATCAATTTATCCACGGAGGGCTTCAGGAGATCTAGGTTGATCCGTATACAAGTGTTATTTGATGCGCTACCACTAGAAGGGGTACCAATAGAGGGTACAAGGGTATCCAACATATGTGCGCTTAGTTACCACTTGTATTTCCTATGTGTATGAATCCCTGACCATGGGTTTATGTGTGTAATGAAATATCTTTGTAGCTTTAAAATTTTGGAATACGTCTCTACCCTGAAAAAAATTAACCCACAATTTTTTGTCGAGGAAAGTGCTCTGATACCACTTGTAGTATTCCAGTTATAAAATAGTTATGAAGAACAAAAATATTTTAACTAGAAGTGGAAGAACAACAATGATATCACCAGAAAAATACCAGAACAATACCAAAATAATACCAAAATAACACCAGAAAGAGCACCTTGATTAAGGATAACAATGTTCACTTGCCTCTTCGATGGGGGAAACTCTAGCAGTGCAATGCTCTATTACAATAATATCCAAGAAAAATATTATCATACCCTCTACTCTTATTTATACTAAGTCTATCTATCCAAAATAACAATCTAGAGGAAGATCCTTCTAGAAGCGAAAGCTTCTATTAGATCTTCTGACAATTGACTTATTCCTCTTTATTTCTAGGCCTTATTAATATTGACCTTTATTACATGGAAATATATTATTCTACCCACTTGAGGGGTTAGGTAGTTTAGGTCCTTAACATTGGTGCTCATCCAATTCCCTTAATGATGATTCTATTCATTTGAGGCTATTTCAATGCACCCTCACGGGGGTCGCCGTGAAATGGTACATTGAGCTACCCAGGGAGCATACAAAAACTTTAATCAGATGATTTTGGTCTTTCTCAACCACTTCTAGTTACTGGTTCATTATGATGCCATCATAGAACTTTTGTCGGCCTTCTGCCAAGATAAGGCAATACATATCTTGGACCATATCCACGAGTGGTGTATATGGAAGAGGTTGATTAAATCCTACATTCCTCTAGAGTTTCTGCTATAGTGGTTCCTTAATTCCTTATTGGCTTATTTTTCGAAGGATTTTTCTACATCTGGAGTAATATCTAAGGAAGAAGCCATTTTCAAAGCCCAACAACTAGACCTCAGTCTGGGATGTTGTAAGAAATTATTCATGATGTATCGTGATCAAATTATGACCCTAGACAAAATCATAGGCCTCATGTCAATGGAATCATAGGCTCTGCAAATTCTAAATCTACAGACTTGGTGATGAACCATTTGAAGGATTTATCTCTAAGCCATCCTGTAACAGGACAAGATTTGACTTCATCCTCCACTCCCAATCAGCCAATAGATGTGCATTATGTATAGTTTTTGGCCAACCCAAATGGTGATCAACAAGAAGGCGGGAATAGAAGGAAAGGACAAGGTAATAATCATAAGGGTGGGAAAAATAATAACAAAACCAAGGATGACACTAACAATGATAGATCGAATAATAATGTTGGTGAGGGAAATAAAGAAAAATGAAAGGTGACGTTTCCTTGTAAACTTTGTAAACATGATCATCGTACCCACCTATGCCCCAAAATCAAGGAATCCTCGAGGCTGTTATCACAACTGCTTGTTGTTTTGACCAATCAATTTTCGCATAATGAACACATGGCTTTGGGGTCCTCCAACACCAGAAATGCGTCGAGTGGGAATCAAAACCCCCCGACACATGAAGGTGGAGATCTATGTGTTAATATGGTGTCAAGTCTCAAATTAATGTAGCCACTCAATCTCATGATTGCATTTTTTCATAGACTGTTATAGGTCCACAGTCTCCCCCTCCTTTGGAAACACATTTGCATATCATAAATATGGAACCTCTGCCTTGTATTTCGAAAGGAGTACTAAAACACTATGCCCACAATCCTAATTCCAGAGCTGCCCAGAACTATTTGATTTTCGAAGATATGGGTCAAACCCCTTGTGCGATGTCAACTTTGGGGGTGCTCCAGATGTGTCCTTCACAGAGGAACACCTTGTTATCTACTTTAGGAGCTTTAGACCCATGTGGCTCGAAGGTTATTATGTTTGACATCATGGATGTTAATCCTCGCTTGCCTTACCACGTGGCATTTGAAATCCATGTGGAGTAAACAAAATTTACCATCAAATGCATTGTAATTGATGAAGGTGTCACAATGTGCATGATGTCCCTAACCTGTTGGAAAGCCACTAGCTCTCTGACTCTATCCCAATCTATGACTATGTTGACTGCATTTGATGGACATTCATTTTGACCCCACAAAATTCTTCCTGCTTTTCCGGTCCAGTTAGGCGGAAAGATAATGGAGGTTGATGTCGAGTTGGTTGATGCGCCCCTTGACTATAATTTACTACTAGGGCGTAATTGGACTTATTCCATGACAATAGTTGTGTTGTCTGTTTTCCGCACTTTATGTTTTCTTCATGACAAAAAAATTGTGACGATTGATCAATTGTCCTTTGAATCCCAGTGATTGAAAATTCTTGGCATGCAACTGAGGATTTTGGTGTCAAAATTTATTCCTCTCTCATGGGTAGTTTTGATTTCATGGCACCAATCCATCACATTCATGGCATTTCTAGTAGTTCTTCATCGTTGATGAGGTTTGTTCCTTTCCGTACTTTGTATTTAAATGATCCTTGCACCCTACCTTCCCCGACTATATCGTGCGAAGTTAAGTCACACATTGGGATGGCAATTCCATTGTTAATGACAGAGGTTGAGTATCAAGCTATTCTTAACACTACTTCTGACCCAGATCCTTTCTCCTCGTAGATGGACAAGGATGATCCCATTCTAGAGCTCGTATGGGCCACCCAATTGTCTTGTTTGCTTGATTTCCTCCATGATAATTTACATTCAGATGAACACATATTAGAGGCCATGTATGGTCCTGATAAGTCTTGGTACAATATGTATCATCACTCCTATTTCCTCCCAGAACTTGTTAGGATCGAACATGACGAATTTATATCTACCTTGAGTGAGATGGTCAGTCACGTTGTGGTTCTGCTAGATACTGATGTTGTTTATGCCGAAGGAAACATGGTGAATATTTCTCCTACCATCATGATCAACATTCTCAAATTCCTGGAAAAATTGAGAACGTATATATTAGTGCAGATTGTTTGCCTGAAGAAATTCATATCTACACTGATCTCTTCAAAGAATTATGTGTCGTATTTTCTTGGTGGTACGAAGATATGAACGGGATCAACTCGATCATTGTCGAACATGAGATCAATACTTATCTTGATGTTAGACATGTTCGACAATGTCTTAGAGTTGTTAATCCTAGGAAGTGTTGGATTACTGAGAGGGGGGGTGAATCAGTAATAGAGAAATTTAATCATTTTTAACCATATAATCCAAGTGTTATATCAATGTAGTATTATCATCCAATAACTGCAGAGTAAATAAGAAATGAACAAATGAACAATCATACACATACACAATACACCAGTGTTTTACGTGGAAACCCAAAGAGGGAGAAAACCATGGAATGATTTTTCTTATATGTCTTGAAGAATTACATTCATTGGAAGCACCAAATTCCTTTTTTTTCTAGATGAAACTGAAAGGAGGCTCCAACCCCCTTGTTTCTTAGGCTACAACCTGAAGGAATCTTCAACTCCCCTATTCTCTGGCTACAACCAGAAGGAGGCTACAACCCCCTATGTTCTCTAGATAAAACCGAAAAGTGGCTACAACCACCTATCCTTGCCCCATCCAACCGCCCTGAAGTAGAAATAGAATGATGGAACCATTGTCACACTATCACTGTGAGATATATCGATGTAAACCTGTACCAATAAACTTGAACCATGTATCAACCATTCATCAAACTGTACCTCAACCTGTAATCAACCTGTACCATAAACAAGTGCATCAACCATGCACCAACCTATACCTCAACCTGTAATCAACCTGTACCATAAACAAGTGCATCAACCATGCACCAACCTGTACCAAACAACTTGTAATCAACCTGTACCATAAAAAAGTGCATCAAACCATGTACCAAGTATGTACCAATCATGTTTCAACTACTCATCAACTATGACTCATCAATATGTACCAATATCATCAACTACTTGTCTCAACCATGTACCCAACATGTGCCTCAACCAAAAGACCTCATCAATATCATCATCCAAATATGATTTGTAACTTTGTAATAGACCTGGTTTATATGATCACATACCTGCAAACGTTCATTAACTTTAACAACAAGAGACTAGCATTTTCATCAAAGTTTTCTTTAGTCTCATAAGACTAGTTTTGGATTAGTCAACAACCCTAACTTGAAATAATCATAACTATGTAATTGTAATGAATAAATATCTGAAAGTTATACACAATGTTTGTTAGTGTGTTTTATGCAATTCCTCCAGGTTTCACTACTTGAAACCTCTCATAAAAGGAGTTATAGAAAAAATGGCATACCTTGCTGAATTATGGATTATTCTAGAGAGTGACCTTGTAGAACATGCCCCGCATGAAATATTTGTTGAATGGATCTGAAAATGTTAAACATAATACTAAACACTATACTCTAACCAACACATTTGATCTTACTGAATTTGGATCTATTATGAAGAATTTATGATGTTTTTACCTAAAACAGTTGTTTTAGACTAGTTTTAGGACTAGCCACAAACCCTATTTTCCACGGAGTGTAGCTCCAAAACTACAATGAACCACATGCTTAATGTTTTACCATAGATACTTGGATATGTTTCCTCAATGTCCTAGCAATTTCATGGTCTGGATCATTCTAGAAAAACAGTTATTACGAAAACGGTGAGATGACCTGTAAATAACATACCTTAGAAAGCATCATCAAAAGAATTTATCTTCCCTTGAATTCTAGCCTTCTTTTCTTCACCTTCCCTCTAAAATTTGGATTATATATCCTTTGGTTACCTTATTCACCTATAAATATTCTACATGCTCAAGTGTGATGTAAAATGAGAGAGCCTTGCCTCTTATTTATACTCTCCATCTTCTAGGTCACTTAACCCATTTCTAGGTCACTTAACCTATTTCTAGGTCACTTAACCCATTTCTAGGTCACTTAACCCATTTAGAGGTCACCTAACCTATTTTCCTCATTTTTAGGGTTAACCACTTTCCATAATTATAAAGTTCTCCATTACTTTATCATTTAAATATTCCTCCTTGACTTTGTCACCTCACTTTATCATTTAAATAATCTTCTTTGAATTTGTCACTTCACTTTATTATTTAAATAATCATTCTTGAATTTTTCACTTTACTTTATCATTTAAATAATAATTTCTTCTTTTCAAGATCTTTGACTTCTTTGATCTTTTGGGGTTTCAAGCCAACATATGAGGGTCCTCCAACTTCATAAGGCCATAACTCTCAAACCGTGAGGAGTTATGTGACATTCCACATACCACCAGAAATGGCATGAAATGTAATATCCATATAGAATATTATTACCTTCAAATATATTAAAACTCTTACCATTATACATGAAACAACCTTGGGTCCATTACCTAAACCATTGTGTTACTGGAATTTGTTACCGGACTTTCTCTAAGGGTTGACATCAATGAAAACCAACCTTAATCAACAATCTCCCCCTTTGGAATTGATGGAAACACTCCGATGCAATACTGAAATCATTTGATGCAATACTGAAGTCATATCACTCATGTTCCCCCTGAAACCATGCCTCTTTCCTCTGCATCTCTCTGACCAATGCTCCACCTGGAATCATGCCTCTGTCCTCTACATCTAATAAATCTCTCCCCCTTTGTCATCAATGGAAAAGGTATATTTCCATCTAGGGCTACTCCCCCTAACTAAAATGTCCTCTTTATGGTGCTTCCTTGTGTAAATCTAAGACATATAAGATAACCATTCAAAATAATTCATTTTGGAGTAGAAATAACTCCAAGTCTCTGGAAAATATTCTCAAAGGATTCTCGTGGAAGTGATTTTGTAAAGATGTCTACCACTTGTTCATTTGTGCCCACATACTCAACTCTGATGTTCTTTTCTGCAACTTGTTCCCATAGAAAGTGATATTTTATTGGAATGTGCTTCATCTTGGAGTGCATCACCGGGTTCTTTGAGATACTGATGGTTCTTGTATTATCACAGTAGATTGGAATGGGCTCATCATACTCAACCTTTATATCTGTCAGATTTTGTTTCATCCAAAGAAACTGTGTATAGCATGTTGTTGCTGCAATATACTCTGCCTCGGCTGTAGATAGAGATACTGATGATTGTTTCTTGCTTATCCATGATACTAAACACTCACACAAGTAGAACATTGCCCCACTGGTGCTTTGTCGGTAATCAATATAACCTACCCAATTTACATTTGTGTAGGCAATAAGAGATATATCCTTTCCTTTTGGATACCATAATCCAAAATCTTTTGTTCCTTTGAGATATCTGAAAATCCTCTTCACTGCTAACACATGTGATTCCTTTGGTGCTGCTTGAAATTGTGCCACCTGTCCAACTGCCTACATTACATCTAGTCTATATGCCATCACATATAGTAGGCTGCCAATCATTGACCTATATTTCCTCTGATATGTAGACTTTGAATCATCATCTTTTCTCAACTTACAATTGGTTTGCATGGGAGTGATAACTGGTTTGCAATCTTCCATTCCAAACCTCTTTCGCATTTCTATGATATACTTGGTTTGAAAAATAAAAATTCCTTGGTTTCTTTGACGTATCTAAAGTCCCAAAAAAAAAGGATAATTCTCCAAGTAATGACATTTCAAATTCATTCTGCATATCCTTTGAAAAATTTTGGCTTAACCTGTCATCATCACTATCAAAAATAATATCATCAACATAAACTTCAATTAATAAAATATTACCTTGACTTACCTTGATGTAGAGGTTGATGTATGCGCTTCCTTTTCTGAACCCTTCCTGATGTAGATATTTATTCATTCTAAAGTATCATGCTCTAGGAGCCTGTTTTAGACCATACAATGCCTTCCTTAATTTGCACACATAGTTTTCATTCTCTGACAACTAAAATCCTTTTGGTTTTTCAATGTAGTCTTCTTCTTCAAGTTCCCCATTCATAAATGTTGATTTTACATCCATCTGATACACTTTAATATTTTTGGATCATGCATAAGCTAAAAGCAATTGGATTTCTTCCATTCTGGGAACTGGGGCAAATGTCTCTTCAAAGTCGATTCCTTCAACCTATGCATATCCTTTACATACCAATCTATATTTTTTCCTTGTAACCTGTCCATATTCATTCAATTTATTCCTGTATACCCACTTTCTGTCGATCACAATCTTATCCTTTGGTCTTGGAACCAATTCCCAAGTGTCATTTTTCTCTATTTGATCCAATTCTTCATCCATTGCCTTTTTCCAAAATTCATCCTTGCTAGCCTCTTCAAAATAGGTTGGTTCAATCGTAGATGTGAGTGTTAGGTGTGTTTGTTCTGGTGAATGGATTCTTATTCTAGTCTCAACTCCTGCGTCTTTGTTTTCGATAATCTGATCTAAACGATGATTCTTCTGTACTCATCTACTAGATGTCTTTGGAGGCACTTGTTGAACTTTGTCTTATGCTTTTGTCGAATTATCTTCATCTTCCCCTTCTACTTCCTTTTCATCTTCTGCTTCTTCTTCGAAAAGTTGTTCCATTGATTCATTTTCTTCTTCCTTTGATTATGGTTTGCCTGTTTCATCAATTGTTACGTTGATTCTTTCTACAACTTTGTTCAATCTCAGATTGTAACACTTGTATGCTTTCCTTGTACTTGAGTCACCAACAAGTACTCCTTTGTCCACACGAGAGTCAAACTTTCCCATTTGTCCATATTCTCTTTTGATGTAGCATTTGCTTCCAAAAAATATGAAATGCTTCACATTTTTTGGTCTTCCTTTCGAGAGCTCATAGGAAGTTTTGTCAGTGTTGTTTCTAATAATTACTCTGTTGTGAATGTGAACTATTGTATGCACTACCCATGTCCAAAATATATCTGTCAATTTGGAATCCATTAGCATTGTTCGAGCCATTTCCTATATTGTCTTGTTCTTTCTTTCAACAACTCCATTCTGTTGAGTAGTCCATAAATTCCTTTGAAGTGAACTCTCCTCCATTATCAGATCTCAAGCATTTGATTTTTAATTCCATTTCATTTTCAACCATTTCCTTGTAGATCTTGAAGTTTTCAAAAGCTTCTAACTTATTCTTGAGAAAGAAAAGTGTGGTCATTCTTGTATAATCATCAACTATTAACATAAAGTATTTCTCACCTTTTAAACCCTTTGTTGTAGTTGGTCCAACTAGATCAGTATGCACAATTTCCAGTGGTCTTGTCGTTGAATATTCCTTTGATTTGAACTTGGTCTTTGTTTTCTTTCCTTGTTGACAATGCTTGCATAAAGTGTTGGTTGGTTTCATGATCTGGGGCATTTCTTTGACTACTTCTCTTTTGATAAATTTGACAAGGTTATCAAAATGTATGTGACCCATTCTACTGTGCCATAGCCAACTTTCATCTTCCTTTCCTAGACAACACTTTTCATTTCCAATTTCACTTAACACATATATGTTCCTTGAATTTCTCGCAACTCTATCAATCAATTTTCCTGAACCTTCTTTTCTTATATCACACTTTTGTGAATCGAAAGTAACTTTATGACCTTGGTCACACATTTGAATCACACTTAGAAGATTATGTTTCATATCTTATAATAGTAGAACATTTTCTACCTTTGTATTCTTGTTCCCAATTCTGACTGTGTCTTTTCCAATGATTTTGGATGAATCATCATTTCCAAAGGATATTTATCCATTTCTTTCCTTTCGTGATGTAAGAAACCCGTCTCTATCACCTGTCATGTGTTTTGAACACCCACTGTCAACATACCAACCACATTTCTTCTGCTTAGCTTGTAGAGAGAGTGTGCATTCTTCATTTCTATACTGATCCTGCCTTCTTATCCATGTCCTTTTCTGAGGTTCCTGTCTGTGACTGTTGTTATTTTGTTGCGGTTATCTAGGAGGGACTGCCATTATGCAATCTTTGTCCATGTGTCAAAAATTGTTACATTTGTAACATTCCACTTCAGTGCTCAAAGATTCAAACCTATTGTAACTTCTTATCTGTGTTTCACTAGGCCTTCTTGGATAACCCATTTCTGTATGACTTTCAAAGTTGTTTTTGTTCCTATTGTTAGCTCTGCAATTCATAGTTTTATGTCCAAAATTATTACATGCATAATATAAACCAAAAAAGATAGTTTGATACCTGGGAGTTGAATATCTTTTGAAAGGAGGTACTCTTATAAATCCTTCTTCTTCCTGAGGCTTATATGTCAGTTGTTGATTATGAAATATGAATCTTCTCGATTGAGGAGTGTCCCTGTAATCTTCCTTGTATATCTTCCTATCCCCCTTGATTGTTTCTGCATAGCTTTTTGGATATGTTTCTTGCTCTGTTGTTTTGGAACTTGATCCTTTTTCTGTATGATGGTATCCAAGTCCGGACTTGTCATGATGAGATTTTTGACTGTTGATAATGTCATCCAAAACTTTTGAGTTGTTCTGCATATGTTTCTTTTGAACATCCTTTCTTAATGTGACAATCTTTGCTTCCAAATTTCCAATGATCTTGTCTTTTTCTTCTAGTTGTTCTTTGAGTGTTTCTTCAATTCTTTTATCTTCTTATATTTGAACCTTCAAATTTGTGATCATTTGTTCTAGTTCTTGAGTGTCTTCTTTCTTGTCTAGTTCTCTTGTAGTTTCTTGTTTTTCTTCTTTTCTCTTATGATAACTTCTATGACACACATTAATTCCTCTCAGTAGTCAACTTCTGCCTCTTCAATTTCTTCCTCGACTTCTTCATATTCTTCTTCGGCTTTTTCATATTCTTCTTCAAAGTCTTATTTATCAGAGTCTTCTACTGCCATGAATAGAACTCTTTATGTCTCACTGTCACTGGATTCATCTTCATCTAATGATGAGATGTCTTATTTGGTGCATAAGATTTTCTTGAAAACTTTCTTTGTGGTTCTTTTTCCTTTATATGTTTGTTTTCCTTTTGAGTAACCTTCATCATTTCTCTTTTTCTTATAAGGACATTTGTTAGAAAAATGACCAATACCATCACAATTAAAACAAATTAAAGGAATATTACATCTATACCTATCGTCGGTTCCCTTGTTCAGTCTTTTGACAAAGTTGGCCACTTCTTCATCATCTTCCGAAACGTCACTGTTGCTACTATGTTCTTCTTTTTTCCTTCCCTTTTTCTTTGAATTTTTGGATGCTTTGAAGGTTGATTCTTTTATATCTAGATTTTCTTGTTTAGTTATCATTTCATATGCTGTAAAGATTCCATGTAATTTGTCCATGCTTATTGAGTTTAGATCTGATCTTTCTTCTAGCACTGATATCTTAGGGTCAAATCTCAGAGGAAGAGATCTTTGTACTTTTTGAACAATTACAAATTCTTCAATTTCTTATCCCAATCCTATGATTGCATTTACTATTTCATCAACTCGTAAAAATTAAGCTGCAATATTCTCATCTTCCTTCATCTTAAGTTGTTCGAACTGACCTCTGTAAGTTTGAAGCTTTGCTGCTTTGAATTTTGAATCTCCTTCATAAATATTTTGAATTTTGTCCCAAATCTCTTTAGTAGATTTACAATGTGCAACTTTGGTGAATAACGTTTCACTAATACCATTCAGAAGTGCATTTTTGGCTTTGGAAATATTCTGACTGAGTTTCACTGCTTTGTCATTTGTTGGTGGAACTGTTGGTGTTGTGTATCCATCTACAATTGATTGCCAAATCTCAAATCCCTGTGCATGTATATATGTTTTCATCCTTATGCTCCAAAATGCATACTTCTATCCATTGAACTGTGGTATTCCATTTTTATACAAGTTATTTCTCTCCATGATCTACCTTTCAGTGGTTAAACTGATTTCTGAAGGAACCTGCTCTGATACCAATTGTTGGATTACTGAGAGGGGGGCTGATTCAATAATAGAGAAATTTAATCCTTTTTAACCATATAATCCAAGTGTTATATCAATGTAGCATTATCATCCAATAACTACTGAGTAAATAAGTAATGAACAAATGAACAATCATACACATACACAATACACTCGCGTTTTACGTGGAAACCCAAAGCGGGAGAAAACCACAAAATGTTTTTTCTTATATGTCTTGAAGAATTACATTCATTGGAAGCACCAACTTCCTTTGTTTTCCAGATGCAACTGGAAGGAGGCTCCAACCCCCTTGTTTCTCAAGCTACAACCTGAAGAAATCTCCAAATCCTCTATTCTCTGGCTACAACCAGGAGGAGGCTACAACCCCTATGTTCTCCAGCTACAACTGAAAGGTGGCTACAACCACCTGTCCTTGCCCCGTCCAACCACCTTGAAGTAGAAGTAGAATGATGGAACCACTATCACACTATCAATGTGAGATATACCACTATAAACCTATACCAATAAACATAAACCATGCATCGACTTGTACCAATGTTGATTAAGGTTGGTTGTCATTGATGTAAGACCTTGAAGAAAGCCCAGTAGCAGGA
The DNA here is from genome assembly GCA_009831015.1 of Picea engelmannii. NCBI lineage: Eukaryota > Viridiplantae > Streptophyta > Pinopsida > Pinales > Pinaceae > Picea > Picea engelmannii. The sequence continues at coordinate 826,071 of ML786733.1, read as the reverse complement.
AGTTTTGGGTAATGGACCCAATATTGTTTGATGTAAATATGACTCATTATTTTTTTGTCATGGTTGATAAGAAGTAAATATGGATGAACTCCAAAGTGGTCCCCTTATGGTGAAAGCCCTCATGGGAAGACGCTTTGTGGAGTAAG
>ML786733.1:805903-825580 GCA_009831015.1 Picea engelmannii | reverse complement strand
GTGAATACAAAATAAATTATTTCAATAATAAATTTAATGGAGAAATTAGAAGTGGGTTAACCCTAAAATAAGGAAAGTGGGCCAAGTGACCTAGAAGATGTTTTTAAGGAAGCTACTTGGAGAGTATAAATAAGAGGCAAGACGATCTAATTTTAATTACACTTGATAATATTGAATATATATAGGTGTCTGAGGTAACCAAGGATATATAATCCTAATTTCTAAGGGAAGGTGAAGAAAATAAGGCCAAAATGCCAGGAAGGATAAATTCTTTTGATGGTGCTTTCTAAGGTATGTTATTTACAGGTCATCTCACCATTTTCGCTATAACTTGTTTTCTATAATGATTCAGACCGTGAAATTGATATGAATTTGAGAAAAAATACCCAAGTATATGTGATAAAAAATTAAGCGTGTGGGTCATTGTATTTCAGGAGTTACACGCTGTGGCAAATAGGGTTTATGGCTAGTCCTGAAACTAGTCAAAAACAGGTGTTTCAGGTAAAAACATAATAACTTCTTCATAACAGATCAACTTTCAGTGAGACAAAATGTTTTGGTTAGGGTACAGTATGTAGTATGTTTTTTAATAGTTTCATATAAATTCAATGAATATTTCATGCAGGGCACGCTCTAAACGATCGCTCTCTAGAATAAGCCAGAATTCAACAAGGTATGCCATTTTTGCTATAACTCCTTTTCTGAGAGGTTCCAAGTAGTGACACCTGGAGGAATTGTATAAAAAACACCGAAGAACATTGTATATCAGTTTTAGATATTTATACATTACAAGTTCAAAGTTATGATTACTTGAAGTTAAGGTCGTTATAGGAATGTGATCATACACACCAAGTCTATTATAGAGCTACAAATCATATTTGGATGATGAAATTGATGAGGGATTTTGGTTGAGGTACATGTTGAGTACATGGTTGAGACAAGTAGTTGATGAATTGGCACATACATGAGGTGTATAGTTGATGATGTTGGTACATATTGATGATTCATATTTTATGAGTAGTTGACACATGATTGGTACATACTTGGTACATGGTTGGATTCACTTGTTTATGGTACAGGTTGATTACAGGTTGTTTGATATAGGTTGGTGCATGGTTGATGCACTTGTTTATGGTACAGGTTGATTACAGGTTGAGGTACAGGTTGATGCATGGTTGATGCATGGTTCAGATTTATTGGTACAGGTTTACAGTGGTATATCTCACAGTGATAGTGTGACATTGGTTCCATCATTCTACTTCTACTTCAGAGTGGCAGGACAGGGCAAGGACAGGTGGTTGGAGCCACGTTCCTGTTGTAGCTGGAGAACATAGGGTGTTGTAGCCTCCTTTTGGTTATATCTAGAGAATTGGGGAGTTGGAGATTCCCTCGGGTTGTAGCCTGAGAAACTAGGGGGTTGGAGTCTCCTTCCAGTTGTAGCAGGAAAACAAAGGAAGTTGGTGCTTCCAATGATTGTAATTCTTCAAGACATATAATAAAAAGTATTTCGTGGTTTTCTCCCGATTTGGGTTTCCACATAAAACACCGGTGTACTATGTATGTGTGTGATTGTTTATTTCTTAATGCTCATTATTGGATAATAATTCTACATTGATATAACATTTGAAGAAAAATGATTATAATTACGTTATTAGTGATTCACCCCCCCTCTCAGTAACCCAACAACCTCAACCTATAATCAACCCGTACCATAAAAAAGTGCATCAACCATGCACCATCCTGTACCAAACAACCTGTAATCGACCTGTACCATAAACAAGTTCATCCAACCATGTACCAAGTATGTACCAATCATGTGTCAAATACTCATCAACTATGACTCATCAATATGTACCAACATCATCAACTATACACCTCATGTATGTGCCAACTCATCAACTACTTGTCTCAACCATGTATCCAACATGTACCTCAACCAAAATCCCCCATCAATATCATCATCCAAATATGATTTGTAACTCTATAATAGACCTGGTGTATATGATCACATACCTGCAAACCTTCCTTAACTTTAACAACAAGAGACTATCATTTTCATCAAAATTTTCTTTAGTCTCACAAGACTACTTTTGGATTAGTCAACAACCCTAACTTGAAATAATAATAACTATGTACCTACACTGAATAAAGATATGAAAATGATACACAATGTTCATCAATGTGTTTTATGAAATTCCTCCAAGTGTCAGTACTTGGAACCGCTCAGAAAAGGAGTTATAGCAAAAATGGCATACCTTGTTGAATTCTGGATTATTCTAGAGAGCGACCTTGTAGAGCATGCCCCACACAAAATATTTGTTGAATGGATCTGAAAATGTTACACATAATACCAACGACTTTAATATAACCAACACATTTGGTCTTACTGAATTTGGATCTTTTATGAAGGAGTTATGTTGTTTTTACTCTGAACGCCTGCTTTAGACTAGTTTCAGGACTAGCCACAAACCCTATTTTCCACGGAGTGTAACTCCGAAAATACAACTACCCAAAAGCTGAATGTTTTACCACAAATACTTGGATATATTTCCTCAATGGCCTAGAAATTTCATGTTCTTAATCATTCTATAAAAATAGTTATTGTGAAAATGGTGATATGACCTGTAAATAACATACCTTAGAAAGCATCATCAAAAGAATTTATCCTCCCTTGAATTCTGGCCTTTTCTTCTTCGCCTTCCCTCTAAAATTTGTCTTATATATCCTTTTGTTACCTCAGTCACCTATAGATATTGAATATTCTCAAGTGTGATGTAAAATGAGAGAGCCTTGCCTCTTATTTATACTCTCCATCTTCTAGGTCACTTAACCCATTTCTAGGTCACTTAACCTATTTCTAGGCCACTTAACCTATTTTTCTCATTTTTAGGGTTAACCACTTTCCATAATTAGAATGTTTTCCATTACTTTATCATTTAAATATTCCTCCTTGATTTTTTCACCTCAGTTTATCATTTAAATAATCTTCTTTGATTTTGTCACTTCACTTTATTATTTTAATAATCCTTCTTGACTTTGTCACTTTACTTTATCATTTAAATAATAATTTCTTCTTTGCAATCTCATTGACTTCTTTGACCTTTTGGGGCTTCAAGCCAACATATGAGGGTCCTCCAACTTCGTAAGGTCATAACTCTCAAACCGTGAGGAGTTATGTGACATTCCACATACCACCAGAAATGGCATGGCATGTACTATCCATATAGAATAGTATTACCTTCAAATATATTCAAACTCATACCATTATACATGAAACAACCTTGAGACCATTATCGAAACCTTTGTGCTACTGGAATTCGCTATCAGACTTTCTCCAAGGGTTGACATCAATGACAACCAACTTTAATAAACAGGAAGGCCCCTACTATTGAGGTAGAGGTAGAGAAGCTACTGAATGTTGCTTTCATCTACCCGATTCCCTTGATCGAATTGGTGTCCAACCCTGTTCCTATTGTTAACATTGTATAATTTGTGCTAATTCAGTATTTGTAGTGCTAGTGAAATTTTGCACTTTTGTAGTGTCATGAATTTTCGTAATGTTGGCATACTAGTTGTTGGCACCAGTGTTTCCAAAGACAAAAAAATATGGTTTTGGGGGAAAATATATATGTTTGGGGAAATAAAAAATTATTTGGATTTTATAGCCAAATTTTATTCTTGAGCTTATGTGCAGGGTTACATTTTCTTTAGAAATAAACATTAGGCCCAAAGGCCCAATCTCCAATTATTTGAGCCAAATCCATGAGCTATCGAGCTAAGCACCAAACAACAACACAACACCAAGTCAAACACCAAGTTAAGTGCCAAAACCATCAAGGGAGGATCCCATAAGGGGCCTGTCTAAGTGCTCTACGCATCGATATCGTATAAAGGAAACAATGCATATAAACACCAAAATGCATCCATCTTCGCACCAATGTGGGATAAATACCATGAGACATAAATAAAATATACACCAACAATGCCAAAGGATAAGGGAAAGTGCCAAACTATGATTGTTTGTAATGTTAGATGTTACAAGAAGAGCATCTGTATGTTAATAATGACAGAAAAATGTCGGTTTTCAAGCATTCATCCATTGAATAATTATTCATTTAGATAACAAGGGTTAAGTTAAACTTGGAAAGAGGGTCGAGTTTTTGTCAAGTTCCAAGTGTGGAAAGAAGGTTCCAAAGTAAGTTTAAATGTTAAACCCTACAAGTGTCGAATGCACCAAGAGGATAACATTATGTGATCAGATGAAATAGAACCCAGCTAGAGAGAGTGTTTTTGAAGACCTATTTGGATTTAGAAAATCAGAGGACAAGGGGAAAATATGAAGGATTGGTTTTCTACTGCTAATCAGGATAGCATATCAAAGGATAATTTGGAAGAAACTCCCCTATAGGTCCATCTCAATTGTGTTGCAAATGATATTTTTTGTGGTTGGTACAGGATACATTTCAAATTACAGACAAATTGCCTATGTTCATCCTCGTAGAATGGCAATGATGGTTTGTTTCTCAACAAGGGGTAGAAGAAATGGATGTGACGATTGGAGAAGAAGTTGGTTATAGTATTCAATTTGATGATTGCAATAGTTCAAATATTGTTCTTAAGTATCTGATAGATGGTATGCTTCTTAGGGAAGCAATGATCGATTCATTGTTTTTGATGAGGCACTCAACTACTGATGTTCTCTTTAGCCTTATAAAGGATTTTTTAAGAAATTGACCAGATTTGAAACTTTTTTTTATGAGTGCTACCTTGGAAGTTGGAAAATTTCAAGTCATTTCAATATTTCTCACATACAATTGAGATATTCTACACCCAAGAAGTAGAGAGGGACACTTATGGCCTCATATCCATTGCATAGGATTATTAATTCAAAGAGAAGAAGAAGGTTCGATGAGATCACAACAAGTTTATGAAAGGCATTTCAAAAAAATTATAGGAGAGTTTAAACATGAACAGGGTAACCAAATTTTGAGTGTTTTAATTAAAACAGAGCAATGCAGCTGGAAAAGGATAGACAATTTCTTCATAGGAGATTAAAGACTTGACAAACGTGGTATACATGGTGTTATTTCACACTTTATTGGACATAATTTTGCAAAGATGTTTTCTATTATTTTTTAGAATGAGAGGAGAAAAGGGTGATGATATCTATGTAAAGCACACACTAAAATTTGACAGGGGCTCTATATGAATTCCAATTTCCCTTAACTCACCTTGATAAAAGGAAACTGGCCGATAAGAAGATAATCAAACATGGTCAATATAAATCTATAAATGATGAAGTAATTGGTGGTGTCTGTCAATTCCCTATAGAATTCTGGAGGATCATCACTATTGATGATACACACATAAATTATGATCTCATGCTTTGAGCTACAGTGAAACTGGTTGGCAATTTCTACTTTCTCAAGTCTACTTCATGGGAGATGTATGGGAGTGGTCCATTGGTTTGCTTGAATTCTTTGAAATTTATCTGTTATGATGATGCTATATTCACAAGAAATTGGGAAATGATTGGTGAACGACATAGTAGTGATTTTCAGCCTCCATCAATGTTGCAACCACCACCTAAATGAATTTTGTTGAAGAAATCCACCACGCTTTGTAAAGCTCGCTACGCAAATGTTGTAGGATGCAGTTACACAATGTGTCACAACAAATCGCTATGCAAAGGTGATAGGGGAGCCTTGTCAGTTCTTAGATCACTCCAAGATTTGTCTTCATCTGTCCCAAGATGACTCACATCAGTTTCAATTTCAAAATATGTTGGAGATCCTTTTTTTCAAGAGTATGGTTATGCATTAAATATAGTCAAGGCAAATTTTCTATTTTTAGCAAGTAGTGTAGAAATTGTTCTTTCTTTGATGTAATCAGATCCAGAATCATATGATAGTAGTGAAATTCAACTTCTCTAGATTAGGAAGTTAGTTTACCTATATATTTGATCATTTTGAATGTGCAAGTGGTTGGCATAAGCACAAAGGGGATTTTGTCTTGAACATTGTATATATTTTCTGAATTCGAATGAAATACTAGTGCAAATGTCCAGAGATTTTTCATACCAAATATTCTAGTGGTGATGACCTAAAGTCTGTGTTCTCTTTCATGTATGTATTTCTTGTTTCTTTATCTTTCATATTCATATTTTTATATGTTTAAATTGGAAATTAAATGGTCTGAAATTCATTTGAAAATGATGCTTTAGATTCAAGCAATTTGAACATTTTTTTTCCTTCCTAACTCATCAAAATTCATCTTTAATGGTGCTTTGAATATTGTTATGTGTTTTCCACCTTCTTCCATCCTATAACAACCAATTAAAAAATTGAAAGATCATCACCTACCTAGCCTTTTCTTCCTTGAGAGCTCTACCTACCATACATTGTTTTCATTTTCTTTCAAAGATTGACTCCATTTCCCAACATATTCATTTCCTTCTTGCCAGAAAACCTTATAAAAATATGTTCACCCAATCAAAACCTATCCATTGATCCTAAAATAAATCAATATTTTAGAGACCAAGTGATAAGAGAGATCCCTCTCTGAACTGAAAAGGCTAGTTTTTAGTTCTAAAGTGGTTTTGTGGTTACCTTTGTGAGTTGCTTCTTCAACCAAACAATTTACATAGTGCTAACACCCATGAATAACAAACAAGGAACCATTCCCGTATGTATGGATTTTTGAGACCTGAACAAGGCTTGTCCTAAAGACAACTTCTCGACTCCTTTCATTGACCAGGTTCTTGATGAGTGCACAGGAAGTGAATTTTTTTATTTTATGGACGGATTTTCAAGATATAATCAAATTCAAATAAAACCCGAGGATCAACACAAGACAACGTTTATTTTTCCTTGGGGTACTTTTGCATATGGGGAAATTCCTTTCGGCCTTAAAAACACCGGAGAAACCTTCCAACATGCCATGACCTTTTATTTTCACGATCTCAAGCATATTGTTGAAGCTTACCTCAATGATCTCGTTTCTCACTCTCGCAACAGAGTGGATCACTCCACTCACCTTCAACTAGTATTTGAGAGATGTCGTTGTTATCATATTCGTTTGAACCCTCACAAGTGCATATTTTGCGTTAGGTATGGTTGTCTTTTAGGATTCTTAGTATTTGAGCATGGGATCATGGTAGATCCTATGAAGGTTGAGAAAATACTTCGATTTCCTCCCCCGCACAACATTCAACAACTTCAAGGTTTACAGGGGAAGGCTAACTTCTTGTGTTGGTTCATAGTAAAATATTCCAATTTAACTAAAGGTTTCATGCCTTTTTTGAAGAGGGATACTCCGTTTATATGGGATGAGCGAGAACAAGAATCCTTCGATGCTCTTAAAATATCCTTGGTATCGACACCTATGTTGAAGCCTCTTGACTATAGTAGAGAATATTTGCTTTATGCCACCACGTTCGAAGGGATGATTGGTATGGTTTTGTTTCAGGAGGACGATGAGCTCCATGAGCACATTATCTACTATCTCAATCAAAAATTAGTCAGTCTTGAACTTAAATACTCTCACATAGATAAATTATCCTTGGTCGTCGTACATGCAGTTCAAAGATTACAACATTATGTATTACTTTGAAAATCTACTGTAGTTACATATATCAATCCATTTCAATACATCCTTACTACGCATATCATAAGGGGAAAATACAATAAGTGGATTGTTATTTTGCAAGAATTTTATCTCGATTTTGCTTCGACAAATTCTAAGAAATCGCTAGTTTTTGTCGAGTTGATATCAAACTTCCCTCGACTAGATGAGGACATTATTCATGACAATTCATTCATGGATGGACATATCTTCCTTATCTAGTCTTCAGACCCCTAGTATGGATACATTTTAATTTATATTCAAACCTTGAAGCTATCCCAACATCTATCGAGAGATGATCGACGACGTATACGTCATCAACCAAAAAAATACCTTATCATCTGCAACAGTTTGTCTCGTCGAGGAGTAGATAATATTTTGCATCGTTGCTTGACTCACGAGGAAGCTTATTCAATTCTCAATGACTGTCACAGTGGGGCTTGAGGTGGCCATTTATCTGGGCTTGTGACAGCCCCAAACATTTTGCGAGCCGATTATTTTTGGCCTTCAATTTCTACAAATTGTGTTGAATCAGTCAAGAAGTATCACCCTTGCCAGGTGTTTTCTCAGAAAATGTGCTCGCATACAACCCCTCTTCACCTAGTCATCACTGTCATACCCTTCACCAAGTGGGGGGTATATTTTATGGACTATAACCCAACTTTGTCTGGGGGGCATTCACATATTATCATGGTCATGGATTACTTCACTAAGTGGGCATAGGCCATTCCTACCATTAAATCCGATGGTAAGACAACAATCTTCTTCGTATTCAACCAAATTATAGCCCTGTTCGAAATCCCAAAGGAGATTGTCACTGATCATGGAAGTCACTTTTAGAATGAAATGATGAAGGAGTTAGAATCAGAACTGGGGTTTAAGCATGGTCATTCCTCCCCTTATTATCCCCAGGAAAATGGACAAGTAGAGGCAGTGAATAAATATCTCAAGACCATCTTGCAAAAAACTGTCAGCCAAAGTAAGTTTGACTAACATCTAACACTTTACCCTCACACTTTGGGAATATTGAACCTCGATTAAGAATTCCACCATTTTTTCTCCTTTTTAGTTAGTACATGGCATGGAGTTGATCCTTCCGATTGAATGTGAAATCCCTTCCCTCAAACTGGCAATTGAGCTCCTACCTGACAAATATGATCTTGAAGAACACCTCATGCACCTAGAGCATCTAGATGAGCAGCGTCAAGATGCCTCTACGGTTATCGAAGAAAATAAATAACATGTTAAAGTTTAGTATGATAGGTTTGTCTGTCCTTGACAGTACTTTGAGGGTGACTTAGTTCTCTTGTATGACCAAGCCAAAGAACTATTGGGGGTAGGAAAGTTCAACCCCATGTGGCACTGTCCTTATATCGTGCAACATGTTTTATAGAAAGGATCCTATGAATTATAGGATTATGAAGGGAATATGTTGGATGATCCCATAAATGGGCTCTACCTTAAAATATATTACACTTGAGCCCTCAAGATTGGGCATGACTCTTTATATACTAGTGTATCTTAGTGTATATGCATCTTTTCCTTTGCATCATTGGATTGCTTATCAAGTTTTCCCTTGGTTGGAATATGTCAATGGAGTCTTCAATTTATTTAGGATTCACATATGGTTCTAGTCGTCATACACGAAACATGGCTTCCATTGCTTGGGCCATTTACTCACCCGACGATCAACTGGTGTTTTTAGGTGGTGTTTGTCTGGAGCCATCAATGAATAATGTGGTTGAGTATAATGTTGTTATAGAACTGTTACATGATGTCATTTCACATGTTGTTTGATATTTAGAGGTTCATCTGGACTCCCAGTTAGTCATATGTTAGTTAAACGGTAGTTACTGTGTGTGACACCCTACTCTACTTCAACAATTCCTACAGGTATGACTTTTGGAACAATACTTTGATTTTCTTACTTATAATCACATACCTAGATGTTATAATCATGTATCTGATGCATATGCTAATTAAATTTTATATTTCCATTTGTCACATAGCTAATAAAAGAAAACACATTTATCAATGTACACATTGTATCATATATAAGTAAATTCAAAGACCAAAATTTTATATTTCATCTTTTCAAAAAATATGGTGTCATAGTACAAAATGGCTCACACCCTCAAAATAAATACATGGTCGGTAGATATATGACCATGGAATCTACAACTGTGGTGCCAAATGCATATCATGATAGCACAATACGATATTTGCGAGATGCTGAAAGAGTCGCATCCACACAGGGGGCACACCCACCACCTGTAGTTGCATAGCCTCTCGCAGATCGTCCACTTAAACTATAGGAGTCTTGTGCGTCAATAGAGATATGTTCCCCTGTACATTTTGTAACACTCTCTCTACATCTCCTCCCACATGCTCATCTCCCTAATTCCTCTACTGATGTTGTGGGAATCCATCTGGACATCACAGACCTACATCTGCATTACAAATCAATTGTTAATACTTGAAACCATACAAAAATATTTGCGTTTTTTATTCTTTTTGAAAAAACACAAAAAAATGAAATATATCAATACTTTTCTTACCAATATCACCATATGAGGATCTTGGTGGAAAATTCATATCTGGATCCCCTTTGTGGTCGATCCCAGCATAAGAGTAGTAGTCAATGGCTATAACCTGCGGAAGCCACCAGAAAAATAACTCATCACTGTAGGGGGTTGGCACCCTACCACCTCCCAGTTGCCTCATCACATTGGTCCATAGTGACATGGTTGGATCGCATGGTCCATGTGGAATTATATCTACTCTAGGGATCAAGCCTGGAACTCGCTCAAAAAAAAACTACACAAAATAGATGCAAATCCAATGTTTCTCTTTCTTCCCTATTTGCAATATGTCAGCTGGTTCTTGATGTTAGAAAGCGATGAGGTACACCAATCATAAGAAGTGGGTCATAAAAACTTCACCGCATAGAACATGAGTGGCCTTGGGGCCTAGAGCAATGAGGCTGAAATTGATATTCGTCTAAGAACAAGTACGAAAATCTTTAAACTCAGGTTCTCGATTGCCTTGATGGGGATTTGGCTCCCTACTTTATCTATTCCCACAACACAGTGGGTGGCAATGTATTCCTCCATGGTCATACCACCCCCAGCCCCCCAGGCCTTGAGATTCACTACCTCATCCTGGTGACACAATCCTATGATAAAATATATGTCATCCATTTCAATCCTCAATGGTTTCCCATCGAGATTGAAGGCCTCTATCTCCGGATCCCAATAGTTTATGAGCCTCTGGAGTAACCTCACTTGATCCCTCATTCCTTTGAGAGCCCAAAATTTATAAAGGCCACATATTTTTAAATCTAGTTGGTCCTCTTCATCCCTTTCCACTACTACATCTACCTCTTCATGCTCCCTCTCCCTCCATTCAAGCACCATCCTACCAAAGAAAATTCATTTTTTGAGTTAAATTTTATAAAATCGTTGTTTGCATGCACGTGGGATATAATGTTAACAGACACGTGTAGGGCCACATATACATCAGAGAATTTTCTTTTCTCATGTACATGCCTCCATGTACGCACTTGATGAACCTATTTAGGGGTCCTAAATCCATTTAACTCAACAGCAGAAAACAAACCCGCCACTGAGGCCCAATGAGACTCTGCATCATTAGATGATGGAATGGTTCTCCAGATATTTTGATCTGATCAATTAATCAATGGGCTTTACGTAGTGATTGACAGGATATCTTCTTGTGAAAGTTCCTCCTTCAGTTCAAACGTTCTCTTTTTGTATTTTCTTTTGTTATATAGGTCTAATTAAAATATGTGTGCTGGTATAAACCAACTCGTAAAAGGCAGGATCTTAACTACAAAAGAAGGTTGAGCTTGGAACAACCCTTTGTTCTCAAAAACGCAGACAAAGATTTTCACACTTGTGACAATCCTAGTACTAATACATTAACTTGTTGGTATTTCAATTATTGACTGAGATATGATTATCAAAAGAAAACATACATGCAATAAAATGGTGGAAAGAAAAATAGTTTCCTTATCTCTAGCATTATTCACACATTAACACAACGATTTTCCTTCATCATTAGAGACAAGAATTACAAAAAATATTGAAACAACTAACTTATCAATAGATTATGAAAATCTTACTCATTACAACATCCATTCATGAAATAAAGTCGGAAGTAATTCCTTCTCAAATCCAATCACACATGTCTTTGATGAAAACAAAAGTTTGTCTCCGGTCCTAAACAAGACTTCTCAATTAAGGTAGTTCATAAATAGTTCTTTACAATTCCAAAAAGGAGGCTCTTTGAAAAGACCATCGAACTTTACTAAAAGGTCAATCCTCTTATTTATAATGAATCATTAACTAAAAATAGTTATTAAAATTGAAAGCTAAGTAAAACAAAATATCGCCACATGGCACTTTCATTTCTTTGTCTTCTAGGAATCATCAAATAGTTTCACTAAAGTGGATGACTCTTCTCATACTCTCACCATTTGATGAAGAGTTCCTTGCATGTGTTGGCATACAGGAACCTGTTTTGGTCCATCGGGGCCGAAAGTATTTCTTTCAGTTCTACTTCCCATGCTCGATACTTAACTATTTTGACACTTAACCACTACAAAACTACTCGAGCTTTGATTGGACGATCCATGAACTATTGTGCCTGACCTGGCACCATGCTCACCACTTTTTTTATCTCTATTGTCCATGCCAAGTCTTGCTCCACATGTTTCTTGACTATGTCATGGAGGTCGACAAAGTCCTCAGGTGAGCCGAATTATGGGAGGCCGATGTCCTTCATCTCTTGGTTAATTTTTACCCAGCTCCTTTCACAATTGACCCATTTCTCTTGAATCTCCCATTGAGGTTCTTGGGCCATTTTCACCCAATATTTGGCCTCTTTCCTGATCCGATCTATGTTTTTGTCCCTCATCACCTGAATTTTGTGCTCTTCGACGTCTCGACCCTTTTGAACTACACTAATGTAATTGATCCTTTCAACTACTTCGTGAGCCTTCTCATACCACCTTTCCACATCCTTGCAGATCGCTAGCACCATAAGGGTGTCTTCTTGGAATTCAGTTATTCCTACAGTGAAAAGGTGTCGTTCATTCATGAATTTGGCATAGGCGTCTTGGATATCACTCCTCAAAAGCACTGTGGCTCGTGTGGAGTCCTTGTAGTATTTTTCCAAATGGCGCAGATGCTCCAACTCCTTAAGTGCAGTGGACAACTCCTTTTCATCCCTTTTTTCTCTATCCAATGTGGCATCTGTGATATCCATCCCTGCACCAATAAGCTCAGACATCTTGGTGTGTTCTGTGTTGAGCAGCTTCTCCTCTGTGGTGATGAGAATCGAACTATCAAACATAAGCCTCCTCTTCTTAGTGGTTTTCTTCACGATGGCTTTTATCTTTTGGTCATAGGAGATCGATTGTCTATCAGTGACCTCATCAACAGGTTCAGGGATTTGTTGTTCTCCACAGGTTAGAGTATTTCCCAGGCTCCCGACTGTGTGTACCTATTCTAGGATGGTTTCGTAAACTTCTTCCATATGTCGTGATGGCTCAGTCTTCATTTGCTTCTCATTGACTGGTAAGGTATCATCCAAAACTGAAAAATGAGAGGTAGGTTCGGTACTTACTTGGTAATCGATTGTCGAAATTTCGAGTTCTCACTGTGAAATTTCCTCTTTCTAGCCGCCCGATCCTAGCTCATACCTCGAGCTATCCATTGGGGTTCCTGACACATTGAGCAACTCCGTGTCTAAGGCACTTTCAACCTCATGCTCGCTCTGTGGAAGGTTTTGAATTTGAGCATCGCGACCTGGGGTAGATGCTCTCTCGGGTCCCTTTCCTCTGTAATCTACACTGGAATCACAAGGGACACCTCCAAACTCTCCTCCTCATCATAGATGGTTATTAAGTCAAAAAATGGATTTGGTACCCTTTTCCTTCCAGGTGTCCTCACTATATCATGCTGGGTTGAAATTCTCCTTGGTGATTTGATTTGTGGTGGTGGAACTTCAGATTTTTCTGGCCCAGTGATTTCTTCAAGTTGTATTGGGTCCAGGCCAATTGGCTCTCCTCTTCTTTTGATTGGGTCATTAGTGGGAATCCTTGAAATCTCTATCAGATTAGGGTCATTTTGCAATTGATCAATGATTTTATATTCCCCTTCTAGAAAGAGCAATCCCCTTCTTTGTGCCTCTGTAGTCTCTATCACTCTGATTTCTTCCTTGGCTTTGAGAGCCTCTTGAGTCAATTGATCTATTGTCTCCACTTGTTCATCCATGCTCATGGTCTTCAACCTAGTCATATTTGGATTGGCCATCCTGTTTACTACCTCCTCCCATTCCTGAGCGCATTCTGTGAAAATTTCATCCTTAAATTTATCATGTGCGCATGGCCGACATGATGATACTTGTGAATCATGTTGGAGGACCAGGCCTTTAGGTTCATTCTTGACGAATCATCCTGTCGGGAACCTAAATTCAAGTTGGCTCATCCCTTCTTGTTTTTCTTGAGAAATGCCATTTACCATATAAAACCCCACATGAAAACTGTAGGGTATGAAAGCCCATTTTTTGTCATTATAGCCCTACAGGATGGTCTGATAACATGTTTCTCCTACAATGAGTCGGTCTAGGACATGGGCGGGGAGTAGATGCAGTGCTCTGGTAGCTGCGAACACCCTGATATAGGTTGAGTGTTCATCCAAATACCAGTGGCCTACCTTCGCTACCATTTTCTTGGTCGTTGCGGATAATATTGGGCATTCTTTATTAAATATAATAAAATGAATACGAGCAATGAATTCATCGCATATGAGTGCATATGATTTTTTATACTTTTTCTCCTAAAGTATGTTGAAATAAATGTGGATGGGGAGCTCCGCAACATGCTATCTCAAATTCATGAAGATGAAGACATTTCTCGCAGAGATGACATTGAGCAGGTACGAGGCCATGTGGAAAGTGGGTGTTTCCCCTTTGTTTGGAGTCTAATCCTGCAGTACACAAATGCTAAATTGTTTGGAAATGATCACTCCCCAATTGAAGCTGCTTCCAGAGATCGCAACTTTGTAGGCCAAGGGAATCCATGCTTCTGAAAACTTGGAGCAGTCCTTTTCTCGATATAGTCGGCAGATGAGAGACATCAAATAGATGCATGGCTCCCTCAGGTTAAACATCCCATACCATCCATTGCTCTGGTTGGTAAACTTCTTGTCCTCCTTCCACCATGAGGCCATCAGATGGTTGGTGTCATGTAATTCATAGAACTTCACCATGAAGTCTATGTTTAGTTGCTCCTCTGGGTCTCTGAGTTTGTAGTACTTCCATACTTCTGTTAAGAGGAAACATTCGACACACCCACCATTCTCATCATTGATAAATCACTTTTGCGCGTCTATGTGGCCGATTATCCATTTCAAAACTTCTATGCAAGTGAAAACTGGGGTTTTGTTGGCTACCATGTGCAAATATGACCGTCGGATGTTTGGGATCACCTGGTCATCGAGCACCCTTACATCAGGGTCATTGTGTCGGATATACTCCGACTACTCCTCCCAGTTGATAATGTTGAAAAGGTTCCCCCACTGTGGGAGCATTACTTTGGATCCGGTGCCTACTTATGTATCATCAAAGACTGGAGGCTAGACAAAAGATTTCTTTATTGAGGTTTTTATGACCAGCTCTACCCTGGGAGTGTATTTCAACCACCTTGCAGTACCAGGAGAAGAAAATTCACCTGTTTCAGCCTCCTTTATCTTGGGTTCTCTCGGCGAGCATCTGGTGGTTGGATTTCTCAGCGACATTTTACCTTTGCATCTTGTTTAACCTGTTTTTGATGATCTTAGGATCAACACAGTCTCGAGAGGCTTGACTTGCTTCTTTAGATGCTATGGAATTCAAACTTGTGCACATAATGAAATTTTTCAAAACTGTTCTAGATATTTAAACAGGGATGAACTTACCTTCTTGCATCATCCACTTAATTTGGGTTATAAGTGTAGTTTTATTAAATCTACTACTAGATCTTCATAGACGTTTAAAATTAAATTGGATCATGGGATGATGGTGCGAGCGCGGGTTGTAACATGACCTATCGGTGATTTCAAATTGTTATTGTTCAATCGATGCATGAGGTAGCAAAAAATGCAAGATGAAGAATTAACTGGTTTATTGAATGTTAGAATCCAATTGTATCTTATGCCGAAAAGATCCCATCATTTCGCTAGTCTAGTTGGGGAGTCGAGGGTCGGGATTCTGCTTCGAACACTTTTCGTTGATATCTTCTTTCAAAAGCTCCAATGCCGATCGATCTTGATGTATAGAGTTGACATGGAAAAGATGACTAGGAGGTGTGACTAGTACCCAAGGAACTTTAATATGACTCGGGACAAAACTAGGCCGTACGAAACCCTTACATGATAAAGACACATGGCACTCAAGATCGGTGTCTTCATTTACTCGTGTTAATCATAATGAGACTTTCTTTAAGCTATACGTTCTAAAACTTGATCATATCTTCTTGATGTCGAAAAGTATCAAGGATCGAAGATCAGTGATAAACCTACCCAAGTGCTCTCAGATCGACTCTCTCGATAAATTCATGATGCCAAAAGTGTATCGAGGATCGGCGATCGAAGATATGTTTGTCGCAGACAAAAATGATTATCTTAACCTTTCTGGACTTCCCCGAACTCGATAAATCACATCGACCATCGACTATCGGTGATTTATTTATAGTCTTTGTCAATGTATATTCTGCTCATATTGTGTTGATGCCGATGGGGATCAGTTATATATTGAAACTTCATGGAAAATAACTTACGAAAATCAAATCCACCTTCTGTCGAAGTCGATGGTGCATCGACGCTCGATGACTATTGTAACTGTGTGACCACCTTACCTGCTTGAATTTTTCCGATGCCGAACATAAGCGCATTAGGTGCAATGTCAACTGTAGATTCTTAGTTCAGTTGTCAAGTTATTTTAGACACAAGGTTTCATAAGTTAAAAAAAACTTGAATTGATTGATAAGAGTCATGAAAACAAAAAAAAATATAAACCATTCCCCACAGTGAAATCAATTTAGATAGAAAAAGAAAATAAGTGGTACCCATAAAGTGATAAAATTTTATAAGGATTTTAGGGTGTGTTGAGAACTCAACAAATGACGACTTACTGGGCGAAAGAAGAATATATGTACCTTCCTCGGGCCTAGTTGATGCAGAAGATGGTTAAGAACTTAATTGGTTTTGTTTTTATCAGATTCCCTTCTATCCTTGCATTTGAAATTCCCCCGATTCGTGAATCTGGCCCTGCCTGTGGGGTTTCAACCATGACCCACGCCCCCTTTTTACAAGAGTCAAGTAAATCATTCACTGGCACCGAGCCTTTTAGTTCTCATCATTTACTTTTTGTGGTGTTTCTCTGCTATCAACGAGCGTCCATAGCCTCAACGGATTCACCCCGACATCACAAACCTTGCTCCACTTCCAACGCGCGTCCTGTTGGATCATGTTGTCATTGATGCCAATAGTTTGTGTTAATTTTTTATGCCATTATTATATTTATTTTCATTTCAATAGATAAGAGAAACATAAGAACAAGATCACTGAGAAATACACATTCACAAGATACACAGCATTTATCCTGGGAAACCCTCTAGGGGAAGAAAACCCAGCAAAAACTTCCTTATCATAAATTCCCAATACAATGTTTAAGAGATAACTCAAACCAATACAGATAGTCCTCTCCAAAATATGCACCACTCTTCTCCTTCTCTCCAACTGGTAAGTTGCAACTTGCCTCTTAAGAATGGGCAAGTGTGTTGTGATCAAATGAAGCGCTAGCCTCCTGTATTTATACAAGTTCTGGCACATGTGAAGTGTCTCTTCACTGGCAGGGTCGACTTCTCAATCTGGGTGGGTAAACCCACCTTTATTATAGTTATGGTTCTCTTAATTAACTATTGCGGCCGACTTCTTATTCTACCTATTATAATTGTCTGTTGAGCAATCCGCAAAAGGGGATTTGGTCCTATTACAATTACCGACATGATTAATCCACAATGGGGATTAATCCTATGAATAAAATGAAAATAATAAGAATACTCTTTGCAGTTACATTATTTCAACACTCCCCCTTAACAAGAAGGGTATTCTTCAAACAACATCAGGCGAGAGAGGTCTGCATCATCAGTGGCATCAGGAGGACAGTATCGTCAATATCATCTTGGAACATTGATTGGCATATTTATGAGTCATCGAAAGTTTTCTTCATCGGCAACATCATCATTCTCGAAAGAATGCTATCATCATCTGCATCAAATATGTATCAGTAAAAAAATGATACCTCATCACAGCACTAGGCTGGCATATCACAGTACGACACTGGCTCAATGTCACATCTATTAAGCTGGTAGCTCAGTGTCAGTCACATCTTGCTTTATGTCTAACAATGAGGTCAGAAGAAAGGAATCATCTTGCTTTACATCTAACAACTAGGTAAGAAGCAAGGAACACATCATCATCTTTCTTTACGTCTAACAACTAGGTCAGAAGCGAGGAATCATCTTTCTTTACGTCTAACAACGAGGTCAGAAGCAAGAAACACATCAACATCTCGCTTTACGTCTAAAAACTAGGTCAGAAGCGAGGAATCATCTTGCTTTACATCTAACAACGAGGTCAGAAGCAAGGAATCACACATCATCATCTTGCTTTATGTCTAACAACTAGGTCAGAAGCAAGGAATCATCTTTCTTTATGTCTAACAACGAGGTCAGAAGTAAGGAATACCCACAACGTCATGCTTTATATCTAACAACGAGGTTAGAAGCAATGACTCATCTTGCTTTACGTCTAATAGAGAGGTCAGAAGAAAGGAATACACACAATGTCTTGCTTTACGTCTAATAGTGAGGTCAGAAGCAATGACTCATCTTGCTTTACGTCTAACAACGAGGTCAGAAGAAAGGAATATATATATACTCCCCTTTTCAGGGAGGGTCCTTTTGGACTATACCAAGCTTATCTCAAAAGTGTTCAAACGTTACATGAGATAGAGGTTTGGTCAACACATTAGCAACTTGTTCATCCATGCTAATGTACTGGAGCTTCAAGGCTCCTCTCTGTACCATGTCATGGATGAAATGATAGAGGATCTCTATGTGCTTTGACCTGTCATGGAATACATGACTCTCTGTCATCTTTATGCAGCTCTGGTTGTCACATAGAATCATGGTTGCTCTCATCTCCAAGTCAAATAGGCCAGTCAACAACTTTCGAATCCATATAGCTTCGCAGCTAGTAGAACATGCGGCAATGTACTCTGCTTCTGCTGTGCTGAGAGTAATACTGGATTGCTTCCTACTCTTCCATGAGATCATAGCTAATCCCAAACTGAAATAGCATCCAAAAGTGCTTTTTCTGTCAGCAACGCTTCCTACCCAATCTGAATCAGTGTATCCGCTCAATGTGAAGTCATGATCTCCATCATAGTTGAGACCATAATCGATTGTACCTTTAAGGTACCTCATCACATGTTTTGCAGCCACTAGGTGAACACATCTGGGCTCTACCAGAAACTGACTCAAGGTGTTCATTGCAAAACAAATGTCTGGTCTGGTGTTCTTCAGGTACATCAGCGATCCAATAATCTATTTGTACAGTGTGGCATCTATCAAGTCTAACGAAGTATCGATCAGTAGCTTCAGCTTCACTTCCATGGGTTTATTCATGGACTTGCATTCTAGCATGTCGAATCTCTTTAAGATTTCGACCATGTACTTCCCTTGATTAAGGAAGATCCTTTCTGGCCTCTGCCATACCTCAAGGCCTAAGAAGTAATGCATTAGGCCAAGGTATTTCATTTCAAATTCTGAGGCAAGTCTCTATTTACATTCAGCGATGAGATTTTCTTCTCCAGTTAAGAATAAGTCATCCACATACAGTAGTAAAATTACTGGTTCATTATCCATAATTTTGAAGTAGAGATTTGAGTCTGCTTTACTCTTGGTAAAGCCTAAGCTCGTCAAGA
>ML786733.1:792929-805453 GCA_009831015.1 Picea engelmannii | reverse complement strand
TTTATTTTGAAGAGCCATTTTGATGATACCACATCCTTACTTTTTGGTCTGGGAACTATTTCCTATACATCATTCTTTATTATGGATTGGTATTCCTCTGTCATGGCATCTTCCCATTCCTTCTTTTGAATGGCCTCTTCAAATCATGTAGGTTCATCATCAAGTAGATTGCACATCAAAGCCGTGTAACTGGAGAATGGCTTTGGTATTTTCACCTGTCTCGTGGTTCCTTCTTGAACACCATATTTCTCTCCATCTTGAATAAGCTCTCTTGCCCAAGCAGGCTTTCTTTTATGGGAGAATGTCATTTGAGGAGGTTCTTGAACTTCTGTTATATCATGATCTTCAAGAGTCTCCTCATCAGGGGAAGCTACGACTTCCCTTACAGGTTCTGCAGC
The DNA here is from genome assembly GCA_009831015.1 of Picea engelmannii. Classification (NCBI taxonomy): domain Eukaryota; kingdom Viridiplantae; phylum Streptophyta; class Pinopsida; order Pinales; family Pinaceae; genus Picea; species Picea engelmannii. The sequence goes on along the minus strand of ML786733.1, from coordinate 805,055 downwards.
TCTGGGAGCTTCCCTCACGGATTTTGTAGTCCTGGGATTTACAGGTTCTTCTTCATACATTTCTTCAAGATGGCATCTTCTTGATTTCTTAAGTGTTGCTTCTTCATCAAAGGTCACGTCCCTACTGATCTCAATATGGCGGTGACCAGGTATGTAGATTATGAAGGCCTTGGATACCTCACAGTAGCCCACAAATATTCCTTTCTTTCTGAAGGGTTCCAACCTGTTTCTTTTCTCTTTCAGTATATGGATGAACACTGGATAGCCAAATATTTTGAGATGGATTACCTCTGGATTCTTTCCGGTGAACATCTCTTCCGGTGTCTTGAGCCCAAGTGTGCTATGGGATAATCGGTTCTACACATAAACAACTATCATTGCTACTTCTTCCCATAATCACATAGGAAGATCTTGATCATGGATCATAGTATTCACAGCTTCCAGTATGGTTCTGTTCTTCCATTCAACTACACCGTTTTGTTGGGGATCTTGATCCCAACATCTTTGCAGATATTCACGAACTCTTTTGAGGTATATTCTCCTCCATTATCTGATGCGAGTATCTTAATCTTCCTTACAGAAAGGTTTTCTATCAAGGCTTTGAATTCCTTGATCTTGTTGAACACTTCAAATATATCCAGGTCTTTTACAAGAATAATCATTAATGAATGATACATAGTATACATACCCATTAATAGAGGATGATGGCATTGGGCCACACACGTCTGAATGAATGAGTTACAATACTCCTTTTGCTTTGTTGCCCCTCTTTGGAAAAGGGTTCTTGATATTCTTCCCTTGTGCACATCCATTGCATATTCCTTCTTGATCAACCTTGAGTTCTGGTAAACTTGTGATAGCTTTGCATATGTATAGTAGCGCCTTGTAGTTGATGTGAGATAATATTCTAGAGTTCACAAGGATTCTTCAATAGCGTGGATCATGGCAGCTTCTGAGTGACCCACCTTCTTCTTTTCCACTGATGATTGCTTCATTTATGATCTCTCCTTTAGCACGTTGCCTTCTACAACCTTCGCTATAGCTTCCTCATGTGACCTAGAGCAAGGTCAACAAAACAACAAGCAAGAATAATATCCTTCTGATAATATAAAGCAATAGCATGAACAATCATCACAGTAGCTCCTTTAGAGCTATCACTTATAGTTTATCTGAAGAAAAGATTAAAGGTAAGGAATACAATATGAAATGAGGTCAACACTCTCATAGTGTTGTGACCAAGCATTCTTCCATGACAATCTGAAACTAACACACAAGGTTTCTCCTAGAGGAGATGTTAGTTGTATCAGGCAAAGCATATACCTCTATATTCTCACACGCTATCAAGTATAATACTTTACGACAATTTCTATCTCAACTAAAGTCATCATCTTGTCATGTGTACCTTTGAATCTTGATTAATCAAACCTGGAGCCTTGTCCTCGAGAGTGAGTGCTTGCTTTTCTTCTCGGTCTCCTTCACTCAAGTGACGAGTGCTTTCTTCAACCTGTCTATTGTACTAAGACAATACACTATCTTGATAGAAGGTTAGGTTGGAGGATAAGCACTATGATCAACTTTTAATTATTCTAATAATTTGATCATAGCTTCAACATGCAACACTAATCAAGATAATTTCATAACAAATAGATGCATATTAGAATAATCACAGCTGGGTTGCATCATTCCTTTGAATGTGTTGGATCTTGAGATCCTTCTGGATCTATGGCAAGAGATCCCTTCTCCTACAAATACTCTTTAGGGTTTAACCATTAAACATATGTGAGTACATACCTCAGATAGCATTTGCGGGTAGTGGCTCCATTTGGTAGCAGCGGTAATCATTACCAAAAACTTCAAGGGTGATTGCAACTGGTTCTATGACTGCAACTGCAACTAGTATTGCAACTACAACTGGTTCTGAGACTGCAACTACAACTACAACTTAGGGTTTTATGAGGAAACCCTAATTTTTCAAACTTCAAATTTTTAAATTCTGATCCAAGGGATAGGTGCGCTAAGCTGAGGCGAGTTATCCAGTGCAGTCAAATTTTTGAAAATCCAACTTTTACCCCTTCAAATCTTATCTACGGATTTCTAGACTGGTGCTTCTGGTTCTTCTGTTACTCTGGTACTTCTGGTACTTCTGGTACTGGTTTTCTAGTACTTCTGGTACTTTTGTGGAACTAGGGTTTCACTTTCTGGGAGATCCATCCATTGAAAAGGTTCGCTCTAAGTGCCAAAATGATCCTTGGGGGAGGGCGCAGCTTTCTAGTTGGTTAGGGAGCTGAAAAGATTCACTTTTGCAAAACCCTAATTTTTGGGTACGGTAACAGTGACATTTTTCTCTTGCGAAATATGCTTCCTTCAGGTTGGCTCTAAAACCGTGTTAATGTTTTATGCCATTATTATAGTTCTTTTCATTTAAATAGATAAGAGCAACATAAGAACAAGATCACTGAGAAATACACATTCATAAGAGACACAACATTTATCCTGGGAAACCCTCTAAGGGAAGAAAACCCAGCAAAAACTTCCTTATCATAAATTGGCAATACAATGTTCAAGAGATAACTCAAACCAATAAAGATAGTCCTCTCCAAAAGATGTGCCACTCTTCTCCTTCTCTCCAATTGGTAAGTTGCATCTTGCCTCTTAAGAATGAGCAAGTGTGTTGTGATCAAATGAGGCACTAGCCTTCTGTATTTATACAAGTTCTGGCACATGTGAATTGTCTCTTCACTAGCAGGGTCGACTTCTCAATCTCGGTGGGTAAACCCACCTTTATTATATTTTTGGGTCTCTTAATTAACTGCCGCGGATGACTTCTTATTCTGCCTATTATAATTGTTTGTTGACCAATCCACAAAAGGGGATTTCGTCCCATTACAATTACCGACATGATTAATCCACAATGGGGATTAATCCTATGAATAAAATGACAATAATAAGAATACTCTTTGCAGTTACATTATTTCAACAGTTTAATTATTTGGGAGATTGTTGGATCATATGTCATTGATGTAAATGGTTTGGTTTGATTGATTTCATTGATTGATGTCAAGTAATTGATTGATTGATGATAGATGTCCAAGTGGAAACTAATTGATAAAGATGGATCATTGATATGATGCATTGATGAATATGGATCAATGAGTTGTCATTGATACATGATGCATAGTTGATATATATGATGCAGTGGTAAATTGATGCCAAGATTAATCATTATTGTCTTATCATGGTTTATAAGGTGAAAAAATGGATGAACTCCAAAGTGGTCCCCTTATGGTGAAAGACCTCACAGGAAGATGCTTTATGGATTGAGTTATCCTAATAGAATGGTTGGAGGACCCATGCTTCCAGGTGTACTAATGAGATGAAGATCAATGAAGTTGTTGGTGAAACTATTCTAGATGGATAGTGCTTGACATGCCATTTCTGGTGGTATGTAGAACGTCACATAACTCCTCACAGTTTGTGAGTTATGGCTCTACGAAGTTGAAGGACCCCTATATGATGGCTTGAAGCCCCAAAAGGTCAAAGAAGTCAAAGTTCTTGAAAAGAAGAAATCATTATTTAAATGATAAATTAAAGTGACAAAATCAAGAAAGATTATTTAAATGATAAAATCAAGTGACAAAATCAAGAAGGAATATTTAAATAATAAAGTATTGGAGAACTTTCTAATCATGGAAAGTGGTTAACCCTAAAATAAGGAAAATAGGTTAAATGACCTAGAAATGGGTTAAGTAGCCTAAAAATGGGTTAAGAGACCTAGAAGATGAAAGTATAAATAATAAGCTAGGATCTCTTGTAAAAAATGAACATTTGGTGAGAATCCTTTTTGTGGATCAATGGAGAGCTTCTTGTGAATATCTTTTGGAGTATTAATGGAGAGCTTCTTGTGAGAGCATTTTATTGATGTGGATCTCTTGAGCATCATTGAAGATCTATTGTGAGGAAGAGATCAAGAGGAGGATCTCATGGATGCATCAAAGTTTCGGCAATGTCAGAGATCTTGATGGAAAAAGTCTCAGATTCACAGAAAATCCTATTTTCTGATGTCCACACAGGTTGTCTGTGTATAGGGTGTGTGTACACGTGGGATGGCTGTGTATAGGGTGAGTGTACATGCAGGATGACTGTGTACAGGGAGCGTGGAGTGGATAAAATCATGGAGATTTGTGTTTGAGATGGTGCTAAGCTTTTGTATGATGAGGCAGGTTCCAGATCTACATTCTGTGGCCTCAGATCTATCACTGAGACACTGGTATGGTTACATTATTGTCTTGATGGATACTATTGTTTGATGTGTTGTGAATGCTTAGGGAATTCTTGGTATGGCTTATATGATGTGGTTCAATTTGGTGGATGGAGTGAGCAGCACTCTTGTGATTCAGTAGTGACATGATTGCTATGGTATACTAGTTGTTTATACATGATTGAGATAGCATTCATATTGATTTGTTGTGGAGCATGAGCAAGCTATTAGAGAGCTTAGATGTGTTGTGACTTGCTATGGGTCAGTTTGGACAGTGGAAGATAGAAGAGAAAGTGATTGTAGGTTGTAGATGATCTAAGCATGTGAAGAAAAGAAAAACCCTAGTTGCTCAGAAGCATACGCTTGTTGGATTATACACTGGCTGCGTTCACACATGGGTTGTAGTGAGCTAGGGTGTGTGCACACGTGGGATGCACTACTGACAGGTCACGTACCTGTTGACAGATTGATATCTATTGAGGATTGTTGCCTCATCTCAGTTGGTGCTAAGAATGTAAGCTGAGTCTTTCATATAGAGCTTGTGCTTTTGTAGAGTTGTACTCTATTCAATTGTTGCTAATAAACCCCAAGGATTGAAGTTCGTAATAAAAATAAAATTGTACATACAACTTGTGTTCTTTGTGTTCATTGTGTTGATGACTTGTTGATGATACACTTATGATATATGTTGTTGATATGTGCTCACATCTAACTGGTTATAAATGATAGCAATGGGTAATGAATAAATGTTGAATGCCAATTGATGAGATTTTGTGCAAGAGGGAAGTTTTGTGAAAAAGAGCCCCACACTCATTCACCCCCCCTCTAAGTGTTGTAGGTGTGTCCAACAATTGGGATTAGAGAAGGCCTTCACTACAAGCCTTAACAAGCTTGAAGGAGATACATAAACACATAAATGGATGATGAAGTTCCAATCCTTGACGAGGAAAACTATTCTACTTGGAGAATAGATATGAGAGTGTATTTGAAGACAATGGGGGTAGCTATTTGGAAGGCAACCATCGGTGGATATGTTCTATTGAAGAACAAGTCAAAGTTTGCAGCTCAAAGGGAAGGAAATAAGAATGATGCATTGGCTCTCAACACCATTCTTCTTGAACTCTCAATCCCTATCAAAGAGAGCATGGGACAATTCACTTCTGCCAAGGATCTATGGCTAAATCTAGAGGAGACATATCAAATCAAGGAAGAGAAAGAAGAAATTGAAGACCACTCCATCAAGATCATCAAAGGTAAAGAATCATCAAAAACTCTTGAATGCATTATTTCTAAATGTGATTTTGAAAACATTTAAAGTGAAGATAAAGAATCAAGTGATTATAGCACAAAGGAAGATCTTAAAGATGAAGGAAAAGAATTATGTGCTGATGTTGGAAAAAAAGAAGAAAGTGAAGATACTTCAGATGAAGGTAAAGAACAATAAAAAACCCTTGATTTCAATGATGATGATGAATTTTTCTCTACAAGTGAATAAGAAGATGTAGAAATAGTTTGTGTAAAGTTTGATGGCATTTATCCCATGAAAAGAAAAGAAGGAAATCTATTAAAACTTCAAAAGGAAATTGAAGAGGGTTTATAGAGATATAGAAGTGATCATTATTATATAGACTATAACTATCTTTTGGATAACACTAAGAATTTTTTTAGGAGAAGTCTAAGGCACATCTTGAAGTTAAAAGAAATGATCAAGGAACAAGAAGAGACAAATAAGACTAAATTAGAAGAAAAGGAAGAAGAGATCACAAGACTAAAAGATGGAAAAGAAGATATGAATGTAGAAGATGAAATTAGCAAAAGTTTTGAAACTATTGTCCATCTCAAGACCCAAATTGAAGAAGCCAAAAGAATAGAGAAACTATTGAAGATTCAAATAAATGAAAAGGAAGATTCATGTTGCAAATTATAAGCTGAAATTGTTGACTTTAGAAAGAAGGTAGAAAAGTCAAACGAATTCTTGAATAGCTCACGAATCTTGGATGAGATATTAGAAAGTCAAAGACCATCATGTGATAAATCAGGTCTTGGATACAAAGGAAAAGATACACATGTTGAATCAAGCACCTCAAAGAAGCATGAGGTAAGTCCATCAAAAAGGGAAGAAAATGTTTCAAAACAACCATCTACACAAGACAAAGAAAATTTCAAAAGAACAAAGCAAGGAAGATATCAAGAAGCCATTTTTGGGACACCAAAGCAAAGGTATGAAAGAATTTTTCATGGGCATTGTTATTCATGTAATGGATATGGTCACAAAGCTTTTGAATGTAGATCTTATGAAAGGAGATATAATGGAAGATTGTATAACACCCTGAGGTGTTGGAGATGTGATCAACTAGGACACATTGTTGTTCACTATAACACTATGAGATGCTACAACTGTAGTGGATTTGGCCACAAATCCCAAGAGTGTTGGAACACAAGAAGAAAGTCCATGATGAAAACTTCAATAACATGGCTAGAATAAGGAATGAAGTAAGAAAGGGAGACATCTTTGAAAATATGGATACTCAGAGCTCAAGTTCTGAAGAGAAGGGTCATCTACAGAAGTGGGTGAAGAAGATAGAGCAACCAGATCAGAATGAAAGATTGAAGGGACGTTCAAAAGTGTCATCTACTAAGGCACACACAAGTAACAGTGGTGTGACAGTCATGTGTACATGCGTGCTGACCTTGAATAGGTCATGCACACATGCGCTCAGTTGTGTAGCAGGCCGCGTGTCTGTTGTAAATCCTTGGGAAAAAGGCAATGCACATGACTTGGAGTTTGATGTGATGGTATAACTCTATATGCAGGGTCTGACATTGTTTATTGTAGGTTCTGACACTGTTTGCTATATGTTTTCACACTGTTTGCTGTATGTTTTCATGGTGAGATCACACAATGGTATAATAAAAATAAATATTGGGTGCATGGCACTAACCCAAGAGTATGGATTGATGTTGATCTGCTGGGATTAATCATTTTGTGATGATGGTGGTGTACATGGATGGTATATCTTATGATGTATTATTGGAAGCATATGTTGATATCATGGTGCATGCATTTTGCATATGGTTTGGGCTACATGTTGTGACATATGGTTGGTGAGTTGATGAGGTGATCATGTTGTACATCGTAGTTTGATCTATATGTGATGCATGTGTGGTAAATTTCTTGTACATAAGTAGAGGCTCTTATTGGTTGGATGGCTGGCACATGTTTTATGGAGGACTTGGCATACATGTATGGGACTCATTATTTTGTGGTATTGGTGCATAGTAGTACACTCATATATGGTATTACTTGATTTTCACAACATTGGTATTTGTTTGATACATGATTGTGGCACTTGGTTCATGATGAATACATATCATGAGTGATATGATACCTTGTTTGGCATGTTGGTAGATGCACATGGTTGGCATATTGGTAGATGCACATGTTGGGATATAGTGGATATATTTCATGGATGATATCCTTTGGCACATTGTTGATGTACATGGTTGATGTACATGGGTGTTGTGCATGGTGGGCACATTTTGGTACATGATGCACTTGGTGGATATATTGTTCATGATTCTCTATTTCATTGATGACATATCTTTTGTTTCATGATGTATGGTATAGCACAAGTTTGATGCATGAACAGGTCCAAGGATTGTCATATGGTAGCATATTGTTCATCTTGCAGAGAAGATAGGGGGAGACATTCCATTAGGGGGAGTCATTCTTCTCCCCATGATTCTAGGAGGAGATATTTATCAAATGCATACCTAGAAAAGAGCCCTATATTTGAAGAAAGAGCATAGAGGCATAATTCCAGGGGGAGCGATAATCATAGAGGGAGCATGAGAAATCTATTTTCAGCATTACATTAGATTGATATCCCTTGTTCAAAAGAGGAGAGATTATTTAGCGGCAACAAGACAGGGGGAGCAGCCCGAAGAGGAGAATGGCCCTTTGCCATTGATGTCAAAGGGGGAGAGATAATCACATTGATGTGATTGATGTCTACTGATGGGAGAGATTGATGTGAAGAGATAGTCACATTGACTATTGATGAAGAGCATGCCTTGTCTACACGTTGACATCAATAATTGGTAATTAGATTTGACATCAATGTTGGTATTGCCATCAATGCCAAAGGGGGATACTGTTGGATCATGTTTTCATTGATGCCAATGGTTTGATTATTTGGTAGATTGTTGGATCATATGTCATTGATGTAAATGGTTTGGTTTGATTGATGTCAAGTAATTGATTGATTGATGATAGATGTCCAAGTGGAAACCAATATATAAAAATGGATCATTGATATGATGCATTAATGAAGATGGATCGATAAGTTGTCATTGATACATGACGCATAGTTGATATATATGATGCAGTGGTGAATTGATGCCAAGATGAATAATTATTGTCTTATCATGGTTGATAAGGTGCACAAACGGATGAACTCCAAAGTGGTCCCCTTATGGTGAAATCCCTCACGGGAAGACGATTTACAGATTGAGTTATCCTAGAAGAATGGTTGGAGGACCCATGCTTGTAGGTGGCCTAATGAGATGAAGATCAATGAAGTTGTTGGTGAAACTATTCTATATGGATAGTGCTTGACATTCCATTTATGGTGGTATGTAGAACATCACATCCTCACGGTTTGTGAGTTATGGCTCTACGAAGTTGAAGGACCTCTATATGATGGCTTGAAGCCCCAAAAGGTCAAAGAAGTCAAAGTGCTTGAAAAGAAGAAATCATTATTTAAATGATAAAGTAAAGAGACAAAATCAAGAAAGATTATTTAAATGATAAAATGAAGTGACAAAATCAAGGAGGAATATTTAAATAATAAAGTATTGGAGAACTTTATATTCATGGAAAGTGGATAACCCTAACATAAGGAAAATAGGTTAAATGACCTAGAAATGGGTTAAGTAAATGGGTTAAGTAACCTAAAAATGGGTTAAGTGACCTAGAAGATGAAAGTATAAATAAGAAGCTAGGATCTCTTGTAAAAAATGAACATTTGGTGAGAATCCTTTTTGTGGATCAATGGAGAGCTTCTTGTGAATATCTTTTGGAGTATTCATGGAGAGATTATTGAGAGAGCATCTTATTGATGTGGATATCTTGAGCATGATTGAAGATCTATTCTGAGGAAGAGAGCGAGAGGACGATCTCATGGACGCATCAAAGTTTCGTCAATGTCAGAGATCTTGATGGCAAAAGTCTCAGATTCACAGAAAACCCTATTTTCTGATGTCCACGTGGGATGTCTGTGTATAGGGTGCATGTACACATGGGATTTCTATGTATAGGGTGAGTGTACATGTGGGATGAATGTGTACAGGGAGTGTGGAGTGGATAAAATCATGGAGATTTGTGTTTGAGATGGTGCCAAGCTTTTGGATGGTGAGGCAGGTTCCAGATCTACATTCTATGGCTTCAGATCTATCACCGAGACACTAGTATGGTTACATTATTGTCTTGATGGATACTATTGTTTGATGTGTTGTGAATGCTTAGGGAATTCTTGATATGGCCTATATGATGTGGTTCAGTTTGGATGATGGAGTGAAAATCACTCTTGTGATTCAGTAGTGACATGATTGCTATGGTATACTATTTTTTTATACATGATTGAGATAGCATTCATATTGATTTGTTTTGGAGAATGAGAAAGCTATTGGAGAGCTTGGATGTGTTGTGATTCACTGTGGGTCAGTTTGGACAGTGGAAGATGGAAGATAAAGTGATTTTGTCAGTGGAATAATGAGATGAAGGAAAGTGAATTTGTCAGGGAAAATATCCTAGATGAATAGTTCTTGTCATGTCATTTCTAGTGGTATGTGGAACTTCACAAAATTCCTCACGGTTAGAGAGTTAAGGCCATGAGAAGTTGGAGACCCTAGGTTTAGGTAATGGACCCAAGTTTGTTTGATGGGTAATGGTATGATTTATGATATATTTTCATATAATACTATTCTATATGGATATTACATGTCATTCCATTTCTGGTGGTATGTAGAACGTCACATAACTCTTCATGGTTTGAGAGTTATGGCCTTACGAAGTTGGAGGACCCTCATATGTCATCTAGAAGCCCCAAAAGGTCAAAGTAGTCAAAGTGGTTTAAGAGATTTTAAAAGGTAAATAATAAAGTGAATTGATAAGTGTATTATAATTCAAGGTGAATACAAAATAAATTATTTCAATAATAAATTGAATGGAGAAATTAGAAGTTCTCCCAACCCTAAAATAAGGAAAGTGGGCCAAGTGACCTAGAAGATGTTTTTAAGGAAGCTACTTGGAGAGTATAAATAAGAGGCATGGCTCTCTCATTTGAATCACACTTGAGCATATTGAATATCTATATGTGTCTTAGGTAACCAAGGATATCTAAACTATAATTCTGAGTGAAGGTGAAGGTGAAGAAAACAAGGCCGAAATGCAAGGAAGGATAAATTCTTTTGATGGTGCTTTCTAAGGTATGTTATTTACAGGTCATCTCACCATTTTCGTTATAACTTTGTTTCTATAATGATTCAGACCATGAAAGCTATGAAAGTGAGAAAAAATATCTAAGTATCTATGTTGAAAAATGCAGCTTGTGGGTCGTTTTATTTTCGGAGTTACACTCTGTGGAAAATAGGGTTTGTGGCCAGTCCTGAAACTAGACAAAATCAGGTGTTTTACGTAAAAACATCATAAATTCTTCATAACAGATCCAAATTTAGTGAGACCACATTTTTTGGTTAGGGGAAAGTTTTTAGTATGTCGTGTAGCATGTTCAGATCAATTCATCAAATATTTTGTGCGAGGAACGCTCTACAAGGTCACTCTCTAGAATAAGCCAAAATTCAACAAGGTATGCCATTTTTGCTATAACTCCTTTTCTGAGAGGTTCCAATTAGTGACACTTGGAGGAATTGCATCAAACACATTGAAGAACATTGTGTATCATTTTTATATCTTTATACATTACAAGTTCAAAGTTATGATTACTTCAAGTTAGGGTTGTTGACTAATCCAAAACTAGGCATGTGAGACTAAAGAAAAGTTTGATGAAAATACTAGTCTCTTGTTTTTAAAGTTAAGGAAGGTTTGTAGGAATGTGATTATATAAAATAGTTCTATTATAGAGATACAAATCAGATTTGGATGATGAAATTGATGAGGTATTTTGGTTGTGGTACATGTTGAGTACATGGTTGAGACAAGTAGTTGATGAGTTGGCACACATACATGAGGTGTATAGTTGATGATGTTGGTACATATTTATGAGTCATAGTTGATGAGTAGTTGACACATGATTGGTACATACTTGGTACATGGTTGGATGCACTTGTTTATGGGACATGTTGGTTACAGGTTGGTGCATGGTTGATGCACTTGTTTATGGTACAGGTTGATTACAGGTTGAGGTACATGTTGATGTAGGGTTGATGTATGGTTCATATTTATTGGTACAGGTTTACAATGGTATATCTCACAGTGATAGTGTGATAGTGGTTCCATCATTCTACTTCTACTTCAAGGTGGCAGGACGGGGCAAGGACAGGTGGTTGTAGCCAGAGAACATTGGGGGTTGTAGCCTCCTTCTGGTTGTAGCCAGAGAATTGGGGAGTTGGATCTTCCCTTAGGTTTTAGCCTAAGAAACTAGGGGGTTGGAGCCTCCTTCCAGTTGCAGCTGGAAAACAAAGGAAGTTGGTGCTTCCAATGAATGTAATTCTTCAAGACATATAAGAAAAAACATTTTGTGGTTTTCTCCCGCTTTGCGTTTCCACGTAAAACGCGAGTGTATTGTGTATGTGTATGATTGTGTATTTCTTACTGCTCATTATTGGATAATAATTCTACATTGATA
>ML786733.1:763346-780635 GCA_009831015.1 Picea engelmannii | reverse complement strand
TATATATGTGTCTGAGGTAACCAAGGATATCTAAACCGGAATTCTGAGTGAAGGTGAAGAAAAGAAGGCCAAAATGCAAGGAAGGATAAATTCTTTTGATGGTGCTTTCTAAGGTATGTTATTTACAGGTCATCTCACCATTTCTCTATAACTTTTTTTCTATAATGATTCAGACCGTGAAATTGCTATGAAAGTGAGAAAAAATATCCAAGTATCTGTGGTAAAATATTCATCTTGTGGGTCGTTCTATTTTGGGCGTTACACTCTGTGGAAAATAGGGTTTGTGGCCAGTCCTTAAACTAGTCAAAATCAAGTGTTTTGGGTAAAAACGTCATAACTTCTTCATAAAAGATCCAAATTCAGTGAGACCAAATGTGTTGGTTAGAAGACAGTCTGTAGTATGTTGTGTAACAAGTTTAGATCAATGCATCAAATATTTTGTGCAAGGCACACTCTACAATATCACTCTCTAGAATAACATAGAATTCAGCAAGGTATGCCATTTTTGCTATAACTCCTTTTCTGAGAGGTTTCAAGTAGTGACAATTGGACGAATAACACAAAACACAATGAAGAAAATTGTATATCATTTTTAGATATTTATACATTACAGGTTCAAATTTATGATTACTTCAATTTAGGGTTGTTGACTAATCCAAAACTAGGCATGTGAGACTAAAGAAAAGTTTGATGAAAATACTAGTCTCTTGTTTTTAAAGTTAAGGAAGGTTTGCAGGAATGTGATCATATACACCAGGTCTATTATAGAGATACAAATCAGATTTGGATGATAAAATTGATGAGGTATTTTGGTTGTGGTACATGTTGAGTACATGGTTGAGACAAGTAGTTGATGAGTTGGCGCACATACATGAGGTGTATAGTTGATGATGTTGGTACATATTGAGGAGTCATAGTTGATGAGTAGTTGAAACGTGATTGGTACATACTTGGAACATGGCTGGATGCACTTGTTTATAGGACAGGTTGATTACAAGTTGGTGCATGGTTGATGCACTTGTTTATGGTACAGGTTTGTGCATGGTTGATGCACTTGTTTATTGTACAGGTTGATTACAGGTTGAGGTACAGGTTGATGTATGGTTGATGCATGGTTCAGATTTATTGGTATATGTTTACAACGATATATATCACAATGATAGTGTGAAAGTGGTTCCATCATTCTACTTCTACTTCAAGGTGGCAGGACGGGGCAAGGACAGGTGGTTGTAACCACCTTCTGGTTGTAGCCAGAGAACATTGGGGGTTGTAGCCTCCTTCTAGTTGTAGCCAGAGAATTGGGGAGTTGAAGCTTCCCTCAGGTTATAGCCTGAGAAACTAGGGGGTTGGAGCCTCCTTCCATTTGCAGCTGGAAAACAAAGGAAGTTGGTGCTTCCAATGAATGTAATTCCTCAAGACATATAAGAAAAAGGATTATGTGGTTTTCTCCCGATTTGGGTTTCCACATAAAACACTGGTGTATTGTGTATGTGTGTGATTGTTTATTTATTACTGCTCATTATTGGTTAATAATTCTACATTGATATAACATTTGAAGAAAAAGGATTATAATTATGCTATTGTTGATTCACCCCCCCCTCTCAGTAATCCAACAATGTGCTCACATCTAACTGGTTATAAATGACAGCAATGGTTAATGAATAAATGTTGAATGCCAATTGATGATTTTTTGTGCAAGAGGGAAGTTTCGTGAAAAAGAGCCCCACACTCATTCACCCCCCCTCTAAGTGTGGTAGGTGTGTCCAACACGTCCATAGCCCCGATGGATTTATCTACATACCCTCTCCTGCTTCATGCTCATTTGATATAATTGATTTAATTTTGGCAGAGATTCCCTGAGCGAGTGGGAGAGGAGGACATCTGTTATCTGCAAGATGAGATGGTTAAGGTGAAATTTCTCCTAACTTTGTCTTGAGGTACATGTGGTCTGTTCCAACTTACCACATTTCCTTTTAGGTTTTACCAAACCACTAGGCAAAGACTTCATCACTTTCTAAGGTTGTTTGTTTGCAATGATTAGATACAAAACCCTTTTAAGAAAACCACAGTTTTCCCATCCTTTCTTGTGTTTCATGTAAGCATGAGTCAGGAATAGAGTTCTCTACACCATATTGACTATTAAATTTGGTAGCATCGATAGTCATTCTCCAATGAGAGGCCATATGGGCCACCCTAAGGCTAGCCAGAAAGATTTAGAGAATCAACCAGTCTTGTGACTTATTAACAAAATCTAGGGGGAACGTACAACCTCTATGAGTCAAATCAAAAGTCAAGATGAACGAGATGCTATGTGTAGTGTCCCCAAGGCCGAGCCCCGTTGTAAACCAAGTTCTGAAAGGAATTGTCATTATGTTTTATAGGTTGGTGAGCTAAGTTCTTATAAGCTAGAGACTTATGTGTTTGTTAGGCGAGGGAGCCTAAGTGTTGAAGGCCAGGACCCTGTTGTTGTACTTGTATGTATGTAGAACATTTAATAAAATATAAACACCGCCAGGTGCAGACCGACCACGATGAATGAGTGAAGGGGGACTGAGCATCCACAGAGTGGGCAAGGAATTAGGGGCTGGAAGGTGGGAAAGGGGCTAAGTGTTGAGCCTGGGGGCTAAGCCTAGGGGGGGCTTAAGCCTGGGAATAATATTTTAATATTATTCCAAAAAAAAAAAAGAACATGTGCATTTTATATTTCATTTCATCCTAAGTTTTGGAAAGGGTAAGCGTGCAAAGGGGATGCATGATGATGGAACGCATGCATTTCCAAGGGTGACAAGTGTCATCCCTGGTACATGCAAATAAAATGGCTAGGAAGAGCCGTGAGAGGGGCTCTCCTCCATTCTACCTGACGGTCTGAAGGTAAACGATCGAACCTCTGCAAAAAGAATACCCTAGTGCATCCCTGAAAGCCAAAAGCCTGGGTTGAATTCTGAGATAACCAATACCACCCCTGTCTGAACAGTTCGAACCTGTGTTGACTCTGCATGGATTGCTTGCCACGCATCCCTGACAACTAGAGCGTGAGTTTATTCTATGCTGGCGGATTGGGAAATAGAAGTGACCATACATTGTTGAACCTGTTGGGAAGCCTGTGTCTGTTTTCCCCTAAGTTGTTGTGACCATGCAGTGTTGGAATGCGTGGGGTCTTGTTGGCCAGCGATGCAATGCTCTCTCTAGGTGAGAGAGGTGATTGAGGTTGGAAGAAAAATTTGTTGGCCTGTGAGCGATTCTCTCCAGGTGAGAGAGTGCGCGAAGGAAGGAGAGGACTCTTGGAAGGAACCCTGTAGCTGCCACAGAGATCGGAGACTTCCGGTCTAGCTTGTTCCTGTAACCCAAGGCAAGGGAGATTAGTAGCCGAAGGACTTTCCAGGTGACAAAGAAGGTGTATTCTCCTGGGGTGGAATAGGCATGTGGGGAATGAGGGTCTGTGGGTAGTGAGCATGGGAGGTTCCTTGGATAGAATCCCTTCCTTGTGGTTGTGTGTTGTTTTTCCTGTAACCTCAGCTTAGCCTAGATTTCCTTGCCTTGGGTCAGAGCTTATTCCCAGCTCGTGGGTGACCCACTGTTGAGATGATGAGCAGTGTGGTCTAATGCTGGGAGGTTCATGGAAGGCCTGCACTTGGTTGGTGGAATCTACCATTGATAAAGATAAGTATCTGATTATGTTTTAATCATGTTTTGCATGACTATGCTTCTTATGTATCATGTTTTCCGCTGTGTATATGAATTAATATGAAAAGCTAATTGCTTGCTGATTATGGAAGTAATTCATATGAATACTTTATGTTGAATGTGTTTATTGTTTAAAGGCATGTGGGTTAAATAACATCTGTATGAGTTATGTACAAAGTGGTGTTATAGTCTTCTTTTAAGAGCGATTAAACAAAGTAGTAGAAAAGGTGCGCTACAGTTTGGTATCAGAGCCAAGGTTTCAACACTGAGCTAAATGGGCCAGTGGAGTGGTCTTTGGACTGAGAATGCGAAGGAAATTGGGTCTGGAAGGCCAATTCTGGACCCTGGTTTACTCTAAAATGTCAAGGAGTTACTTGACGCATTTTTTTTTAAAAGCACAGGAGGTATAGCGGCGTTATGAAACCACGCCCATTGTGGTATGAGTCCACAGGGAGAGAGGACTCCACACCAGTGGTGTGGAAGCTCTAGGATCTATTTAGGAGGGAAGGCGAACCCTTGTGAGCCATCAGATCTTGAGAAAATTACCCGACAGTCGTCGGATCGGTAGAGAGTTGCATGAAGTTTTAAAGCTTCGTGAATAGGAGGGTGAAAGTCCTGAAAGGAGTTGGCTTATAGAGATATCATTGTTTGGGATATTGGAGTTCTCGAGGTCGAGAAGGTCGGGACATTTCAAGTTCCGAAATAGCGAGAGGAAATCTGAGCCGTCAGTATAAGGAAGGACGTGTGTCGCGCGATCGTCTAATTTGGAGATCCGGACACCCGGACTCACATAGGTGAGTGTTTTTGACCTTGCACCAGGCGAAGTCCCAAGATTTGATCCGAGTCATCCGTCAGTTGGGACACGTGGGTGATATTGGGAGCCCATCGGCATATCAGGGTTCGACGTTTCGCGAATCCTGAAGACAAGGCACTCGGAGCATTTGAAATCGTGAAATCGTGAAATAATGAGAAGCGGCGAGGACCATCCATTCTTGGGGATGCATGGCCGAGATCGAGGCAGTCGAGAAAGTTTCGTAAGGAGAGTCATCCATCGGGAAATCGGGGTTCAGGGAATCACAAATCCTAAGGACATATGTGTTTCGGCATTGGAAAGTCCAAAACCCCGATAGGAGGTATGACTGTGGTCATATAAGGGGAGGTTGTGTGAACCACGAGTCTAGCCCGAAGGGCTAACAGGAGTTAGAGCACATCGGCATTTGGATTAGATTTTTCTAGGAATGGACGTGGACACATGGAGATGTACCACATGCCAGTGGGTCGAGAAGAAAAGCGAGAGTGGTGGGACCCGATGATGTCATTAAAAGTGACGTGGAACCTCCTGAACGTACCACATGCCACGGTGGTGAAGGGAGACAGCTATGCTATGGGCCCGGAGAATAAAGTAATTCACGATTTTGGGAACTCGGGAGATAAGGGCATGGGAGCTCGACATTGAGACTCGCGAAGTCACGAAGTAGCGAGAACGAGAGGAGAAAAGTCAACATCGCTTCTCAGGTTTCGTGAAAAGGGGATACCAGGGTTGGATTCCACAACCCACGAAGGTGCGAGTAGTGAAGAGTGCTAGCACTTATCCCTAGACTACGGTCATGCGTAGCAAACGCTAGCAAGGAGGGAGCCATACCCGTGTCGCATCTTGGGTATCGACGGTTAGAGGAGATGAGTCGAGGGTCTTCGACTCACGAACTCGAAAGATCGCGAGTTGCAAAAGGGTGAATCTGGTTACGAATATCTAACTATGGGATCTTCGTGGACTGAAACCCGAAGTCCCGAAATCATGAAGTGCCAAAAATGAAAGTTTTGAAAACACGAAAATTGCAGAACCAAATGAGAGCTCAGAAAACTTAATTGAATCAAAATGTCTTTCGTTCTTGTTCGTATTGGCTTATAAATGTTACAGATTGTTTTGAAGGAGTAATGGCCTGACAAACTTTGAATTTAATTGCACAGTGTGTGTGCAGAGTTCAACGGAGCTCAGGATTCCAGTTAACCAACGCCGAGTATGGAATGGGAAAAGGTGATGATTGCCTCCGAAACAGGAGACGAATGGGAAGGAAAGGATGTCAATATGGGAGTGGAAGGATCAAACTCCAATGGGCATGGAAAAGAGATGGATAAGGAAGAACATATGATGAAACTCATCGAAAGATTGCAGAAAGATGCCCAGGCTCGCCTAGCTGATAGCCGAAAGCTCATGAAAATCTAGGATCGGCAGGGTGAATTCAATTTAAAAATGTTGAAGAGCCTGGAAAGAATAGGAAAGAAATCGGAAAAGGGGAGTGACACAAGTAGATCAATAAGTGTCAGAACCATTGAGGAGAGAAGGAGATCGAGGAGTGGTAACAGACATTACCATCTCTCCCCGAAGCATTCTGGCAAGGAGACACACAGTAGTTCAAGCCTATCCCCTACCAGAAAACACCGAAAATCTGGAAAGGATGAATTAAAAGGGGAGATGAACAAGATTAAGCCTCCAACATTCGATGGATAACATAAGAAGGAAGAAGATGCCGAGACCTGGTTGCTTGGCATGAAGAAATACTTCCAACTGCAGAATTATTCTGCCCATGCAGAAGGAAGAATTGCAATGTATCAACTGAAAGGAAAAGCATCCATGTGATGGGATCAGTTTGTGCAGGTGCAACACATCAAAGAGAAGGAGGTCACTTGGAAGGAATTTAAGAGGTATTTCAAGAAGAAATACCTGACTAAAAGATACTATGACAGAAAGATGAAGGAGTTCTTCGAACTCAAGTTGGGAAGTATGACCATTGATGAGTATGAACGAAGTTTTCTGGAATTACTGAAGTATGTTCCATTCATCAAAGACGAGGGTGTCAAGATTCAAAGGTATCTGAGTGGACTGCCACCTTCCATTGGTGACAAGATTCAATATGATGATCCTAAGACTATGGAAGAAACAATAAGAAGGGAGAAATGCTTATACGAACAACAAAGAGAAAAGCCTACCTTTCGGAAGGCTTGGGATGACCAGAAGAGGTTTAAGAAAGAATAGAGGCAGAAGGGAAACAGGCCTCCCTTTTTCAAGAATGGCCCTGGGGAACAGTCATCCTTTAGAGACCCCAGGAAAGTTGAAGGGAGTGAGCAGATTCCAAGGCCTCCACCTATGGAGTGTTGGGGCTGTAAAGGGAATCATAGGTATAGATACTCCCCCCATAGAAAAGGCAAAGAAAGAACTGTCCATACTATTCAGCAAGCTGAGACAGTGGAGGATATGGGCAGTATAATGCTGAGGATCTACGTAGCCTTGGACAACAAGCAAGTAGAATTTCAATCTCACATGATTGAAGTGGAAGGTACGATCAACAACCAACCACTTGTTATTTTAATTGATTCAGGAGGTAGCCATAGTTATGTAGATCCTAGAGTGGTGGAAAGTTTGCATCTAATGAGAAGAAAACATGAGAAGTCTTGGTTAGTGCAGTTGGCCACAGGGACCAAGAGGAAGTTCACTGAATTGGTTAAGTCTTGTTCAGTGGACATGAAAGGAATGAGCACTAAGGCTGAATTGAACATTTTGCCTTTAGGCTCATGCAATTGCTTAATTGGGATGGACTGGTTGGACCAGCACCATGCCATTTTGGATTTCTATAACAAGATATTTACATGTCTAGATGAAGAGGGAAATTAGGTAACAGTCCAAGTAATTCCCAGAGCCATGGCTGTGAGTGAAATCTCAGCCATGCAGTTGAAGAAATGTTACCGGAAAGGCTATCAATTATTTGCAGCTCGGGTGGAAGAAGCATTCTGAGATGTAGTATCGAATATGGAAGACCACGAAGTACTCAAAGAATTCGACATATTTCAGGAGGTACCTGGACTACCTCCGAAGAGAGACATTGATTTTTCTATAAATTTTATGCCTGGAGAAGCTCCAGTTTCGAAGGCTCCTTATAGAATGAGTACGCCAAAGCTGAAAGAGTTGCAATTGCAGCTCGAAGAGCTATTGAAGAAAGGTTACATTCGCCCCAGTGTGTCACCTTGGGGAGCCCCGGTCCTATTCGTGAAGAATAAAGATGGGACGTTGAGGTTGTGCATTGATTTTCGACAGTTGAATAAGGTCACTGTCAAGAACAAGTATCCTCTGCCAAGGATTGATGATATTTTTGATCAGTTGAAAGATGCAAAAATATTTTCAAAAATAGATCTCCAATCAGGATATCACCAAGTGAGAATAAAGGATGAAGACATCAGTAAGACCACCTTTAGAACAAGGTATGGTCATTATGAGTTCACAATGGTGCCGTTTGGATTGTCCAACGTGCCTGTTGTTTTCATGTGTTTAATGAATGGAGTGTTCAGAGATTATTTGTACAAGTTTGTCATAGTCTTCCTGGATGATGTCTTGGTGTATTCCAAGACAGAGGAAGAACATGAGCAACACCTGAGAATGGTGCTGCAGGTGTTGAGAGAACACCAGCTGTAAGCAAAATTGAGCAAGTGCTCTTTTTACCAAAGGCAGATCCATTATTTGGGGCACATTATATCTAAAGAAGGGATCATTGTGGATCTTGAGAAGGTACAGGCCATTCGAGAATGGCCAGCGTCAAGGAATGTGGCAGAAGTTAGATATTTTATGGGTTTGCCAGGCTACTATAGGAGGTTTATAGCCAGATTCTCAAGGATAGCTCATTCTATCACTTCCTTGCAAAGGAAGGGCAAGAAGTTCCAGTGGACTGAAGAATGTGAGAGTAGTTTCCAGCGATTGAAGCAGCTGCTAACCAGTGCTCCAATCCTGAATATTGCAGATCCAAACAAGGATTACGTAGTTTGCACAGATCCATGTAAGGAGGGGCTGGGAGGAGTTCTCAACCAAGAGGGATTTGTAGTTTGTTATGAATCCCGAAAGTTGAAGGAACATGAGAAGAATTATGCCACTCACGATTTAGAGCTGGCAGCAATCATCCACACCTTGAGGAAATGGAGACATTACCTCATGGGCAAGAGATTCGAGTTGAGAATAGACCATAACAGTCTGAAGTATTTATTTGATCAGCTGACCTTAAATGCCAAGAAAATCATATGGCTGGAGTTTTTGTGCGAATATGACTTTGATATCAAGCATATCAAAGGGAAAGAAAATAAGGTGGCTGATGCATTCAGCAGAAAATCACACAAATTACATGCTACAACCATTAGCATGTACAGAACTGAGATTAAAGACAGAATTTTGGAAGCTACCAATGTCGATTTGCAGTACAGAGGTCTAGTAGCAAAGCTACAGCAGCGTGAGAGACCACAAACCAAGGAAAGTTACACCTTGGGAACTGATGGCTTACTTCTGTATAAAAATAGAGTATATGTACCCAATGTCCGAGAATTGAAGTTGGCAATTCTAAAGGAGATGCATAACGTGACTTATGCTGGACATCCTGGATATCAGAAGATTGTGGCAGCAGTCAAAAGCCATTATTTTTGGTCGGGTTTGAAAAAAGAAATTGCTGAATACATCACCAGATGTATGGAGTGCCAGAAGGTTAAGGCTGAGCATAGGCACCCAGCAGGGTTGCTACAGCCTTTACCTATTCCTGAATGGAAATGGGACATGGTAACAATGGATTTTATCACAGGATTGCCCAGAACAAGCAAGTAGCATGATTCAATCATGGTGGTGGTGGACAAGCTTACTAAAGCTGCTCATTTTATTCCACTGAAAACCACCCACAGAGTAGCAGATGTTGTTGATATCTTCTTAAAAGAATTTGCACGCTTGCATGGAATTCCTAAGAAAATTGTGTCTGATAGAGACCCGAAATTCACTTCGAATTTCTGGAAAGGACTATTCAAAGGATTCAGAACGAATCTGAACTTTAGTATAGCCTATCATCCCGAGTCTGATGGACGGACAAAGAGAGTAAACAGAGTAATAGAATACATGATGAGAATGTATGTGATGGATAAACCATCAAGGTAGGAAGACTACCTGCATTTGGTAGAATTCGCCTACAATAATGGGTATCATGCATCATTGAAGATGAGCCCATTCGAAGCGCTTTATGGAAGAAAGTGCAACACTCCAGTGAGCTGGGATAATCCAACTGACAGAGTAGTAGTTGGGCCTGAGCTACTCAAAGAGATGGAAGACCAAATGATAAGAATTAAACATAATCTAAAAGCTGCCCAGGATAGGCAGAAAAGTTACACTGATGGTAACAAAACCCATAGAGAATTCAAAGTGGGCAACCATGTTTTCCTGAAAGTGAAAACTAATAGGAGTTCCTTGAAGCTGGGAAGTTGCACCAAGTTGGTAGCAAGATTTTGTGGGCCATTTGAGATCCTGGAAAGGATTGGGCCAATTGCATACATGCTTGCATTACCTACATCTATGACTGTACATAATGTGTTTCATGTTTCACTACTTAAGAAATATGTACCTGATGATAATCATGTTATCGATTGGAATGTGATTCAGGTGGAACCAGAAGGTGTCCTGCAAGTGCATTCTGTGCGCATATTGGACAGGAAAAGAAAACATCTCTGGAATCGAGCTATAGAGCTTGTAAAGGTCTAGTGGACCTGGTACGGTCCTGAGGACGCGACATGGGAGCATGAAGAGGTTATGCAAGTAGAATACCCACATCTTTTTTAATATTTTGAAAGGCTTGCAGAGAGAGTGTAAGTTGCACTGAGGACAGTGCAAAAATAAGGGGAGGGGGATTGTAGTGTCCCCAAGGCCGAGACCCATTGTAAACCAAGTTCTGAAAGGAATTGTAATTATGTTTTATAGGCTAGTGAGCCAAGTTCTTATAAGCTGGAGACTTATGTGTTTGTTAGGCCAGGGAGCCTAAGTGTTGAAGGCCAGGAGCCTGTTGTTGTACTTGTATGTATGCATAACATTTAATAAAATATAAACAACGCCAGGTGCAGATCGACCACGATGAATGAGTGAAGGGGGACTGAGCATCCATAGAGTGGGCAAGGAATTAGGGGCTAGAAGGTGGGAAAGGGGCTAAGTGTTGAGCCTGGGGGCTAAGCCTAGGGGGGGCTTAAGCCTGGGAATAATATTTTAATATTATTCCAAAAAAAAGAAAAAGAACATGTGCATTTTATATTTCATTTCATCCTAATTTTTGGAAAGGGTAAGCGTGCAAAGGGGATGCATGTTGATGGAACACATGCAGTTCCAAGGGTGAAAAGTGTCATCCCTAGTGCATGAAAATAAAACGGCTAGGAAGAGCCATGAGAGGGGCTCTCATCCATTCTACCTGACGGTCTGAAGGTAAATGATCGGACCTCTGCAAAAAGAATACCCTAGTGCATCCCTGAAAGCCGAAATCCTGGGTTGACTTCTGAGATAGCCAGTACCACCCTTGTCTGAATAGTTCTAACCTGTGTTGACCCTGCGTGGATTG
This sequence comes from Picea engelmannii, assembly GCA_009831015.1. Lineage (NCBI taxonomy): Eukaryota > Viridiplantae > Streptophyta > Pinopsida > Pinales > Pinaceae > Picea > Picea engelmannii. The sequence continues at coordinate 769,560 of ML786733.1, read as the reverse complement.
TTTGTCACGCATCCCCGACAACCAGAGCGTGAGTCTATTCTATGTTGGTGGATTGGGAAATAGAAGTGACCATTCATTGTTGAACCTATTGGGAAGCCCATGTCTATTTTCCCCTGAGTTGTTGTGACCACGCAGTGCTAGACTATGTGGGGTCTTGTTGGCCAGCGATGCAACACTCTCTCCAGGTGAGAGAGGTAATTGAGGTTGGAAGAACAGGTTGTTGGCCTGTGAGAGATTCTCTCCAAGTGAGAGAGTGTGTGAAGGAAGGAGAGGACTCCTGGAAGGAACCCTGTAGCTGCCACAGAGCTTGGAGACTTTTGGTCCGGCCTGTTCCTATAACCCAAGGCAAGGGAGATTAGTAGTCGAAGGACTGTCCAGGTGACAGAGAAGGTGTATTCTCCTGGGGTGGAACGGGCATGTGGGGAATGAGGGTCTGTGGGCAGTGAGCGTTGGAGGTTCCTTGGATAGAATCCCTTCCTTGTGGTTGTGTGTTGTTTTCCCTGTAACCTCAGCCTAGCCTATATTTCCTTGCCTTGGGGTGGAGCTTAGTCCCAGCTCGGGGGTGACCCACTGCTGAGATGATGAGAAGTGTGGTCTAAGGCTGGGAGGTTCGTGGAAGGCCTTCACTTGGTTGGTGGAATCTACCATTGATAAAGATAAGTATCTGATTATGTTTTAATCATGTTTTGCATGATTGTGATGCTTATGTATCATGTTTTCTGCTGTGTATATGAATTAATATGAAAATCTAATTGCTTGTTGATTATGGTAGTAATTCATATGAATACTTTGTGTTGAATGTGTTTATTGTTTAAAGGCATGTGGGTTAAATAACATTTGTATGAGTTATGTACAAAGTGGTGTTATAGTCTTCTTTTAAGAGCGATTAAACAAAGTAGTAGAAAAGGTGCGCTACACTATGTAAGTTTAATGCAAAAGTGAGGGGGAACATACAACCTCTGTGAGCATAGACAGTCTAGTGAAAAATTCAAGGGGAACATACAACCTCTATGAGCATAGACAAACTAGTGTAAAATTTAGGGGGAACGTACAACCTTTGTGAGCCTAGTCAAGCCTTTTGTGTTAAGCCCTAATATTGGATCATTACCCCTTAATAGGGGCATATTATATTAGAAATTTTATTTATTTATGTCGGCTTTAGGCCATTAGTTTTAATTATACCTCCTAGTCTCCTATATATACCAAGGAGACTTTTTCATTTTGAATCATCTTGTACTTGAACATTTAAGTGGGGTAAAAGGAGGTTTCACCCTCGAAGAGGATTATTATCTAAAATTATATCTTTTTCAAAGTGTTGAGTATTTTTTCTGAGGTTTTTCTATGCTATATTGATATTTGGTTCTTAACATATGGTATCAGAGCTCAAGGTCTTGGGGTTTTGCTGCTACATCTGAGACACCTTGGAATTTTTGATATAACTTTTTTTCTACAACGTTTCATAAGGAATGGCTTGGAGGATATTCAGTAGACAGATCAAGGTATGTTAGGTTCAAAATTAATCTCCTAAGGCCTTATACTTTCGAATATACAACCTATACAAGATAGGGTTCTGGAATCATCCTGAATTGAGTCATTGCATAATTTTCGCTATAAAAAATTTTGTGTAATGTTTCAGGCCCTGAACTCCAGAGGATAATTATAGAAATTAGTAAGGTATATGTGGTAACAATTTCATCATCTGGGTCATCTTAAAGATACACCCTGTGTAAGATAGGGTATCTGACTAGTCCTATTGACTAGTCTCAAGAAGATGTTCCGGGTAAAACAATCATAACTTCTTATTAGAGTATCTAGATTGAGTGGGTCTAGTTTCATTGGATCATGGATAGTCTGTAGTATTTCTGGTGTGAGTTTCATAATTTTATATCAATTATTTTGTGTGGAGCACGCTATACAAGTGATATCTCCTGGAAAGGAAAAAAATCGGCAAGTTGTGGGGAAGTTACCATAAATTCCACTTGGCACATCCAATTTTGATCAGACATGTGGCATTGCAGAGAAGAAATATCAGAGAACTACATAAAAGAAAGTTTCATACCCAAAAGGGCCGAAACTTGGGAGATACAATAGAAGAAATATTGTCTAGCAGAACCAACTCAAAATCAAGGTTCAAAAGTGATACTTGGCCAACATGCCACCAAAAAAGGGAACTTCTACACCAAATAAGCCTTCGAAGAATCCTACTTGGACTCTTGATGAAGGTGAAGAAATGCGTAGGGACATAAATGAACTACAAAAGGAGATGGATTCAATGGAAGATAAGTTGGATACTAAGATGGATTCAATGGAAGCTAAGTTGGATACTAAGATGGATGGTTTAAAAGGGGAGATCATGGAAGAATTGAAACATTTCGTAACAGATAAGACACCTGAAAGTGAAAATGCATCCCATGAAATTCATGATGAGGACACAAGGAAGGTGAATCAAGAATGGAGAAACTCCAACTTTGGTTTGAATACCAACCACATTCCTAAGGTTGATATGAGGAAGTTTGATGGTAAGGACCCAATCACATGGATACTTCAGATGGAGCGATTCTTTGATCTCCATAATGTGCCACATACACAAAAGGTATGAATTGCTTCTTTATATTTAGAACCTAATCAATTTGTATGGTATTGATGGCTTTTTTCTCACAAATCACTCGTCACTTGGATAATTTTCACAGAAGAAATGATAGCACACTATGAGGATACAAGGATCAATACCTTCTTTAGCCAATTGATAAATCTCAAGAAAAAGGGTTCAGTTACCGAGAACATTGAGAACTTCCAAAGATTGAATATAAAGGTAACCGATATTCCAGATGAGCACTCAATTGATGTATTCATATGAACTTTAAAGGATAACATTCAACATGAGGTTCACCTTTGGGAACCCAAATCATTGGAGAATGCATTTAAGGTGGCAATAAATGTTGAAAGTAAAAATATGGCTATGGTTACTAGAAGGACCAATCCTAATATCTATAGAGAGAACAATTATCCTTCTCCTAAAACACCTCAACCTACAAGGTTGACACCTCAACAATTGGAGGAAAGAAAAGAAAAAGGTTTATTCTTTAATTGTGACAGCAAGTATAGTAAGGGACATAAGTGTGCTGAGAAGAAATTATTCTACATAGATTGTGAAGAGGAAGAAGAAAAAGAACAAGAACCATCTCAAGATGAAAACGTAGAAGAAATTTCATCTGAAGAGTTGACTCCCACGATATTGTGTAATGCATTGGTTGGAATTACCACTCCTTAAACCCTCAAGATCGAAGGATACATCAAAAAGAAAAAGGTAATAGTCCTAATTGATTATGGAAGTACTCATAATTTCATTCACTATAAATTAGCCAAATATCTCAATTGCTTTGTATATCCAACGCCAGAGTTTCAAGTGATGATTGCAGATGGAGGGACTATCAATTGCTCAGGAAAATGCAATAAGATCAATCTTACTATGGGGGAATATGTAATGAATAGTCCAATGATTTCTATACCCATGGGTGGTGTAGATGTTGTACTAGGAATCCAATTGTTACAACCATTAGGAACAATGGATTTTAATTTTTAAGAACTTTTCATGAAATTTTCATTGGAAGGAAAAGAAATTGAGTTAAGAGGTATGACAGGGAAACCCAGTAAGGTGATAAGCTCTAACGGCATGACAAAATTATTGAAAAAGGGGCATCAAGGAATTATTGCACAACTATGCTAACTAGATGTTCAAACATCTAAGACATATATTCCTCAATATCTCCAAAGGATCATTGATAAGCATTCCAAAGTATTTGAAGATATTCCCAAAGGTCTTCCACCCACTCGAAATCATGATCATGAAATTCACCTAATTCCTGGGAGTGTTCCTCCTAACATCAGGCCATACAGATACCCTTACGCCCAAAAGAGTGAAATTGAGTGCATGGTTGAAGAAATGTTAGAGGTTGGCATTATTAGACCTAGCCAAAGTTGTTAGTGGTAATGGTATTCAAGAAATATAGCTCATGGCGTATGTGTCTAGATTATAGAGAGCTCAACAAGATCACTATTAAAGATAAATTTCCCATTCCCGTCATTGATGAATTGTTAGATGAACTACATGGAGCAATCTATTTCACAAAATTGGATCTTCGTTCAGGGTATCATCAGATCAGAATGAAGGAAGAAGATATCCCAAAACCAGCACTCTGAACTCATGAAGGCCATTATGAATTTTTGGTCATGACATTTGGCCTTACAAATGCACCTTCCACATACCAAGGGTTGATGAATTCCATTTTCAAGCCCTTCCTACAAATATTTGTGTTAGTATTTTTTGATGGTATACTAATCTATAGCAATTCTTGGGACGATCATGTGCGACATGTTGACAAGGTTCTACAACTACTAAAGGAGCAACAACTATATGCTAAACCATCCAAATGTTTCTTTGGAGTAAAGGAGGTAGATTATTTGTGTCATATTGTATCTCATGAAGGTGTCAAGGTAGACCCTAACAAGATTAAGGCCATGATGGATTGGTCGATTCCCAAAACATTAAATAATCTTAGAGGATTTTTGGGTTTGACAGGTTACTACCACAAGTTTGTTCGGAACTAGTGAAGAATAGCATCACCTTTAATGACACTAACTAAGAAGGATGCATTTTCATGGACTCCAGAGGAAACTAAAGCTTTTGAACAACTTAAATAGGTGATGTGTAAAGCTCCTATCTTGACCACTCTAGACTTCACAAAAACCTTTATTGTGGAATGTGATCCCTCAGGAAATGGAATTGGTGCTATCCTAATGCAAGAAGGAAGGCCCCTGGCTTTTGAAAGTTGACCACTAGGGGGAAAGGACTTACACAAACCCATTTATGAGAAGGAAATGATGGAAATACTACATGCATTGAAGAAATGGTGTCATTACCTAATAGGTAGGCACTTCAAGGTCAAAACAGATCATGATAGTCTTAAATACTTCTTGGAACAAAGTCTATCTTCAGAAGAACAACAAAAATGAGTAACCAAGATATTGGGTTATGATTTTGAAATCGTCTATAAAAAGCGGAAGCAAAATGTTGTGGAAGATGCACTCTTAAGAAAGGATGAAGATGTTGAGGCCTTTCTCTATGCTATCTTGATCATCCAACCTGATTGGATAATAGAAGCAAGGGATGAATGGAAGAATGATGAAAAAGTGTGGATTATCATTCAAAGGTTGCAGCAGGATTCTAGTGCATCAGATACATTTACATGGAAAAATGATTCACTATTGATCCAGATGGATATCGGTGGCCACCCACCTTTTCCAACTGGCTCAAAACAGTTTTCTGACATTTTGGCAATTTACTATTTTTAGCAGTTTTTCGGGTCCTGAACTTCTGGAGCCATTTTGAGGCCCTAAACGATGTTTTTTGGGGTATGTTGCAGTTGCAAAATTTGTCACAAATTTTTCCATAAATGTTGTAGTCCTCGGATAGATCTTTCCAACGAGCTATCATACGCCTAAAACGGAGATCGTATGCAAAAGTTATGACCCCGGGAAGTTGATGCACCAACTTACCCAAACGGGGCCCACATGACTTTTGGCGCTACATCTCCTAGGGTTAGGTTTTTGGATGTCTAGGACTTTTGAAATTCCCGTCTATTGTAAAAAGGCCTTTCGAGCCTCATTGTAAGGGTCTTCTTGCGAATGCGCGCTGCCGTCACATCTCTTCTCAGAGATAAGCCGCCACCATTCCAGCAAGCTTGTTTCCGCTGCATTTTTACAGTTTCAGCTTATTTCGTTATTTAATAGAAACCCAGTTTTACTGTATCTCTGTTATTTTTGTTAAGCACCTATTAATAATCTGTATTCATTTCGTTCTGCTCATAAAATCCGGATCAACTATGGTACAAAGATCGCTTATATCTATGTAAGAACTCCCAACTCAAACAAAAGGTACTATTGGAATTGCACACCTCTCCAGTAGGAGGGCACTCGGGATTTTTGAAAACCTACCATAGAGTGAAGAAGGATTTTTTTGGGGATGGATTTAAAACTAATGTTCAAAGGTTTGTATCAGAATGTTTGGTTTTCCAACAAAATAAGGTGGAAACAATTAACACCACAGGTCTTTTACAACCATTATCCATCCCAAGTCAGTGTTGGGAGGAGGTTTCCATGGATTTCATCACAGGGTTACCAAAGTCTGAAGGAAAGAGTGTCATCATGGTGATTG